>CM031087.1:3417682-3733175 GCA_018257905.1 Gillenia trifoliata | reverse complement strand
CTTAGAATGAGTGCAGCCAAAACGTCTAAATAGCAATGTGTCAAATCCATCATGCAAACATAAAATTTCATAAATAATTGAAAATACTAATATTGATGCGACGTCGCGTCCATTAAATGTAAGTTACTCTCCCGAAAACTTTGGGACATCTCCCAGCTCCCAATTCGATGCCTGCAAAATGTTAGGGTTGGCTTGTGCTGGTGGCAAGTTGGATGGGGGTATTTCAGATTGGAACACGAGAAAGCTGAGGTCAGACTTGGCCATTTTCTTGGGAAGCATGAGAGAGATACACGTGTAGTTTTCTGATTGGGTTTGGTCCATTGGAAAGCTACGTGTAGGCACGAGCCTTTGAGTTGTCCGCTGCGCGGCGCCACTCGAAGCCGCGTCCCGCATTAATTGCGCGCGTTTTATCATGAATTCATGATATCGTGATTACAATCTACACTCAAGTCTAAAGTGCACAGAAGTCAGGTATGTATTTGTATCTGTACGCCTGCAGGTACAATATTATTATTGGAGTGCGGTCCATGAAGTAGGTAAAGGGCCGGACCAACAAAAGAAAAACCACTAGCCCAATTGGGCTGTGAGAAATCACATTAGGCCAGACCCGAATACAAAATTCGTCCTTCGACTTGGATTTTTTATTTTTTATATCAAATCGAATTTTACTTAAAGAGGTATTCATCGAATTTGTATAGAACTGTCAACTTTTTTCATGAATTTTAATTTTAGCCGATTACTCCCCTAAAGTTTAATAATTAGCCAATTTTCCCACTAACGTTTGATTTTGAAGTTTTTTTATCCATTTTGGTCACACGGACAGCACACGGCAAATGTTTAAGGGCAATAAAGTATTTTTCTTCCTAATATGGACAACGAATTACTTTTTTCTTCAGCTAGTTGGCTCTGTACATTTTATGTTTGAATTAGCCATGGGAGTCCCAATTTTTCAAAACAAAATTACCTTTTTTTCCTCATACAGTTGCCATGCCCTATCCACGTGATCAAGATTGATGGAAAATTAGATGAAAATTTTCAAAATCTAATAGCATGGGGAAATTGGCTATTTATAAAAGTTTGAGGGGCAAATTGATAAATAGGTCTTACTTAAAATAATGGTTGATGCCACAAACGAGCTCTTACAAAGAAAAAGCCATATTTATATTATATTTTTAGAATATATAAATATAAGTTTTATTCTAATGAAAGAGATGTAAATTTAAAATTTGATTTCACTCTTTCTTTAAATGACGCGGTCCACCTTCTGAAAATATAAAAAAGATGTAAATTACATTTTTATTTATATTTTTTTACTAAGATAAGTATTTTATATTATGTTCATTGAAGAGTTTTTCAGTCACGATAAAATGTAAAATGCTCATTTCAAAGCATTTGGCATCTTACATTGTCCATTGGAGATGGTCGCCTAATTGCATTTCTCTTCGCACTCTCATAATAAATTTAAAATTTTATTGAAAACGCAATATTGAGAGAAGATTATTCAAATTCAGGATTTCGAATGCTCTTACGTAAGCAAACAGTTGTACATTTCTATTAGGTAGTAAATCTATATAGCAATCTCATTAAAAGCAAGCACAATGTGAATGCCACTAATTCGAATCCAAAAATTGCAAAAGTAAAAAAAAAAAGAAAAAAAAAAGTCAAACTTAAAAAAAATCCAATTATGATTATATACATCTGTATCATGATTGTCTCATTGGCAGTTACAAAAAGATTAAAAGCGTGCCCAAATATGACCGAGGGCGTGGAATGACGTTATTAACCTTTTTTGGGTATAAAAGGAAGACAATATAGCACTCTTGCATTGAGGCTGAAAATAAATAAATAAACTCTTGTCAAAGACAAAAGATGAAGGGGCAGGCTTTCTTCCCTCTGCTTATAGTGCTTCTCTTGGTTTTTTCTAATGGTAAATGAAATTCTCTTTTATCTTTTTTTTTTGTCAAATTTTAATGATACGTATTATTAAATTATTTAAAATTTATTTGGAGCCCACTGCTAATTAATATGGAACCGTTCAATAGCCAGACTATTGAATGGTACGTACCACTTAAGATTTTTCCCTTCTTTTCTTACAAAGCTGTTTTTTAAATTACTTTAATTTGCGGAAAAATGTGTTTTGAACTAAAGTGTAAGCAAACTGTTTTGCGAAATCCGGTTCTCCGTTTGAGTAAATTACATTTGTTAGCTACATGTTAAACCTCATTTTAACATTTTCTTGTTTGGGGATTAGGTACATTGCGAGGAGAGGCACAATCATGCTCCCAGTCTTTTCCTCTTGAGGATTGCTCAAAGCAGGAATGTGTCTTAACCTGCGTTAGGATGGTTGGCGAAAGTATCAACGGTGGATGCATCGATGAACATACATGTTGTTGCAAAGACCTACAGTATATTTCTCCATCATCGGTCTAGAAAGTAATCAATAAAGTAGAAACTAAATGCCAATGGACTAAATGATTATGTGTAATGTTATTTAGACTAATCAATGAATAAAACTCAGCTCAAAAGCTTGCTCATGTGATTTTTTTTTATTACTACAATATAGGGGTGGGCAATTCTTTAGACAACCCGACCAACCCGTCCAACCCACTCATAATGGGTTGGGTTGGGTTGGGTTGGGTTGAGTCGGTTTTAGACTTAATTTTTTACTTTCGGGCTGAGACCCACCTGTCCGACGTTGTATTAGTAAAAGCACGGTTTTTGAATTTCCAACCCGTATTGAGCAGAAGCCACCCAATTCATAACATTAGAGCATTTTGCATTTTGACGTGGCATGCTATTATTGGTGCACTTTATCCTACTACAAATGTGGCATGCTATTGTCATCTTCCTAATTAGAGTATCCCCAATTTTTTTCTATTTCTTCTTCTTGCCGCCGCATTCACCTTACAGTCCACACTTTTGTCGTCACTGCCTCCTTCAGCCCCTACTTTCTCGGAGTAGGCTCCGGTGCTCGCAAGCATTGAATGCTATCGCCAGAATCTCCCTCCTTCCCCCCCTCTCTCCACCCTCTTCCCTCCTTTTAATGGTGAGATTGGTATGAGCATCCAATGTTTGCGAGCACTGTTGCCAGTCCCTACTTTCTCATCCTTAATCTTTGATTTCTTCACTATATATTCATCACTCAATTCACTTTTTGTGCATCTTATTGAGAGATCAATGAGTTATGGATTGTCCATATCATTGAATCAATCCACGCCCAATCTCATCCAAGTTCCTAATTACATCCTCAACCTTTTTGGCTCTCTAAGAATCTCAAGATTTTCGAAACTCATAGTCCATATTCAACCTGCAAACCCTTCCAACCCAAACCAAAACTAGTTGGGTTGGGTGAGTCGGAATACCAAATTGTTTGGTCGGTGACGATTTTGTCGAATCATGACCTGACCATGATAAGTCGGCTTACAGGTTGAGTGTTAATCCGACTTACCTCGACCAATGCCCACCCCTATTATAATATATTTACAAAGATGGGGGAATAAATTGGTTCAAACTGGACATCAACAAGATTCGAACCTAAAATCTTTCATTTATAAATGAAAAGAAATATCACTTTAAGTGGCTCTCATTAAAATTTCTTAATGCGTCATATTATCCTAATGTACGATTGGTGCACGCGAGATAGGTATAATATTAAAGTAAATTTCAGATTTTCCTTGCAAAGTGCTATTAATGTGTGATAGAAATATATGAATTTGATATTTTTCTTTTCTGAGAGGAATCACACTTCATTGATCAAAAGATAAAAAAATGGGTTAAATCCATATAACTACCCAACTTTTAGAAGCAATTCTAAATTGGTCTCAACCTTTTAAAACATTCTAAATAAATTGGACATCCGTTAGGTCACCAACGTTAGGTGATAACCTTGACAAATATAGAAGCGAGATTTCACTCTCACGTCATTTATACAATTCTAAATTCCCAAAGCGATCCTTTTTAAATTGACAAAGCTAGCATTTAACTTGGCTCAAAGGGGTAAATTTGAGGATTAAGAACTCTAAAATGACGTATTAGTGAAAATTAGCTTCAATATTTGTCCATACCATCCTTAACATTAATGACATCGTCAATTAAAGGTGGTGACGTCATTACTTACCACCGATGACCTAATAAGTGTTTATTTTTCAAAACATTAGATAGTTATTTGAAATATTTTAAAAGATTGAAAAAAATTTGAAATTACCACTAAAAATTGGGTAATTATATGGACTTAATCCTTAAAAAATACAAATTCGGGCCACGTAGAAGAGGGGGTCTCAGAAAATAAAAAACCCTTCTCCAGGAAAAATCACATGGAAAAACGCCCATAGAAGGCAAAAAAATGTGTTGTATCTTAGCGTACAAGTAAGACGAAAGTGCTTTAATTATATAGTCACAGATTGGTGTTACCACAAAGAAAAGAGAGCTTCATATAGTATTTGTTCTCAAAGACGCAGATGAAGCGCCGGTGTTTCTTCCCTATGCTGATAGTGCTCCTCTTGCTCTTCTCTAATGGTACATTAACATCTAATCTCTTCTTAATATCGGTTTCTGTCTCTATTTTTCGCATTTCTAAATTGTTTCGTGATTAGGTGCACTTCAAGGAGAGGCACGAAACTGCTCGGATGCTCCAATCCCCGTTAGAAAATGCTCGAAATATAAATGTGTCTTAGCCTGCATTGACGAATATAAGCAAAGTTTCATCAATGGTGGTTGCATGGATTACCATACATGTTGCTGCAAAGATTTAGAATACGGTACTCGAGCTCCTGTGGCCGATTCCCCTTCTTCTAGTATCGCTTATGTCCGAAGTATTTGGCTTTCTAGCCTAATTTAATTGTTTTGATTCCTTTTCTTACCCTTCTTTCTATGATGTTAGCCTTATAAACAACCAAATCATATATTAAAATTGTTCCGAGAGATCAAAATACAGAAATGGTTGCAACGAAACAATTCACAAAAATAATCTTATTCGAGGATACATAGCAAATGCAACAATTTTTTTGCAATAGACTAAGGGGAGGGGAGGGTTTGAACCCGAACGCAGTGTATTTAAGATAAAAACCTTATCCACCAAGACAATCCACCACTTGCTAACAAATGCAACAATTAAACTTCGTCAACAAACGCTTTCATCACTTCTTACCAGAAACTTCATCTGGGGTTTTGGTAGTCATCTGATCAACTGCATGAACCGTGTTCTGAAGCTCCTCCCATATGGCTTTGTACACCATCCTCTGCCTATTTACAGCCGACTGTCCCTCAAATGACGAGGAGACGACATCAATGACCACATGCCGGCCATCCCCGTTCAGATCCTCTACACTCACGGACTCTGCATTTAGCTCATCCTTGATCTTTTTCTTCATGGACTCTATGAGGGGGGAGTCGATGGAGCCAGCATTGCCGACGCTTGAGGCTCGAGTACTGAATCTCCTCACGCCACCATATTCCAATCTCATATTGCTCCTGTTTTCATTGCCGATTGCTCTATGGTGCAACAATCTGATGCTCCGACTCTTAAATACCAACTGTGTTTTCCTTGGTTGAGAAAATAAAGATGGAAGAGCTCGACTTAGGGCACAGGAGGCGGATAACACGTATGGACGCACCATCATTGACTTGGCCGCCATTCTTCCCTTTTTACAGCTCTACCCGAAACCCTAATCTCCTAAGATACGTACGGTTGCACTCTATTCTTATGCAAGAACTGGGCACCTGCATGAATATGATGGTGCGAATTAAAATTGGAAAGAATAAATCATATAGCAAACATTAAGTTTTGCTAAACCAAATTTATTTGAACATTACTCCCTGCAAGTTCGAATAACAGTCAATATTAAGCCATATTGGAATTGCTTCTGAAAGCGCTTCTAACTACGTTTGGCAGAAAAACATAAAAGACCTTTTACCCATAATCTCCTTTTGAAGAAGCACCTCAGGAAGCACTTGAATTTTTAATAAGAAACTCAACATGTTTATAATATAAGCTCTTCTAGCATAAGAGCTTATGAGCAGGCTTCCTACATAAGCATTCCCAAACAAGCCCTAAGAATATGTTTGGAACTGCTTTCAGAATGCCTAAAAGTGCTTTTAGATAACCAACTAAAAGCGCTTTTAGATAACCAACTAAAAGCGCTTTTAGATAACCAACTAAAAGCGCTTTTAGATAACCAACTAAAAGCGCTTTTAGATAACCAACTAAAAGCGCTTCTAGTAACATTTGGCAGAAGTGCTTTCAAGAGAAGCATTTCCAAACTGCCCTTAAACTACACAATCTCCAATACGTTGCAAAAGGGTCCAAATTTTATCATTAGCTATACCAAATGAAATTACCATTTTCCATTTGTTGCTGAATCTGTTTACACTCAAAATTGTCATGTTTATCCCTATTTTGGTCTAAAGCCAAATTATGGCATTATGTGGGGGTTATTGTGAGAATAGGCCAAACTTACATCAAGATATTTTGGGTATTTGCAAGTGGATAGTTAATTAATGTTATCTATCTTTGTGCAAGTGGAATTAGGTTGAGATGCGTGCATCAAGTTGGGTTGCTTTCACATTGGTTTTGCTCTCTATATAAAGGAAGTAAAGGCAGAGAGCTGGACACACTCAAATCAACCAATCAACCAATCAACCAAAATTCAGAACATACATGTTCTAAGGAAAGCCAAAGAGGAAAACCTCTCTCTCTTGAAAGCCAAGAAGTGGCATTCATCAGTTCATACAACCCAGCAACAAGCTTTCATAAGCCTACATAAGGCTTTAAGCAATCATTCACAAAGCTTCGACAACTTGTGTTAAAGCTTTTAGATCAGGAAACCTCTGATCTTAGAATTAGCTCTGCCACTTCTCTCTGTGGTATCGATTAAGCCTGAGAAAGAATCTCATTTAGGCTATTCTCTTCCTCCCAAAGAGTCGATGGGTATAAAAGCCACTTCGATGGCTTTGTCGATGGCCAAAGCCAATCCGATGGCTTTGTCGATATGGCCAAAGCCAATCCGATGGCTTTGTCGATGCTTGTCGACGGTCAAAGCCAATCCGATATGGCTTTGTCGATGGCCAAAGCCAATCCGATGGCTTTGTCGATGGCCTTGCACTCAATCCGATGGGCATAAAAGCCACTTCGATGGCTTTATATGCAATCCAACCACACTTTGGTTGATGTTTACAGCTTTGTTTACTTATTGTATTTACTTATTCGTAAACTTTCAATTCAGTTTATATATGTTTACTTTGATGCAAACTGTATTTTCTTTATTTACTGCTTACTGTCTTTATTATTAAAGCTTTCGGATTGAATATAACCAGTTTATATCCAATCTATATTTCAAACACATAAGCCTTGTCATATATCTCTACATAACAATTCAAGTCCTTAACAGGCAAGGCAAATAAAGAACCTAAGTTGAGCCTCTCACTTAAAGGCACAATCTTTTGGTTAGAAGTCAAATAGCGCAATCTCAAATCACGCACATATACCGTCTGCTAGCGGTACCTAGTAGTGGCACGCTCGCAATCTCCCAATCAGTGTTCATATAAATCACTAGGCCTACAACTAAGCGCCGTGTGAATTTATTTGTCGAACAGAATCCTTCAACTAAATTCACATTAATCTACAAAATTCACACTACCAAATCCAGTGATTACCCTAATAACTATATTCAATTAAATCTTGACTCTTGAGTAACCCATCCTAAGCAATCCGCTATTGAAGCCGTAAAACAGTAAAATCAGAAGAAAATTCCACAGCAGAGGTGAAAAAATGTAAATTTTATAGCAATTCGTAGGTTTTATTTACAGAGGCATAGAAATTTTACGTACCTCGCGGTTTGTATACGTTGCGATGCGAGAGAGAGGTTGAGAGTAACAGAGCGGCTGAGCAAACAAGAGGACCGAAAGAGGGGAACTCGGTACGTTAGGGATTTTCAAGGGTAATTCTGTAATTATCACACATAATAATGGAATATTACTAGCAATTTGATCTGAGCTGTATAATTTTCTTTAAGTACAATCCAACGCTACTTTCAAAACCACGTCAGCTAAAACATATGCTTCCACAGATTTTCTTCGTCTTCTTCTCGCGCCTTGCATCGGCTTTCTGCTTCATCTACATCTCCATTTGCCGTGTGAGCTTCGACCCTTAGAAATACTTGAATATGCACAATGTTTGAGATTGATGTGTTTTTTTAGCCAAACGGTTCATCTAACACATAAATTTACTATTAAAATTTAAGAATAATGAATTTGAAATTTATGACATATCAATAATGTCGGCTATACATAATACATAAGTAACCGCAAATAATAAATTGCATTGATAGTTAGTGCATTCATTTTCAATCTACTACGTCCTGAATTCAATCTAATACGTAAATGACTAATAATACGTGATAATAATAATGTCACACTCATAAATCTCCCCTAAAAAATGGAAGTAAAGCAGTGGCTTGGTGGGAGCAATGCTTCTATTCAAATAGTTGTCATTTGATCCTTTTAAATGAATTTTAATGATTGAGATTGGAAGAGAAGAAAAATTGACAAAAATCGTTTTTTTCTTTCGAAAGCGTTTTACTCATGCATGTGCACCGCGATTGCACAAAATCTTTTTCATATGGAACATTGTTAACAAATCTATTTGAATTAGAAGATGTGCATGATTAGTAACATAATTTGTTTTCATAAATGCTGGGGGGACGCCGTAAAGGGCAAAGGGGTCAGCTGATTCTCTAAATTTCGGTGAAACTCTATGATGACTTGGGTGTTACCTTTTTGAAAGTTAGAGTTATCCTTCATATATGCCCTTTAAGTGCTTGATAAAATACCTAAAAGAGTTTGCCAGCAGGGCAAGGCTTAGTCATACTTTGAGTGCAGCAACTTTTTTTCTCTTTTTTTTTTTAAAAAATAAGACCTGACCAAAACGACGTAGTTTTGGGCCATGTCATTTTAAAAAAAATAACCTCAGGCCTACCAAGGCTCGATGAAATGTCAATTTGCATGCTACTCAGTCCAAAAAAAATTGAGCGCGCTATTCTTACTGGCCCTCCCAATAATATTTTCTAGATCCGGCACTGCATAAATGTACTATTCCTATCTTATTATAAATCATTTGCTTTTTGCTATTGACCCGTGATGATAAGGTGTTCCCCATAAGACTATGGTTAGACTCAATATTCTCATACAACCAATCACTTTAATATACTATTACTATTTAAATTCAACGTGGTGCATTATAATTTGAACAAACTCAAAGACGCTATATCAAGAGACAACATGTCACATAGCATCAGAGTGACACAATAAGTTTTTGTGATTTCTTACTAGCAATAGTGGGTTTCTTTGTTACTTGTGGATAATTGACCTCCCTATTTCTCGCCCGCACGTTTCAACTTCCCCCTTTCCCTACCCGCTTTGTGAGCCACCCTATCTTGCCAGCGGCAAGCCTCCCCTCACCGCCAGCCAAACCTCCACCTCTCTCGCTCTCGCTCTCCCACTCCCATTCTCTTACATTTTTTTCTCCTACACCAAATTTAGATGTAAGAAATCCCAAACCCACTCCCCCACCACATGCACGCCAAGGTAAGTGTGTACCTATTTCTTTATTTCCTTCAAACCCAGATGCTCAAGCAGTTCCGTGCGAGAGGAGCTTGATGGGTGCAATTAAACAGCGAGCTTTTCTGGTGAAATTGGATCCTTTGTGTTGTCCAAGATGAGATGCTCGGTATGATTAGAGAGAGAGAGAGAGAGAGATCAGATTATGCCGGTACCGAGGAGGAGGTTGCAACCGCCGACGTGCTGTGGTTGACAAAATGGGGTTGGGGGGAGCGTTGGTGTTGGTGTGGTTGCTTTCTCTAAATTTTTCATTTTTCCCTTTTTAAGTTTTATATGAAGTTAATTGGAAAAATCTTGGATGTTACGTAATATTCAATGATATGAATATTGAATGATACAGATTAATTTACAGTTAATTTTAAATAAATATTAAATTATTTAACAATACTTACTATTGAATGTGGTACGTACTATTAAAGTTTGACCGAAATTAACTGTGTTAATAAGGAGTGAAGTGTGTGGACAGATGTCACAAAAGGAATGCTGGCAGGAGGTGGAGAGAGGCTGTATGGGCACAGCAGATCCGGATTCCATACACATTACTCAGCGTATAGCTACTGCAAGGTCCATCGAACACCAACTTTTTGAGCTCAAACTCGAGGACCGCGTGGGTCCCCCACCCACCATTATTGAGGGCCCCCAACTACCCATGCTCAGCACGACACTAAAAAGCTGAAGCAGAGGAAACTCATAAGCCAACGAAGACCATCTCTCGTGGACCCCACCTAAAATTGAAACTTCACAGCCCACCTTTTGGCTAAGCTTTGTCCGCGTATCGCACCCTCATTGGTCCTTGTCTAGATATCCAGGGCCCACCGGATAGACACCACACACTCGATCAAAACACACAAAAGGAGAGAGAAAGGAGAAGAGAGAGAGAGTCTTCGTGTGTGAGTGAGTGCTTTTTAAAATTTCGGTCATGGCGTCGAAGCTCTGCGACTCGTGCAAATCGGCGACAGCGACCCTGTTCTGCCGTGCCGACTCCGCCTTCCTCTGCGTCAACTGCGACTCCAAGATCCACGCGGCCAACAAGCTCGCCTCCCGCCACGCCCGCGTCTGGCTCTGCGAGGTCTGCGAGCAAGCTCCAGCTCACGTCACGTGCAAGGCCGACGACGCCACCCTCTGCGTCACGTGCGACCGAGATATCCACTCCGCCAATCCTCTCAGCCGCCGGCACGATCGGGTCCCGGTCGCGCCGTTCTACGACTCCGTGAACTCGGCTTCCGACTCGGTCCCCGCTGTCAAATCTGCCGTCAATTTCCTCGACGACCGTTACTTCTCCGACGTCGACGGAGAGACCGAGGCGAGAAGGGAGGAGGCCGAGGCTGCCTCGTGGCTGCTCCCGAACCCCAAGGCCATGGAGAATCCGGATCTGAACTCGGGGCAGTACTTGTTCCCGGAAATGGATCCATATCTGGATCTGGACTACGGGCATGTGGATCCGAAGCTTGAAGAAGCTCAGGAGCAGAACAGCTGCGGCACGGACGGCGTCGTTCCAGTGCAGAGCAAGAACATGCAGCCTCAGCTCGTCAACGACCACAGCTTCGAAATCGATTTCTCCGCCGCCTCCAAGCCCTTCCTCTACGGCTACCGCCACGCTCAGTCTCTGAGCCAGAGTGTAAGTCCTCTTAATTTTCTCAGTAACTAAACAGATCCTAAGAAAATTTTGCATTCATTCAGTCTCTGATCCTCTGCTTCCCGCCTCAGGTATCGTCGTCGTCGATGGACGTCAGCGTCGTGCCCGATGGCAACGCGATGACCGACGTGTCAGATCCTTACAACAAGTCAATGACCTCCGCTGTGGAGTCCTCGCATCCGGCGGTCCAGCTCTCGTCCGCGGATCGCGAGGCGAGGGTGCTGAGGTACAGAGAGAAGCGGAAGAATCGAAAGTTCGAGAAGACGATACGATACGCCTCGAGAAAAGCGTACGCGGAGACTCGGCCGCGAATCAAAGGCAGGTTCGCGAAGCGCACGGAGGTGGAGATCGAGGCCGAGCGGATGTGCCGTTACGGCGTCGTTCCGTCGTTTTAGGTTAATGCTGTAATTAACCGGTAATCAAAGCTTTGTAATTTCGTTTTTTTTTCCTGGGAAATGGGATGTTGGTGTAAATATTGGTAGGAGAACTGGTGTACTGTACGATCCATGGAATCCTGGCCGTCGATTTTGTACAAGTTTTTCTTCTGCAGTAATGAAATTTTAATTTGGTATTGGGGTGTATCAGAATCTGGATTGCTATTGGTTTTGGTGATTCGCATTAGGATTAATCAACTATATTTAGGAATCATTAAACTATTAATTGGATCAGCTTTCTCAAAGTAGCCTTTCTTTATTTGATAAAAATCCACATGCTTTACTTATTTTATTGTTAATTTTACTTCTTTTGTTCATAGTGATTTCTAGGACATTCCGGTAAAGTCGGAGAGAAGGTGGACAATGTTTTATGGTCCCATTTGAATGGGCTGTACACACGGTGGAGACTCACCTACACCCAGCCGTCATTTAAACCGTGATATCTCAAATTAATAATAAATTTTGTGTCATTTAAGCCGTGATATCTCAAATTAATAATAAATTTTGTGTGAAATTAAAAATCAATGATATTATGATATTGTGTTATTGGTTTGAAATAATATCACAATGACGTATACAAGTGTAGATAAGCAAATGTTTAGGCTTTGATTTTTCTAGATCTCATCTTCTCAAGTCACTTTCAACCATTGATTGTAACGAGGAGTAATTTTCGTACTCTTTTTTTCATTTTATATAATAATTTTCTTAATTTTCTTTTCTCATTTTTTATTTATTTTATTCAATTTAAAAGCTAGAGAAAAAAAAGGGCATGGAAGTGATTTAGATTGTCCTAAAGTTTTTACTGTAGATCCCTTTGCACTACGCCTCCAAACGGCAAGAAAAGGCCTTAATATGAAAAGAAAAATACTAAAGAGACCGCACTATAATCAGTATTATGTGTTCTATAATATAGGTGGTCAAGGCATTATACTTTTGGGTTTTGTATCAATAACCAAACTACCGAAGAGTCAAAGACGGGCCATTGCCACCTCACTCATCGGCCGAAAGATGAACACCTTAGATCTAATTATTTACGAAGAAAGTTGATGTTTCATCATAAAATTAATTGATGCTATAAATACATACGAGATTCATTCTTTGTCCGATAAAAAATTCATACTCTGGATTTCAACTTCACCTACCCCTTCTTGGTCCCACCGAGTGAGTCTTCGGCCGAACAGTAACGTGATCCGAGGGTCCGAGCCGAAGAACTCCTCCCATGTGCGCACCTTTGTTTTGGTTTGGGCTTTGGGATTTGGGCTCACGATGAAAATCGTCTGAATACAAATTTGCACCTTTTCAACAGCTAGTGACAAACTCATTCAACTTTTCTCCTCTCATATTATTACAAAAATAAAAAATAAATCACTAATATATTAATTAAATCAAAGCCTTGGGGACCAAGGCAAAATAAATGTCAAAGTTGGCATCTCCCACTAAACTCCATAATTCTTTTGATAAAATAAGTTTCCCATTATATTTATTTATAAGGCCCAAAGCTCAGCTGCTCAGCACCACAATCAATATGCAATTCAGCTCTCTCTCTCTCTCTCTCTCTCTCTCCTGGTTTTATTTTGTAGAGGGACTGTAGTACAAATTGAAGAGGACGATGAGGATAACAATTTGGTTCGCTCGTCGTGCGTAAATGGCGAATTGCCTTGCCGATAACCACTGACTGTTTCTGAGTCCTCTCTCTCTCTCTCCATCTCTCTACAAAATTGTAATCTTTATCGTTTCAAAAAAAAATTTTGTGCGGTTTTACAAATTATATTTATTAGCTTTTTTGAATTCGGAAGGTATAAAATGATGAGTTTAGTTGTTTAGATTTGAGGTTTTTGGTTCATTATTTGCAAATATTTTTTTCCCAAACATTATATGCAAATATTAAATATATAAGAATAGCTGAATTTGAGAAATTTTGGTGAAATTGAAGTTGAAGTGATTCTTACTCCCACTAACCTAACTAGCTTTTGATTTAGTCGTACTTTTCTTTCTTGATAAGAAATGCTTCGTCTTAGGGCTCTTGGCCTCAGTAGTAACAATGATCCAACTTGGGCGTGTTTACATACTTTTTTTAAAGGATATAAGTATGATACCAAGTTGTTCAAGTATGGTATAGCAAGTCTCGCCTTGGTAATGATACTTGATTGAAATTGAGTGTGGCATAGTTAATTTCGAAGAACTTACTTTTTAAAAATCATTATGTGTTGGTAAATAAAAATACCAATAGAACTTTTAATTAAGAGAGTGGATGAGTTGTATAGAGTCTAGTATTACCAGAAAAAAACAAAGAATTGGTAATTTTAGTTTTATTTAGTCTCAAAAGTCCTTTTAACTGAAGGATAAAATAATAAGAATTAAGAACTAATCGAGAGGTTAATGGCAAGAAATTGTTTCTACTTTCTGCCCCATTGCTTTAAATCCTCATCCCATAGATTATAATTTAGAACATTGTCTGGTAACCCTTTTTTTTTTTATTCTTTTTCCTCTCACAATTTATCACGAATTTGTGATTGTAAAAGAAGGAAAATTGATTTCAAGTTTCAACGCACCGTTTTTTTTCTTTTTGCACACCCTTATTCATTCCCAGCCTTTGGATTGAACGAATCAAATGATTCCTTATTCATTCCCAGCCTTTGGATTGAACGAATCAAATGAGAATCAAAAGTAAATAGAAGTGTGCAGAAAGAGAAAAAACGGGGTGCGCATATTATTTCCCCGAAAAGAAGCCCTAACATTCCAAAATAGTTATATAACAAAAGAAACACCAGATTTACAGCAAACGTAATGAGAAACACTTTACAAACACATTGACATTTTTCTGCTACAGTTACCACCAAAAGTACAAGAAGCTAGATTCACATACAGAGTTCTATGCTAGAGGCTGCTTACATGTGTAATACACATTAACAGCCTGATAAGTTTCGATTACGTCTCTCTATCCTTGTTACAGTACATTGCTACCACAGGCTTTTCTAAAACTATACCGAAATTTATTGCACCGCCCCGCCTACCAATCTGGACCTCTGGTAGGAATCCAAGCCCTTACTCTGAGCCGGAAAAAGGTGCTTAGCCAGAATTGCTTCGTGAGGAACCCCCTTGGTTAGCCAGGAAACGCACAACAACGCACGTGATGTTATCTGCACTCCCCCTCTGATATGCTTCCTGCATTAGCCTCTCTGCTGCCTGCTTTGGGTCCTGAATTGGTTTGATCATTGCGACGGCCTCCTGGGAAAGGAAATGAATGATCAGTTGCCGTAAACAATCAGTTTACTAATTGTGACAAAACTGTATAATCCCAGCAAGGGAAGCAAAAAGAACAACTGCCACCGTATCAAGTAAATACAGAACAATAATTTTTCGGCTTTGAAGGCATGCTGCCATAAACCCACCCTATCAAGTGCATGGACAAGTACAGAACAGTAAATAAAATGAAAATCAGGGGCAAACCTCATTGGTGACAACATCCCACAGTCCATCACTTGCAAGGATAAGGAACTCAAGAGAGTGGTCAATCTTTTCCTCCTGCCAAGATAAAGCATGTTAAACAGATATGCTGAGAAGCATCAGACAAATATACATAAGGCTCGTTTGGCAAGTGCTTTTAAATGACTGAAAGCGCTTTTAGAGAAAATGTTTTTGGAACCAATCCTTAGTAAAAATGCAAGTTAATCCTGGAAAAGCACTTCAAGTGCTTTTGGACCCCAAAAACATTTTCTCTTAAAGTGCTTTCAGTCAGTTAAAAGCACTTACCAAACGAGCCCATAGTTTATATACAGGTTTTTGCATCCTCAGGGTCAGAGATTAGCACTAATCATGAGAATTTAAATTTCTACAAGAATTGTGTTTTGCTCAAAGACTTCCTTGAACACCATCAAATCTGTGTGCGCATCAGAATTTATTATTAAATATCAACACAAAGGATCAAACCTGGATTTCTGGATCAGCAACAACATACTGCTTCAACAGCCTATCACCAAATGCACGGGAAACAGCGAGAACACCTCCAACTCTCCAAGTTCCTATTGTTACAATCTCCGTCGTCAAGAACACTCATATACCATTTCATGAGAAATCTTAAAACAATGATAAACCTTACCAGCCCACATTACAAATCCTCCTGCATCCTCAATCCGTTGCCGCTCATCAGTCTGGTCTGGCTTGTGATCTCTTGAAACAGCTATAGCTGCAGGATATAACAGAATGATATTAAAGACCATGAAACATGTGAACACTACAGAAAATAGACAAATGATCAACAAAAATCTCTATAAGCATAAAGTTGCAGAACCCTATATCCTTTTTGGTCGAATCATTTTATTCCATACAGAGCTAAGATATTAGCGGTCAAAATTTCTCTCTCTATCCAGCGGTTATCCAATCTCCCCAAACAAAAGACACAGGACACAAAAGTCCCTTCACCCTCGAAATTGTAGTCTTTGGTACAATTATTATGCTAAAACACAATGGAAGGGGGACAGTGCAAAGGCTTACCGTTCCCACCCCTGCATATCACAGCTCTGGAATCCCCAACATTTGCAACAAGCAAACGATCACCAACTAGGATCGCAGTAGAAGCAGTTGACCCAGCATCTCTATTCTGATTATTTTCTGATTTCAGAAATTCAGAGTCGGTATGGCTGTAAGCATCAGCTGCAGGAACAGGGAAATATTAGTTCTGAATACTGTTATTTACATCCAAAATAGCAAATTGTAAAGCATTAATTAGAAGCAACCATAAAGTTTCTGGTTACTAGTAAGAAGACAAACCTATAGCAGATTTGGTGTCAGAGATAAATTTTGGATGCCTGATCAAATTACTGAAAAGATTTTGCTTGACATACTCAGCAGCACGTGCACCTCCATGGCCTAATTCAATGAAAACATAGCATTGTCATGTTACCTATCTTCTTATTTCCAAAGGTATGCTATGCAAGTATATGATGAATCTTCTTGTTTTCAGAGGTATGCATGTATATGATGATAGATGTATACACATATACTAACACCATATAAATTTTATCTTCTCTGTGTGAGAGTGTGCTTATGGACAAATGTACTTATGAACGTTTAACCACCAACTAGCCAATAGCACATGAACCATGACTGACAAAATGACGGCTAATTAATTCAGACTTGTTAAGAAATTAATCCAACAGGAAAATAATAGAAAGAATGATTACATAGACAGTCAAACCAGACGGAAATACAACAGAACTGCTGTTCCATGAAATAAGATTCAAGTCTGATTAGCATTTTAAAGTGAATTAAGCATGCAGAGCTTTAAGTAACCCAAATGAGAGCCCTAGAGGTTCATCTGGAAAGAAGATCACCACGATAGTGTGGTCAAGAACAAATTCCACTGTCCAGCTAGAATAGCTCGAACCCAAGACAAAACTGGCAAGTGGATCAAGGGTGAGATCTCAATTATGATGCAAAGTCAAATCCAGTAAACATTTGCAACGACAAATGATCATTCCAATACAATATTATTGAGTGATCAAATAGTAAGCCAAAGAAAATGAATGAAGATTATACCAAAACTAGAAGGATGAAACTTAGCAGAGATCAAATACATATCCACACACCCACAAGCATCTGCCTAATTGTGTACATCCCATCCTAAGCATGATATTATTTACACTTCCATGTGTGTGCGTGGGCATGCATGTGCGCGTAGAAAGAGAGAGAGAGATATATATATATATATACCATCAAAAACTCCAAAAAGACCAACCACTTCTCCTTCGACACCATCAATTCTTGTCTCATAAAAGTCTTCCATAGAAGATCTTTTCCCTGGAGAGCTTGCATATCCATAGCTGAACTTTCCATTCTGACTGTTGCCACATTTAACAACACACTTAGTGAGACAAATCCAAATCATGGTTGAAAATTCTATGTAACAGAAATAGTAAAGAATTAAAAGGGAATATCATTATCCAATTCCAATCTCACATTAGAGAACCAAATTTCAGGGATCAATGCATGAGGGGAAATAACTGACTCTTGAGCAAAATTGGTATAAGCTCCATGTTTCCCATATGAGTTCCATTCTTATACACACATTCACACATGGAGAAATACGCTGACACACAAGCACACGTGGAGAAATAAACACAACTCTCTAGCAAAATTGGATATAAGCTCCATGTTTCCCATATGAGTTCCATTCTCACACACATGCACACGTGGAGATAAAGAAAAAAAACGGCTATTTTGTCGCACAATCATAACGCCAATGGAAAGCTTTTTCTGCTTGTCCACAATCGCAAAACTCCAGAGAATATTGTTCCGAAGATCCAGCAAATGCAAATCATGAAAATTAATTTGCACAACCTTTACGTTTGTCTGTGACGAACACGACAAGCCATAATTAGGCGGACGTAGAAACAAGGGCACATCCCGACACGACAAAACATATATTTCAAGTTTCTTCGATCATGCATGTCATATCTTTTTCCTCTCTTGTTTTTGTTTAACATCTTTAAATGATTGGTGAATTAACTTCTTTAAATGATTGGTGAATAAATTCAATCACCCATTGTCCGAACTATCCAATTAAAATCGAGATGTATCACATACTTCAGGACTAGTGGAACATCCAAATCACCAAGACTAGGATAACAACATAGGTCATCTCATGAAGGCATACAATATACAAAAAAAATGCATCATACCATCAAAATCATACACCAAAACTTCCTTAAAAATTAGAATTCACACATTCGATATGACATAAAACCAAAATCGAGAATCGCTTCCTGAACAGCTAAAAAATGACACAATAAATGCACCCATGCATCACAAATCACAATGATTACATGAAAAACAGAACATAACATCTAAAACCTCCCCATCACGAAGGCAAAAATAGAAAGAAAATATCACATATGAATCATGATTCATCTCGCACGCTTACCAAACACAACGAAATACAATAAAAAATAAAAAAACAAGTCAAACAAATTGCACCAAAACAAATTACAACAAATCCATACAAATAAAAGGTAAAAAATTTAGATCCAAACTAAAAAATTGATAAACTGGAGAAGTAATCGACCTGAGGCCGCCGCCGCTAACGGGTGGATCATCAGCATGAACCTGGGTTGAAGGTGACAAAACCGAATTGAGATAACCCATCTTCTTCTTCTTGCTAAAATTCTCAAATCCCCCACTACTTCTTGTTTCCTTGAAAATTATGAAATATTGAAGAAAAACAGCTGCAGCAATTGCTATATATAGAATTAAACGACCAATTGTTTCCACGCCAAATTGTAATTAGCACTAATCAGTTGAGGATCATATCGGAAATCATAAATTCCCAAAAATTTAACCTGCAAATCACGCCAGAAATCAAAATTAAAATAATTAAAACCCAAAATTTCTCAGATATTAAGAAATTAAATTAAATTTGATTAAAGACCCAATTCACGGATCTTGATGCTCGTCAATGTAAACTTGTAAAGGAAACACCTTGGAGAATGAATGTGAAATTTGAGAGAGAGAGAGAGAGAGAGAGGACCTGAAGAGAAATGAAATGGAGGTGCCATAGATGGAGGAAGAGAGAAGTGACAGAGGGGTAGAGAGAGAAAAATAAAGGGGAGGGAAGAAAAGGACGACGAGAGTGATGAGAGACGAGCCAAAGCGGATTCTCTCTCTCCTCTTCTATTTTTGGTTTCAGTTTTTTTGCAAACGCAAGCAGAGGAGGAGAGAAGAAGCAATAATATTAATTATTTATTATTAAAAAAAAATGAGGAAAGAAAAAAAAATAAAAAACTCATGAAAATAATAATTTTGGTGGTTAAAAATGTAATTAAGAGAAATAATAAGGTGTTAGTTGTGTTTGTTGGGTTCGTACGAAAAAGTGGAGCGAGTCATACGCGTCGCCTTCTGCATGAAGCGATTTTACAGTTGGAGGCTTGAGACAAAGTCAAATATAATATCAAAAATGCAATAAATATAAATAGAAATGCAAATACAAATGTTATGACTTTCGTTTTAAGTGATCTTCTTTGGGTTTTAAGTCATTTTTTGGTTGCTTGTTAGAGTGGGTTTAGGGTTCTCTGTTGTTTGCATCCTTAAAAGTTGGCTCCTTTTTGGTGAATCAACATTTTTACACTTTCTCAGAAAAATTTTGTGTCTCACTGAGCTAATTCTTATATAAGGCGAAATCAGCGTAAGTCAAATACAGTTAAAATACATAAATCTCATGCTTTTGTAAGAGGTATTCTACAAATTACGTGATTCGGAGAGAGTCCTTATACAATTTTTTCTCTTATATTTACTGCAGATTTAACATGCATGAAAACTTCTTGTTCACTTCAACTATCTAGCAAAATTTAGTCCGCTTTGGTGAAAACCTCTTATGGTTATTCTATATTTATTTTATGAACCAATTTACAAAGAAAAAAAAAGACAAATTAATAACTACAAAACTGTAATCAACCATGAATCCACCAAATCAGAGAAAAATATCCTAATTAACTAGGAAATAGAAACAAATTATAACAAAGAAAATAGCACAAGAAAGTTCTAGCTCTCCCTCTCTCTAAAAGTCCAAAGTTTGCCATCCAATTCAAACCACAATAACTCATGCATTAAACAACCAACACTAATTTAATTAAGTTAATATCATATGCTTATAATCTTTAAATTGAAGGTAGTTATACTAATAGTTTTAGCTAGTCTAAATATCTAAACAAATTATCTGTGCCTCTCTTTTTTCAACTCCCATATGACAACATTAACTCCATTAAATCAACAATTTTCTTTTGAATTGTTTTATGAGAAATTCAGGAGTTCAATAAAATATTGAAAGATGGAAAATTTTTCATTTATTATTAAAAATAGGAAATATATTTTCACAAAATCTTTGCGAAAAGAAAAATACTGAGTCAGTAGTGAGTGGGTAAGATGACGAGTAGAAGTAAGTTAGAGATTTTTAGAGTTCGAAACCCTCAGTTAAGGAATTTCTTTAATTTATTTATAAACGTGCATTTTTACTCCAGAAAAAAGATTATATTAAAAATGAATCTATAAAATGAGTAAAAAGGAATATAAATTCTAAGACAATAAGCAAATCTAACCTAAAATAATTTCCTGATGTGCTGTCCAAATGTCATGCATTACAACTGTAAGGTTGCATGAATTACAACTTATGTTCTAAATTTAATTATTTTTCTTAAACGTCAACAACTACTTTCGTTTTCCATTGCCTAATTGGATCTTACTAAACATTAAAAACACCATTAATGATGTACTTGTTACTAATAAAACTTGTATTAAAAAGGGTTGGAAGATCCCTTTCCAACTCCATGGTTTATCCATCCAAAAAATCCGAAAAATCCCAAATGAACGAGGACAAAAATACGATGCTACATTACATAGTATTCTTTGAGGTCACCGACAGAAACTTGCGAGTTGCACTTACTATGAAAATTCTACTATGCTCTAGTATACCCATACACCGGAGCATATTATACTATTAAAAAATCCCGCCTATTGCGTGTGTTTAGAACTTTCCAATATATGGAACATTCGAATTACGTTCACTCTTGTACAGTTGTTCTCTATTATCCTAAGAGCAATGGTGGTCCAAGTTGAAGTCACTCAACATATATCAACGGATAAAAGTCACACACGAGCAGTTACGAGGAGTTGCCCACCAGAGGTGACGAGGAGTTGCTCACACGCGCAGGGGCCGACTGTCTCTAGAAAGATCCTTATCGTAATCGAAACTGATGGCACCAGTATTTTTCAAAGTTTTGTCAATGCAAACGATAAATTCACGTTCCCTCGCATCATTCATGAAAATAAATTGTTTTTGACAAAAGACAGGTCATCTCAAATCTCAATAAACGAGAGCTGTAAAGTCTTCCAATCTTTTCTGGTTCTCCTTGGTTCCCTTGTGATACGGGCATGACACTGAGGCAACGGCCGGTGGCCCGGTAAGTACGGCCGCGGTCCGTCGAGATCATTGAAAGAGCTTCTTCTGGTTCTCCAGGGTCAGAAATGATCGCATAGACAAGAAGCAAAGAGAGAAAAGTGGCTTCGAAGTTACTGCAAAAGTTAACTATTTCGCCTTTCATTTTGAGTGTGAAGTAGTCCTTACAGTTACAGTATATACAATTTCGGAACTGTAACGAAACAGGCAAAAATTAAAAACGATGAAACTTGAATAAGACTATACTAATTTCAAAATTCAGAAGAGCTGCGGTTTTTTTCCATCTTGTGCAGAAGTCTAGATATGCAAACAAAAATAGTTTCTGGGATTTTGCCTTTAAAATGAATGATTAGCGATGAAACAATGTCTAATGTAAACTTATGAACCTCGGGCGTAACTGCCATGCGTATAAGCATTTCCGTCCACACCTCTGGGGCCAACTTTATAGCTTGACGGAGATACCGAAACCCATTTACAACCCTCATGACCATGGCGTGCCCCTGCAGAAACAAAAGTACATTGGGTAAGCAATCTCACCATACAAGATAATACTGCACATTTCCGAAGCACAGTTTATAAACCAACCTCTGATTCAGGTGAGCCTCTGGCTTCAGTCTTCTCGTCGAACATGCGACCAACAACTTCATCCTGAAGAAAAGCATCAGCTGCAGCAATTATATCCCGAACAAGGAATACACACACCCTCTCACCCTTCTTAGAGAGAATGAAGTGGAAAAGATCTTCAGTGGCGGCAACAACCGAATGCATGTCAAATGATTTACTTCTCAATGGATTTGGAGTACTCCCCGAAGAATTAGGGGACTCATCAGCACTCTCAGAAGCCTGTTCAGATATTGCTGCAATCTGGACAACATATAGATCCTGATTAACACATTGAAAGTAGAAAGAAATGCAAATATTTGACTAATTAATATTGTAATAAAACGGAAATTATCAAGAATAACCTTTTATAATAATAAGTTGTTATGCACAAATACAAGTATGCTTTAGGCAACCTACCAGGCGTTCTAGCCTATTCCACCTTATCGATCCATCGTTGCGTATGAGAAGTTGTCTTAAAATTCTTCTCATATCAGGATTTGGGTCAGCCAGAAGCCTTCCAATCACAAAAGGATATGAACTCTCAATAACTTTGAAATTAGGATCAAGGACTTTGGCGGTGCCTTCTAGTGATCCCAGTGCCCTTATCACCAGGGCATAGTCCGGAGGAAGAGAGAAGTTAAATTCGTACATAATATTGTAGAGTTGGTCCATTACTCCCTGGAATCCATTGCAAGAATTAGATCTAAGGAGATACTTTTACTCCCATAATTTGCGGTGTCTTAATAACCTTAAGCTGATTTCCATAACTAAAACAATTGAAGTGAACATATAACTACAAGTATGCTCAGCAGGGATAGATAAAAGGAGTAGAAGCACAAACCTGGAAATCTTGAGACTGTCTAGTCCGGTCACTAAAGGATGCTTGCAATGCATCGGAAACTAGTTGTATATCAACCCCTTCAGGAAGGAATCCCAATGAAAGAAAGTCATTTGCCAAACCCAGGGAGTCTCGATTAACAAAGTGCACAAGCTGAAAGATACAGAAACTTATCAATTAAAACAACCACAAGTCAATTTGCCGAAATACTTAGCAACATCATACAAAAAAGAACAAGCACAAAACTGCTTAACAGAATGAGAAACTACTCATGAGGCAACCAAATACAAACTCCTTCTGTTTTTGGGTGTCCAAGGAAACTCATCAAAGACGATAAAATATATATATTTACAAGTAATCTCAAAATTATCGAAGAAGATAAAATCAAAGCATGACAAAGCAATGTACGAAGGTATATAATTCCTTTAGAGACAACAAGAAGTATCACTGCAATCTAAACACTAAAAAAATTCAAGAAATGAGGTGGATAAAGAAAACTGAACCAGCAAGAAGTGTTAAACGTTCATAACAAAGCTAGCGAAACAAAATGTAGGCTACCACTCAGCCCATCTTCCCAAACCTCCCATGCAATTCAATAGTTAGGTTAACATCAGTACAAGGGCATCAGATGGAGGTGAAGAATGGCCATGAATAGCTTAATACTAACAAAAGGCCATAAATGCATGCTTAAAAATTCTACGTTGAAAAAAAATTACTTAAGCTACCCACATGAATGATTTGAACTTGTGCCCCGAGAAAATAATCATTTGATGGTTCTTACCACTTGAATAAGTCCCACACGATAATGTCGAGGAATTTCACCCATCATTCCAAAATCAAAATACGCAAGAGCACCACTATCAGTAGCGACAAGGTTACCCGGATGTGGGTCAGCATGGAAAAATCCCACCTCAAGCAATTGTCTCAAAGAGCAGTATAATCCCTAGAAGGAAAGATAAAAAGGATGAGATATTATAACAACACAGCCAAATTATGTGCAGTACTAGTACATAAGGACAACTTGTAAGCCCAAGCAAGCCCAATAAGCCATTGGACCAACCCTCTAAGTACCATTTTTCATATTCTTTAACTTATGTTATAAGTGAAGTTCATTTTGTTTCATGTTATGTTATTACTATCGAATATAGACTAATAGTTGGTTCCAAGACGGATAAAAGTTCACGTGTCTAACATGTGACTTTCCAAGGAGTTTGGATGGCATTAGTAGAAGCATCTGCAAGGGCGGGCTAAGATTTTCCAGTTTTGCTATAGGCCTAGAGTAGAAGATCTTCAAGAGTCAAATTAGTTAGTGTTGCCTAAGTACTATTAAACTAAAATCTTTTCTATGGTATTTGAACCTATAAACTGTATAATTAGCCGTTCAGAATTTAATTACTAAACTCTCTTGGCTAATCAGTAGCCCTACACTTTATCTTCTATTTCATACTGTCAAAACTAGACAAACTTATCATTAAAAAGCTCCAATGCACATAGATGTTGAGCGATTCCTTCCAAGTACCTGGTCAATTAATCCTTTTCTGTTCAAACCAGCCCTCCCTAGGCCAATTTCATCTGTAAGCTTAATTCCATCAATCCACTCCATTGTAAGCACACCCCTACGGGTAAGATCCCAATATATTTTTGGAACTTTTATACAATTCGCCTCTTTATGTTTAAGACTTTTTCTAGCTGTAGGCTTTGGACCAGCCTTTTTCCCATCACCTGTCGATCACAAAGAAAATATACTCATATAACAGCTCCCTTTGTAGAGAATTAACATAACACAGGACATGATGAATTCTCCTATAAAGCCAGTCCTACACATTTTGTCCATCCGGCATAGCACACTAATTTTACGGCATGCATGCTAGCTCCATAAAATGAGCTAAAGCACAAACTTCTACAATAAATTAATTCTTATAAATGAAAATCCAAATATTTACTCCATGTCTCTTTTCTAAAAAGAAAAAAAAAACTCCATGGCAAAATAAGTAAAATATAAGCATTTCAAAGCACACGAAGAAAATTGCTATTAAAATTTGAAATGGACTGACATGGCATGTATTTAACACAGGTTAAAAAGCCTAAACGAGAGTAACATGTAAAGATATTGTAAAGATATTTGGGCACATTCAGAACAGAAATTCACTCCAGAATGTTCCTAGGAAAGAAATGAACCAACAAATAGGGTATCCTTTAACCAGTGGGGAGATCATCATATATAATGAAAGTGAGATTCACTTAAGAGGCAGAACTATTGTGGAATGACTTCCATATCTAATTATCTATTGAATAGTGAATACATTGCACTCATTACAAATGCAAAAAAAAAAAAAAAAACTTACTTGGGTCTGAACCATAGAGAGAGGCAAAACGGTCAGCATTCTTTGCCTCTTGGATGTAATCAATTTCATCAAACATATGCCTCACCTGTTCATTCATAAAAAACCAAACATCATGTACATTAGCAATATCATAAAAAGAATCTGATGTTAAACCAACAAAAAAAAAAGTTTACACAGGGGGTAAACCCCACTGTAAAAGAAAATGATAGCATATATAAGTGCAAATTTCTACTTTTCTGACAATCACCCAACTTGGAAATAACACAAATCTATGTTTAGGCATTAGATAAGATTCCGAAGTTTAATTTCATCTACAACATGGAGACATAGAGAAATGATAAAATGCATTCTACATGAGATGAAATCCACAACGCACCATCTCATTCACTGCCACTAGTAGATCTTTGCGGGCCTTGGCAAACCGCTTTAACTGTCCCCCAATCATATTGAATAACAAGGCATCAAGGGTCAATGCAAGTGACATACCCGGCCTTTGTACTTTAACTGCTACCAGCTCACCAGAGTGCAAGTGAGCTGCAAAACTTGAAACAACAAAATAAACAAAATAAACATTTCCTGAATGGTTTCCCACAAGCATCAAGCATGTAATTCTTTTGTTGAACATCCAGGGGAGACGTGCAACTAAATCAAAGGAAACAAATTTTCCACTAAGAAAAAGAGCATGACATTAAAAAGGAGCTCTCTAACCTTTATACACCTGCCCTAGAGATGCTGCTGCAATAGGCTCTGGGCTGATGTCAGCAAAAAGTTTTGAAATGGGGCCACCCAGCTGAGATTCAATAGATTTAATTGCAACACGTGTCGGAAATGGGGGTATTTGATCCTGTTAGAAAAGGATTCAATAATTATGAATAAGTAAAGAGATCTATAAAACCGAGAGCTACAACATTCAATCACATAACCCATTTATCATAGGTGCCTGTGTAAGAAAGAAGATGGTAACCTGTAACTTAACAAGCTCTTGGCAGTATATAGTCGGAAGTATGTCTGGCCTAGTGCTCAAAGCCTGCCCGAGCTGTGAATTCATACATAAGTGGATAAACTAGGTACATCTTGCATTGCGCAATTAGAAAGAAACCGAATGACATAAGATTACATTCATTAGATGTTAACCTCTCAATTGGGGAAAGAAAAGGTGTCATGAAAATTTCATAGCAAAGAAAGTGGCTTACCTTGATGTAGAAAGGTCCCAAGCTGATAAGAGTTTCACGAAACTGTAAGATCACATTAATTATCTCAGACATTTATCTAACTTTAGGACCATAAAAGGAGAATTATGTATATCTAACTATACAGTCACAGCATCACTAAATCAATGCAGAATTAAAAGCACATGCAACACCATATCATTTAAAATAAATAAATGTATCCTGTTGATTACCTTGACAGCGCGTTTCTTTATGTCATGGACAAAGAATTGCCAGATTGTGAGCTTCACCACATGAAATGAAATAATTGCAGCTCTATACAATGCCAAAAAGGGACCAAAACGGTAGACAACAGAAATACTTTTGGAGCCTGCATCAAGAGCGTGCCCGAATTCACTTTCTAGTGATTCCTTCCTCAACTTTGCATACTCCGCAGATGGCATTTCATCATGCACGCTGGTGGAAATACTGCAAAAACCCGAAGCAAACGAAGCATTTCGGAATTCAAACAAGAGAACACAAAACAAGTGCCTTGAATTACCAATACACAGAATAGTCGTAAACTTACAAATGTCGTTGTAACAATTGATGCGGAAACAAATTTTCTTGCTTCCATCTAATTTCAACATAGTTATTGTATCCCAATGGTATGCATTTTCGTGTTATGGTCTCCATGTTTCTGTCATGGCGCAGAGCTGCACGAAAAAACCCAATACATAGAATTACTCGTGGCTTAATCCATGAATGTAATTATCACAATGAACTTAATGATGCAATTAGGTAACCTAACGGCGCAAATTCTTTATAATTAACCCAAAAAAATTGAAAAACAAGGAAATAAGCAATTGGATTGGATTATGGCGAATGTGATTTTCTTCCCGCATTTTCTCAGCAACCAAACATATATAATAAGTAAGAAGTAAAATCTAAACGCAGGAAGGTAAGAGCGGTGCTTACTTTGGGAGAGCAGAGTGACGTGGCGGTGGCGCTTGAGCGCGGCAAAGACATTCCTCATCGGCGGCAAAAATAAAGCTCACGAAGCCATCACAGATTTTATAGGTTTGCAAATTGCACCGCAAGTGTTTGTAGTATTGCTCCAGTGAAACCACAGAGAGAGAGAGATTGCTGGAGACCGAGAAAGCTGCCACGTTTATCAGTGAACTCGACGCCTCTTAGATTACGGACACCTAACCAGTAAACCGCCTATACGGGTTTTTTTTGTTCTTTTTCTTTCTTTGGTTCGTAAACTATATTTTACACTATTTAGATTTGGGAACGATGATTCTAAAAATAGAGACTTTTCTTTTTAAGGGTCGAGTTTTCAACAGTATTCCACGTGTCATAATATAAGTGACCAAAAATATTTCTCTATTTATTTTATAACATGTGGAGTATTGGATAGAATACCGATTAATTTTGAAGTTTTTTTTACTAAAAATACACAAACATAAAATTTTAAAATCGTATCAATTTATGCATTCTCAAAATTGACTGTTTTATTATTTATTAAATTATAGCATTTGGTCATACGATAAATGTGGAACTCGTTTGTAAACATACGCAATACAAGAATGCTAACCAAGTGTACTTAAACTCCACATCGCTTGCGTCAAGAAAGGTGATGTGCTTTATATGTGTAAAACTCACATATTCATAACAAGATGCATTTCAAAGTCTCAAGGGGCTTAAGAGTAAATTGGTGCGGGCTAGTTCTCAAAGCAGACAATATCTTACTAGAGTGTGAGTCTCAAGGGGCGTATCTAGTAAGACGTGTTTTTGTGTTCACCGCCATCTTTTCTTTTATAAGGAAATTGGAGCAATGATCCATAAATTTTAGCTTAATTGGAGAAAACTATAGCCATGATTCCTAAACTTTCTCTCAATTGGAGCTATGATTCTTAAACTAAAAATCTGTGAGTAGTGGTCCCAAAATTTGTTATAATGTGAAGCAATTGTGCTTTTGCTCCAATTATTTCTTTTATTGGACATAAGTAGACCGTGGGCCTTGAGCCCAATAACAAGGCCCAATATTAACCGGGCCTATTTTGAAACTTAATCGGGTCAAACCAACCCGAAGCCTGCTCCGTCCCCGTTTGCCTGTGACAGTCACTCTTTCCTCTTTCTTCTAGTAACTTCAGTAAAACCATCGAGCTCGTAAACCCTCTCTGATTGATTTGCAGTGCTTCATCTCTCCATCTCTCTCTCTCTCTCAAAAACCTCATTGTTTCCATCGAATGGCGAATCCGCAGCCGGCGTCTCTGCGGCCATGGTTCCTCGAAGCGGTGCCGTTCGTGGTGGTTCTCCTAATAGTAGCTCACGTCCTCGCTCTGGTACTCTCTAATTTCCTTCCCGTTCCTGATTTTTCGCTTTAATTAGTGTTTAAAATCTGAATTTTCATTGTGTTAGGTGTATTGGATATACAGATTAGCTACTGAGAAGGAGAGGCAGCCCCAGAGGAGAAAAGCACACTGAGGAGGAACAGGTTGATTTGTGAAATTAAATAAATTAAAAACCCTAATTTGTTTATTTATTGTGGATTAGTATTAATTAAGTTTGATTAAGAGCAAGTGATTGCAGTTAGTTATCTGTGTACTAATAGATTGTGGATTTCTGGGAAATTGATTAATTACACGGTATAAGAATTGGCAGAGATCCATCTGAGTGTTGTTAATTTTTTTGTTTAATATTTAATTACAGTTTTTTTATTTGTGCAAGCATGAGTTCAGTGTATTTTACAACTAGCTTCTTTTCGGGTTCGCAGAAAATCTTTTAGAGGTATGAACATTCTGTTTGATTTAGATGCTATTTCCCATCAAGCTTTGAGCTTTATATATGTTTCATTTGGTTGCTGAGTAATCCGAGTAACAATGTTTTATCGTTCGAATTATCTAGTTAGAAAACTTAATGATGCCATACTTCATGCAAGGCTGCTTTGATTGGTCCTCTATACTTAACCCCGTGCCAAAATGATCTGTCTTTATACGGGCATGCTGCACTGGTTTGCCAGTCATTTTTAGACTTTGGTGTTGTGCATCACCTTTGTTCTACAGCCGGTGCCGGCCATCCAATGCCTGCCAATCCAATGTTGCAGAGGATTAATGTTTTTAACTTGCTGTTTGGTTAAACTTAGGATGTGTCCATATGAATGATTTTTACATGTTATGCAAGGTACTTGGGTGGTTCTTTTAGTTGGAAACTAGGTGGATGATCCTAATGTTCAAGGTGTTGTTGATGTGTTCTGGATTGTAACTGGCACCCTGTCTTCCGACATATTGGTCGGTGTGTCAAAGCTTCTTAATATGAGTCAGAATTTGGTGTGTTCAGTTACTGAAAATGTCGTTACAAATCTTTAGACATGCCAAAAAGTTTTTATATCATGTTAGGATGAGCGGCTGTTATCTATTTGTTGAGTTTTATCTTCTTTTTCGTCTACTTTTGCGATTTAAAACCATATTGCATGACACAATTTGAGTATCAAAACTAGTGAGAAAATGTATTCTTTCTGTAGATTAATACCGAACCTGAATGTTTAGATGTTATCTTACATAGCAAACCTCATGTGAAATGCTGCAGACCTATATCGTTTCATGTATTAAATTTTACTCGGCATAAAACTTGCCATTTGTATATTCTTCCCCTTAAACATTATAGGAAGCGTTTTCTTCTCGTTTTGGTCATGTTTGGGTTTCTGCACACCATTTTCACTTTTTACATACCCTTTTTAATTCCGACCTTTGATTCTCCTTCGGTTTGATCAATCCAATGAATAGAAAAAGGAGGGGTGTGCGGAAGTGAAAAAGGGTGTGCAAAAATCATTTCGAAATGGGAATACTGTTCACCGAACTGGTAAGAATTTAGCCAAACCTTAATATAGGAAGCGCAAGGAACTTTTCTTTAGGGCTCCGTTTGTTATACTTCTTTTAAGTGGGACTGGCTTAGATAGTACTAGTATCCCATGTTTGGTGGTGTAAGGATAAGCAATAAATGAGACTAGCCAGGACCAGGAACATCACTAGCACGGTACTAGCAATCCCAAGTTAAAGCACGGGATCGCAAAGACACTCTGCAATCCGTCTACAACTTCAACGAAGTTGACTGCAATTCCGTCTGCAACTTCAATGAAGTCGACAGGGTTCGACGCCTCGACTTGGCCTTTCGCGCTTTGGGTTCTCCAACGAGGATCTGATTCAGACAACCCCGTCGTCCGTTCGCAGGTGGAGCATTCGGATGTCGTCAGACCAAACCCAAAAATTCCAATAAAAAATTAGCACAAGCTAGAAATTTAGAACCACTTTTGATACATATCGAATTAAATCACTGTCAACATGCACCAAATTATTGAGTGTCAATTCTCCAAAAAATTAAATGACAATTTGGCCAAAAGAATAGAGAAGAAGGAGATGTGCCCTGTCAGATAAATTTGGTCATCCAAAAATACATAGTGATCGACCATGGAGAAGACGACATAACTGCAATCGTGAAAGAGCGGTTCAAGTGGTGGGTAATGGAGAGAGGGAAGAGTTTTCTTAGCACTGTCTTTGATGCTGGTGAAAGATTCGTAATTATCAATTTTATATTGATTTTTAATAAGCTTAAATTTATTTCAAATGAGGTGGCATGTCCCAAAAATATTTAGGAAAAGTTTTTTTTTTAACAAAGTGAATTAAAAAATGGCAACAAAAAATTTGGGTCTCAAAAAAATATTTAAGTCCTGTGGCTAGTCCGACATTGTACTAAACGCTTCACTATTTTTATCCAACTTAGTCTATGCCAAGCCACTCCAGCTTAGTTCCTGAAACTAGTCTAATCCGAGCTAGTCCACCGTAACAAACGAGGTCTAGGATAATAATCATGTCTCATATGTATTTGTTTATCTAGCTATCTAGGTCTATATCTCACAATGTATATGTGGGTTAGCCAAGTTAGTCAGGCAGTGTGTTCGTCATCTTGCACTCAAGTTCAAGCCTCATTCTAGTAAATTAGAGTAATTTAAAATATATCAATCATATTTGTATACTTGTTATAGAGTCTATGGTGGTGCTTCTCTACTCGTCTCGCGCGGACTACGAACATCACTACCACGGTATTAACAATCCCGTCCAACAGTGTGGGATTGGTAATCCCCTTTTCTCCTTCGTACCAAAAAGAGTAGCAGTTGCGTCTGGATCTGGGTATCAGACGGGATGAACTGCCCTGGCCGATCTAGTGGACAAGCACTGTACAACAGTGCTACGATGGTGGCATTCTAGTTCGTTAGAAATTAAATGGTCGTCTTCGTCGTCGATCTCGTATGGTCCTTGTCGTTGATCTCGCATCTCCTCCTATACTCCGACAAACTCCACATCTCTCCTCCTCTCTTCCGATGAATTCCACATCTCTAATCCCACCATCGTCGATCTCGCATCTCCTCGCCTCCGACAAACTCCACATCTCGATCTCTTCCTCTCCTCCGATGAACTCCGCATCTCTAATCCCATCGTCGTTGATCTCGCCTTCGGCGTTACTGGAGATATGGATCTCACTCCACCTATACAAATTTCATCGTTTGCTTCTATGGTTTTTTTTTCTTTTTTTTTTGTTGGATATTTTTTTTTAGGGTGTTAGATTAATTCTTCTCAAACTACAATGATCCATAGCATGGGCACTCGGAAAAGACGATAGCCATGGCAGGCAGTCGGTGAGAAGGATATAGTTGTTGGGAATTGTTTTTTATTTTTTATTTCTTTAAGGTGAATTAAAAAATAACAAAACAGATTTGGGTCCCAAAATTTTTGTAGTTTAGAGTTTAGTCTGGCACTGTACCAAACAGTACACTATTTTTATTCTACTTAGTAGTCTGAGATTGCACAAAACAGTATACTATTCTTATCCTACTTAGTCCATGCCAATTCAATCCAACTTAATCCCTCAAACTAGTCCAGTCCGAGATAATACGGCGTAACAAACGGGGCATGTGTTTAGTTGTACAACATTTCAATAGAATAATACTTAGAAACCCACCGGTCAATACCCAAATATTACTGACCACTTACATGGACTAATAAAATTAAGACACGTATAATTTTTGTAATTTCATAAACCAGAAACCAAACAAACAAGTGAAACCAAATACACCCGTTCCCCTCCTCTACCATCAACCTCCATGGAAATATCATGAACCTAATCAAAGCTAGAGAAACCAACCTCCAAAAATCCAATTTCACACCATAATTATTCAAAAAAGATGAAATCTGTCATGAGGGAGATAGGGTCGATGATGAATCAAACAGAAGAGAGAGTTCGAAAGTGGGATTGGGACTGGGTTTGACGAAAAATAGAGGTTTCGACAGAGGAGAGATGGTTTGATGGAGGCTATTTTCACGCAATCATCGTTGTCGCAGAGATGGGTCGTCAGAGAAGAGAGAGATTAAGTGTGAGATCTGCACCAAGGGGAGGAAGAAGATGGTTTCGCCAGAGAAGATTGGGGTTGGGGTCGCCGGAGAACAGAGGGGTTGGAGTCAACGGAGAATAGATGGGTCGAGGATGGGGAAGATGATGGGTGTTTGATTACAAAAATAGCAAGTGTTTGGGAGAGTTTAGATAGAACAGGTGGACAATTTTCATTGGGCCACTTCACGAGGTCAGCATATTGGATACTGACTAGTGAGTACCCAGGTACTGTCCGTTTCAATATCATATCACATCAGTGCAAAGCCACCCTTGTGGGAGTGCAGGTGGTGCACCCGTACAAAGCCCTCGCTTTTGAAGGGCTCCTGAATTTTTAATGAGTATGTATTATATATAGGTTATGACGTTATGTTATATATATTTTCGAGCAATAAATTAATTGAATTTACGCTTAGCAAATGTGGTTTTTGCAGTGCAACTTTCATGCGAGGTTGTGTATTCAAACTCCTCAGGTTTGCATTTTTTTTAAAAAAAAAATTTAAAGCAGCAATTCGAACCCGGGACCTTTTTGGAGAATTCAAAATTCATTTCCAACTCAACTAATTATATTAATATATTTGTGTCCGCATGAATTAAATTTATATATATTTGAAAAATTCTTGTAACTTTAATTTATGACGAACTTTTTTCTCAGTAAAGATTTTGATTAAACTTTTTCACAAGATCCTTGAAATCTCAGAGTCGGCCCTCCTTAGCCGATTACCGCAACATTGATTCCAGCTGTGGAGACCGTCAGCTCGAGCAGCTTCCATGTGCCACATGTCAAATCTGAGCCATCAAATTTTCCAATTATTTTGATTTTTTTTGGGTCGAATTTTGATATTTTGTTATAATTTTTAATTTTCCCGAGTACGGATATTTTGTTTTCCTGATGTGAATGCCCTTTACGAAAAGAAATTAATACGTGTCACTTTCTTGATGCTCAGATTCGTCAAGTCAAACACTTTGTCAAGGTTACCGTCCTAGGGACCATTTCTCAGTTTTTCATTTTCCCATTTCACTTCCGGAAGTATCCCTATTGTGTTGAAGAATTTACAGAAAATGCCCCTTATTCTTGCTTCACTCATAAGAAAAGTAGAAATTAAGAAAAAGAAAAAGTTTATCAAAGTCAGTTTTCAAGATTTGAAAAAAAAAAAAAACAGAATTTCGTTTCCTAATAAAAAACAAGACAGAAATTGGAATTGAATATTAATCTTGATTATACTCAAGTATATGATAATTTAGGCGGTATTGATTACAAGCAATCAAAAGTGCAACCACCCTTAGATTTAGTGCTAATTCTATATAGTTCACTTTGATGAAATTGTTAGTTCCGCCGTTTCATGATTTTATGTGGCGGGGAGGGGAATTGAATATTAAAAAACTGAATATATGGAATGATTATTTTAATAGAATATATATAGAATGATGTTAATCTTGCGTTCGGTTGGTTCATGTGTGAAGCATGAGTTTTCAATTTTTTGCTCCATACGACAGATCTTTGCTTCTCATGGAAAATTCAAACAAAAATAGGAAAAAACGTGATGTGTTGATTTTCATCATCAAAATGCAAGCATGCATTTTCGATACTTGAATTGACAACACAAGTGACGCTTACTTCCAAATTAAAAATAAATTTCTATAATATAAAATCATTTCACCAACTGCATTTTAAAATTAAGTTCCAATTTAATTTTTGAATTTTTAATAAATTATTAAGTTTTAGACTGTATTTAAGTTCGAATCTGCTTCACGATCGGTATAAAGAGTTAAGCACACTAACTAACTATAAGATAAACTAGGTACAATGGATCATACTTTTTTTTCCCCTCTCTTTGTATTATATAATTATTCTCGTGTAACATGGACATTATTTTATCCAAGCACACATGTGAGTTAATTGGTGCATGCAATTTCATTAGTTTTATTCAATTAATATATTCTAATTTTTTGATTTGCTACATGGGGATATATTTAATCCAAGGCATGCTTCAAAGGGGTGTATATGTATGTGTGTCTTTTTTTTCCATGAGTCAAGGGAAGGTTTAAGCATGCTCAATTATAAATCCATTTGAACATGTTATGAAAATACAAATAATTTAAGGTTAGAAAAATAAAAAATTATGAAATTATATTGTTTTTGTTTTTGCGATGTGGGTAAATATTTATTCTTGGATTATTGGTTTCACAGTTAGTATTTTTGTCTTGTAGATTGTTTTGTTTTGATGTACGTTTTAAGTTATGAAAATCACTTTCTGTCATAAAAAGTATTCTAATTAACAGGAAATAGAATTTGAGAACAATGAGATAAACACACTGCCTTATTTATTTGAATTAATAAGTGTCGTATATCTATTGTGCAAAATAAAAATAATTTTAGAATTATCACATATTTATACTATATTTTAATAACATATGATGTTTTATGTGATATATTCAATTAACACTCAATGAGATATAACTATCATTACTCCCAAATGCTAATGTTTTAAGTGCCTCCAATAATTTTACTTTCCAAAAAAAGAAAAGGAACAAAAGCATATATGAGCCGTATAAAAATTTTCTGTCCCAGATGCGATCAATAATCAAATAGGAAATAAATATACAAAATTAGCTGTCCCAGAAACAATGGCACTCTCGTAGTTTTCTCCAAAAAAAAGGGCACTTCTGTTTCCCTCACTATTATACACCTCGGTAGCCTCCACAGATGAGGTGCTCACTTCCAAAGAGAAGAGAGTCATAGTGAGAAACCACAATAACAGAGACGAGTAGAGAAGCACCACCGCCACCATGTGTCCAACAAAGCAAAAGCACCGGAGCTCCGTCGCCGAACACGCCGGAAAATGCTCCATATCGGAGAATTCCACAACCTCCACCGCCGACTGGATCTCCGAGTCCGTCCAGGGCGGATCCTTGCGCCACGTGGACCTCACCACCGGAACCAACGGCTGGGCGTCACCTCCCGGCGACCTATTCTCCCTCCGCACCAAGAACTACTTGTCGAAAAAACAAAAAGGCCCCGCCGGCGACTACCTGCTCCAGCCGTGCGGCACTGACTGGCTCAGATCCAGCACAAAACTAGATAACGTACTCGCCCGCCCCGATAATCGCGTGGCCAACGCGCTGCGGAAGACTCAGTCGCAAGGGAAGTCGCTGAAGAGCTTCATTTTCGCCGTGAATCTCCAGATTCCCGGCAAGGACCAGCACAGCGCGGTTTTCTATTTCGCGGCGGAGGGTCCTATCCCCGCCGGCTCGCTCCTCTACCGGTTCGTCCACGGCGACGACGCGTACCGGAACCAGCGGTTCAAGATCGTGAACCGGATCGTGAAAGGGCCGTGGATCGTCGAGAAGACGGTGGGGAATTACAGTGCGTGTTTGCTGGGGAAGGCGCTGACGTGTAATTACCACAGAGGACCCAACTACCTCGAGATTGACGTCGATATCGCGAGCTCGGGTATCGCGAAGGCGATTCTGCGACTCGCATTGAGGTACGTGACGAGCGTGACGATCGACATGGGGTTTGTGGTGGAGGCGCAGGCGGAGGATGAGCTGCCAGAGAAGTTAGTCGGCGCGGTTAGGGTATGCCAGATGGAGATGTCGTCGGCGACGGTTGTGGACGCGCCGCAGACGACGGTCGTTGCGCGTGGATTGAGTTTTGCGTCGAAGGTGAATCATCATAAGTCCGGCGACGACGACGACGACGATTGAGAATCTTAACCGGCGGTAGCTTTTAATTGTTTCTTTTTCTTTTTCTTTTTTGTTTAAAAACTTTTAATTATTATTTGTTGTTAATTGTAATTTTCACTTGGTGGGTTAATCCCTTTTTTCATGGGGATTGATGTGTAGATAATAAAATTGAAATCGTAACAACAAATTTCAATGCAACTGATTTTTCAGTTTTCACTTTCCACATGTTTTTTTGGTTTCTCGGGATTAATACAGAAAATTTAGGATTTACTGTTTTACTGTTATGTGGATGTAGAGATATTGGTAGTGGGATATGGGGACGGTAAACACGTCACAAAAGGTGACGACATACGTCATCGTCTCACATTCCTTTTGTACGTCATTTACCGTTTCATATTCTAAAGTTATCTTAGTTGTGATAATTCTAGCAGTGGAAGTTGGTACTTTAGCAATAGTGGATTTTGAACGTGGAAATGAAGAGAAATGTATTGGTGTCTCTCGGTCTAATAATGTAATATTTGGTGTCTCTTGGTCCAATAATGCAATGATAAGCGGACACAAATTTACACATGATATTGTATTATTGGATTGAGACACCGTAATAGCAGTGAACTTGCTCCATACAAGTCCTCGTAGGAATGACATTATTTATGATAGTACAATGTACCCTAACTTGTTTGGTAGTGCGATTGTGACAAGACTATTCTATTGGAAATGAATCAGTGTCATGTCTTACATTGCGTTGTTAATTTCTCGAATTTAGAAGTAAAAATAGATCTCATCCCCAAGAATAAGACACTATGGAGCGCATGTCCAATAGATGATGGTGAATCGGTTACGTGAGAGTATATCTCAACGTTATGGCATGATTTTAGACGTAGTATTGTCTTGAAGTGACACAGAACTTGAATATAATTAGAGTATAACCTCTGTCATTTTATTCTTTCATTCGTAGGATACCTATCACAAAAACACAACACCTTGTGAATTTTAGTTCTAGTTTCATTTGATTCAACACTGATCCTATCTGATGTGAAAACTATCATCATAAACATCGGAACAAAATTTCTTAGTTTCTCTCCTCCAAGGGAGACCTAAAAACTTGTGTGTGGATTAGGGGTTGGTGGGTACGAACGCGGCATGCCTTCGCCTAGCTTGCTGAAGTTATTTGCCTACTATGGTAGTACATTGTACCCAATTGAAATAAGAGGTTAAAGTTTTCCCGATTAGGACCTTTCGGCCGCTTAATACTTAGCTCTCTCCCCTTCCCACCGTTGAAAGCAATTGTGGGCTCAAATTTCAGAATCTCATGTCAGCATCTTTGTTTTTTTTTTAATCGACATAAAGTTCTATCGATAACAAACAAATAAAACTTTAATTGTACCGGTTTTTTGTTTTTTCGATTTTCTTACTCGTCTTGTCACGCTATTTTTCTTGCTTTTTGGTTGATAAAATCCATATAATTTGTTGACTATAAACCAATGTGTTATCTCCGAGTTCGAATCATCATCCTTTTAATTTGTATTAATATGTTCGAGTGGGAGTCGTTATTCCTTCAAATTGAAATTAATTTCAAGTACTAGCATCCAATTACCGCCTGTCCCTCAGTTGTTGATTACAAAACAAAAACAAAATTTTGTTTGCCATCGAACTCTCTCGATCAAACCTCATATCGAGAATCTAAAGGGCCCGCGACTCTTTTATATTTCTTGAATCATTATTCACCAGCCAAATTAGAATTGGGAATGGCCCACCAAATTTTGATATTCTTTTACTTTATTTCTTTTTCCATGTTATTAGAAAAATCAATAATTCTAGTCTCAAATTTTATTTTATTTTTCATTCTTTTGGCAACTTTCATTGTGCTTGGCTGCTAATTTGCTGGTTTTTACTTAAATAAATCTTTCAGGATAGTGTTAATAGTATCCAATAATTAGAGGCTCACCTCGCTTTGCTGATTGACTCTGAAGTCTGTTTATTTTATATTAAAAGATTCTTGGTGCTAAAAATATTTCTGTTTATACGAACGTGACACCTTGAGTTAATATTAAGTTGTTATATAAAAAAGATGAAGAACATGACCACTTCTCAAATATTGTATGTTAGTTTTCGGGATCTTGAAAATTGTTACTTCTCGTATAAATTTTTGGGATCTTGAAAATTGTTTTCATTTGATACAATGGACTTCAATTTTGTTTTTTATTTTCGTATGTTTCTACAAGCTTATGTGATACTCACATAAAATAGAGTTTTCCTAATTTCACATGCTTAGAAATATTATGTCCGTAATATTTGTGAAATTTACAACAAATAAAAAATGCAAAGACGACTGACCTTAACACTTTCTTTCACACTATTATATGGGCCTTGTGTGTTTTGCGATACATTATTTTCAGTCTCCTTTGATTTCATCCACACAATAATAAGTGGACTCGTGAAGTCTATAAAGCATGGGGTTACAGTAAACAAATTACCCTAATTTCTATGCTTTCCGACTTTGTCGTCTTTGCTACCAAGCACAGTTGGTTGGTTAAGAATGCGCATCCCCGATGCATAAACAATCGAAAACAGAGAACCCTAGGCACTAGTCAAAGTTTGAACCAGCTAATTCACTGACCTTTTTTTTTATTCTTTTTCCCCCTCTTTTAATTTCTGTTTGCCTTTCGAGACATTTACGAGTGACACAAAAGTAAAAAAATGAACGACTTTTGACTCGTGTACAAGTGGAGATACAAAGTTTGAGTTTTGTTGATCACCATTTCTATTTAAGTTAAGCGGATGAAAACTCAGTAGTCTGTCTGATTAGGATAATTTTATGTTTTTATAAAATGTATCATATGAATGATGTCGGACACTTCGAATAAAAATTTTCTTCATTTATGTAAATATGATTCCATCTATTTGATCTTTATTGCACTTTTATGCCCACATGAAAGATTGATATAGTAAATATGATTCCATTTATTTGATCTTTATTGTATTTCTATGCCCACATTAAAGATTAATCTAATCTATTTTATGTCCGTACATATTCTTATTAGTTTTATTGACAATCTAGCAATACTTTTTTTTCTTTTCCAAAGCGTTTTATAGTTTAAATCTAGTGTTTGATATAGTAGAACCTCGATAAATTAATAACCTCAGTTAGATAATATTTTTGGTCGGTTCCGACTTAAAGATAACGTGTTAAATTAATAATTCGATAAATTTATAAGATAATACATTATAAAAAATTCATATAGGTCTCACGTAATATATAAATTAATAATTGCCTATTACTATGGCTTTTGTTTGTTTAAATAGAGCTTTTGATTGGTTAAATATTCATAAAATAGAATAATATAGTACATTGAACAATGTACAATTTATTTTTGAGAAAACTAAGTAGATTCATGAATTTTACTTGGTTATGCAAATACATAGAATTGTTAGTTTGTAAATGAGAAACTAAATACAATGTACAATATTAAAGAAAGAGAAATGCTAAGTAGACTCGCCAAAAAAGCAAGTATGCAACGACTTGCCCTACACGTGGATTTTCACTAGTGAAGTAAGTGCATAAAAAAGCAAAGAAAAAAAAAACTGTAAACCAAAGAGTTGTTTGTCATCTCTTCTCTCCCACCTCCGACACTCAGTGCCCTCCCCTGCTCGTCCCACCGGCCACCTCATTAGCACCCCGTCTCTAAAATTTAGCCCCATATTGAAGCAAAAAACCCTAATTGAAGTTGTTGTGAGATTGAAAGAGCCAATGTTCATGTGTTGCATCATCCCCTCCTTTTTACGTCACCTCCAAAAGCCAAATTGCTCAGATATACTTGGATTCACAAGGTCTTATCATCAATTTTGTTAGTTTTGAGGTCTGAATTTGACTGATGAAGTGAGCTGGTGGAGCCGGTGAGTGATCGGCGGGAGGGAGTGAGAGTTTTTCTAGAGGAAACAACTTTTAAGTTGCTGAGTTTTATATTTATTTTTTTTATGCAATTAATGCACTCAAATTGGAAATCTACATGTGGGGCGAGTCCTTGCAGACTTGCTTTTTAGGCGAATCTGCTTAGCATCCCTCTTAAAGAAGATATGAAATACCTTGATAAATTAATAAATTTATCGATTATTTAGTATTCCACTAAATTAATAGACTTCCTTGGTCCCAAAGCTATTAATTTATAGAGGTTTAACTGTACTTCACTTCCCCCAATAACTTTGTTCTAGAAACCATGCCAAAAGACTTGCAATATTTATACTTGATACGCACGCTCAAACCCTAAACATGTCACCAAATTGTGTAGCTAGATGATACATGAACTATGTTCATCAAAATTTATTCACCAAATAACATAGCAGTGCTAAATTAATTCAGATTTGGGATCACTTCAAACCTGATTTATTACTTTATCATGTTTAGCAACTTCCAGTGGCAAATCCAATCTTCCCTCCTGCAACATCATACACCACTTCAAACCCTAACTGCTGAAAATTCCCAATGATTCCCGGCAACCCATTATCGGGCTCAGGAAAAAACGCCAAGCAAACATGCGAAGGATCAACTAACTCTACCACTATCCCCTCCAAGCTCAACTCCAAATTAAGCCCGCCACTGAACTTAAACCCCACTGCCGGAAATGACACCGTCGCCAAGTCATACGCTCTAAGGTCGTAGCATGTGTCCAGTCCCTCATACGTCACGGGGTCCCCATATTTCTTCATCCCTTCCCTAAACGCGTCTCTCATTGCAGTGTACGCCGCAGCCGGCAGACGCGTTATCACCGTCCCCGAGTCGATGACCATCCCGGCGGAAAAAGCCATTGACGGAATCGACACCTGTTGTCCGCCGACGCTGATGCCGACCAAGTCGAGCCCGTAAAATGATTCTTCTACAGCAATGGTGGTGAGCGGCGTGAACTTTGCAGCGGCGGAATTTCCTCCGTCGTTGCCGAGGCGGAGAAAGCCGGTAGAGCTCTGGTTGACGGGAAGGCAGTAGGAGAAATACCGGCCGTACTTTGCGGCGGTTTGTTCTATGAGCGAGATCTTGTTCCGGCCGAGACCGAGCAAGCCGGCGATGCCGACGAAGAGTCCTTTGTTGTACAGGCCGCAACCGAAGAGGAAGCCGTCGAACACGTCGGTCGAAGTGGCGGTCAACGTGAGCCTTTCAGTTCCGTAATATCCGGAGGAGTTGGAGCCGTCTCCGTAGCCAATGAAGTACACGCACGTGTTCGTGGGCTGGTAACAAAAGGGTCCTGTGGTTGTGGCTGACGTCAGGTCATTGCAAGTTGCGGTGTTGCATGGGATGTTGGCGTAGGAGGTGGAGAGTGACGGGTCGTATATGGGCTCCGTTTGCTCGTAACAGGTTAGGTCGCTTCCGGTGGGGAATCGACAAGGCTGGCACTGAGTCCAAGTTAGGTCGCTTCCAGTGTCGAATACGAGGGAAAGAGTTTTGGCCGGCGTGCCTAATCCAACTTTCACAACGTAGTTGCCTGAACCACCCACCGCGTTCACGGCAGATGGGGCCGGGAAGGTGTTGGTGGCTTCCGATTGCGTAATCGGAATGTTGTCATCTTTTTTGGTTGAATATCTTTTGGTGACCTTTAGGCGGGAGTAGATTGAATCGACTCGTGCTTGGTCTTCCTTGAAGAATTGAGTGTAATATTCATGATGATCTGTAACGGTTTTGGTTTTGTGGTTGGGTTCGTAGCAGGGCCCATGTTTGTGTACCACTTCTAATACTGATGCATGTTTCTTGTTGTAGTAACCTGAATTAGTGAAACCAAAACATATTATTCATGATAATTACTGTTACATATCCATGAATATTAGTTGAAAAATAACTTTTTCATACATTGGTTGACTGTAAATATATATGAATTACACATCCATACACTAATTGAATGTGGTGCAAAAGGGAATTTAATAATGGTATAGATGATCAATGGTTCAAATTTTTGAGTGAGATACTAACTCGTCATGCGGTGTTAACAGTTCAGTACTCATGTTATAATACATGTTATAATTATTGATAATATATATTTTCATAAATTTGTCATTGATCCATGTCATATTATAGCATGCAAAATAGTAACACTATTTGTCGGTGTGACACTGACATCTAAATTATATTTATAACATAACATATCTTAAATAAACAAGGAACACGATTCATGCATGTATTAATATATTGACATACATGACATATATAGAAAGAGTTAGTAAGACAATAAATTTAGTAAGTACCTTTGGTGGAGGGGGTGCAAGTGGTTGCTGGCAGTAGAGAGTTCAATTGAACTGTGTGATGAGTTCTTTCTGCCAAGGCAAAACCCTTCTCCAAAGAGCAGAGAATTAGGCACATAAATAATACAGAAAAACCAAAAGACCTGAGGAAAAAGGAGCTAAAAATCATTGGAGTTTCCTTGAATAATAAGTTAGCTAGCTAGGCTGCCTTATTATTCCCTAAAACTTATTTAGCTCTTAGATTTTGCAATGAGGATACACTCTCTTATAAGGAGGCGAGGTGGGGTAGGATTTTCTAGTCCACGACTCACAGTTGTAAAACGAAGACTTTGATATTAGTTTTCTGGAATTTTTTTTCTTATTAAAATTGATGAATATTGTCGCCATGCATAAACAGACTTATTAATTCATGTAAATTACACTAATTATTCTCACCACATAATATATCATTGAATTGAAATATATAGTACTTTATTATATATATATATATATATATATATATATAAATTCAATGAATAAATGGGACTGTGGAGATATTATCACCTTAAATTTTTCAGTGGAGGACATGCATGCCGGGAAATGCAGGCATATGGAATCGTGAATTTTGATGCTCAAGACCAGTCGGAGAGTACTATAGTTTTCAAGTGGTAATTAGCAAGTCAATGGTGGTCCACTCTAACATTGATATTTAAGTCATTGTCTTATGCTAATGACTAAATGTAGAGAAATCTTAATTATGTGATTGATTGCTTCCGAGTCTGCTGAACCTTTTTTGTTCGATGGATAATATCATAAAAGTAATGGGAAAAGCCAGTAAGATAAGAACCATACAAGAAAAGGAATTGTTATAGCGATAGACAACAAGAACACTGACGAGTTAAATAAAAGTTTTTAATTCTTACAATTACTCCAAATTATTTGATTTAACTACTCCACGAGGCTTGAGATATGTATAATGAGGGGTTAATTAATTAGGTTCGTACGGTAACGTTTTATAAAACAATTTTTGAATAATTTTTTTGTCCAACAAAAACGACAAATAGAATTTTGCATTTTTATGATTTGAGAACTCGTCTAGTAGTTTATTTCAAAAATGATTTTTGAGAATAAAAACGGGTATGATACTAATTTTTTTTTTAATAGAAGGATGATAATGGTGTTGAGTTTACGGGCATATTATTGAGATAAATTTAATTTGAATAATTAAATAGGTACGCAACGGAAAATAATAAATAACATACAATATGTTATCCCAACTATATATCCGGTTGGTTGTAAACGATAAAGCAACAAACAAAGTAGTAGATGAGATTAACTTACTTGAATCTCTAGCCATGTGCATGCCGCGTGATTGGATCATTCATATGCTTGCAATCTTCTTCTTCTTCATGATTGATCACGGGAAGCTCTCCAAGTGTTGAGCCTCTAAAAGTATCTACACTGCTAAATCTAGCAACGGATGATGGTGTGATTGATTTAAATGTGCTAGCAATATCTCTCACTTAGATCAATATAGAATGGGTGGCACAAGGTGTTTTTGGCTTAGGGTTTTTTTTTCTTTTCTGTGAGAGACAAAACTAAATGACTTTTTGCATTAAGGTTATGAGAGAAACACAAGGAGTATTTATGCACTCCTTGCCGCACCTTTCTAGGGTTTGACGGTTTGAGTTTTATCCCACACGCCAAGCCCACTCACTTACCCATTTTGGGTTTGTGACTCAGACCCATTTTAATTAAATAAAACTTAATGCTATTTAATTAAAACCATATCCAATAAGCCCAAATAATTAATCCAATATAATTAACATTTAATTATATCTTATTATCATCCATATAACGTTGCCAGAACTTAATTATCATATGTGTGTGACTTCTTAGATTCTAACTTTATAACTAATTATGAAATTAAACTCAAAGTAGATTAAGACATTTATCATATTTCTATGCCCACATCAACTATTAACATAATTTATCTAATTTTTTAAGTAACTATTATTGACACTCTAAAAATTTAATTGTACATCCTTCGTAAGAGTATTTTTCTTTCTAAATATGGAAACTTTGAAGTACATAATTAGATTTTTGAAGTGCCAATAACAATTTCCTTTTTTATGTCCATACATATTCTTATTAGGTTCGCGAGTTTGTAATAACAATTTCCTTTTTTATGTCCATACATATTCTTATTAGGTTCGCGAGTTTGTTGTCGTCGTTTTGGTGTCTCCTTCATGTCTCCTCTTTATTTGCTTGACATGTGTCCATTCATTTAACCCAAAAATTAATAACTTTAAATTTCAATTTATTAAAATACAAAAATAAAAATAAAATAAAAAGATTAACAAACCAACAACAACAACCATCGTCACCTTGTGACCTCCTTCCTTCATCCCCCTTTCATCCCATGACCTCCTTCCACAACCACAATCTACCACCCCAGTCATCTCCTAGAGGCTACACCCACATACTTATCTCCAAATATTCAAACATCGTGTCCTTGTCGCCCCAAATTTTTTATTCTGATATTGAATACAATATTCCCTGCACCCCCGCCCCTCCCCTCAAGAACAATCAAAATTGAAACCCATAAAACACAATTATATATCAAACCAAGTTTGACTGGAGATCAAGAAGAGGAGAAAGGTCATGAGGCGGATGAGGAGGTGATGGTGGTTGAAGGAAAGGTGGCCAGCGGAATGAGGGTTGGATGTGGCTCGTGTGATGGTTGGCTTCGGTGAGGAGTAGAAGAAGGGCAGTCGACGGTAAAGTGTGGTGGCTACCGGAGTCGTGTAGGGGATTTTTGTGGCTGCTTTGTTGATAAGTTTATGTTTTATTTTTTGACTTATTTTTTGGTATCCCTGAAACTCTAACTTAGTCTCATTTTCATCTTAGAATGAAAAAAAAAAAACCATTTTGTACCCTGAAACTCTATTTTCACTTTACTTTACTGAGATTCTGTCTATTCTGTCAAAAACACATGGAATGCGTTGACATCGAACCAATATGGCTTATGTGACATCTACACAAGCAAAAGGGATGAAGGTAATTTTTTAAATTACCAAGTTTTCTTCTTTGTCAGAAGACCCAACGAATTAGAGTCCCAAAGGCTTTAATTTTTGAACCGGTGCAGCTCCATCAGTCGCATAGCAACCTCCTCGACATCAGCTCCACCAGTTGTAGAGTAGCCCCAAATTCCCGAGCTTTCTTCAATTATCTTCCAAGTGAATTGATTTTGTTAATTTAGAAGAGATGACGGGTGAGTACAACCAGCAGCTTCATGTTTGTGGAATGCTATGTCAAACTTTTGCATCTTTGATGAATGGGAAGATGAAGCTAAGTATAATAATATATGGGTTTCTCTTAGGTTGTAGTGTTTGGCACAATTGATGATGAGTTAGAGATTTGGGGCTTCTATGATTACAGGTTTAGAAGCTAATTTTTTTTGTTTAACTGGAGAATTCATAAGAGTTTAGGAGATATGAAAAGGTCCTCATAAAAGTTTAGGAGATAATAAGATACACCTATTTTTCAGCTCCAATGGAAGGAGGAATGAGCTTCCAAGATGAGGAAATCCAAGCCAAATTGATGCCTTCCTTAAAGAATACAAAACTGCAAAAATAAAGAAAACAAACTTTTAGTGACGAATTAATTACCCAGAAACAATCGCTAAAAATATAAACAACCTTTAGAGACTGACAATTCTTCGAAGATTGTCACAAAAGACGGCTTTTATGACAAAAAAATATGGAAAAGTTTTGCAACAACTTTCATGGGCTTTCTTTTTCACTTTTGAGTTTCTAAACTTATGCTCAAAACATCATCTGGGACCATGAATTTTGGGCCCCTGACACGTGGCACTCCGGGTAGCAAGAATGACCGGAATGCCCATAGCTCAAGGTGCTCAGGCATCGGACTAGTCAGTCTTCCTAGTCATAATTGGAGTAAGCTATTCCGATTGAGTGACTAGTCAGAACGCCTAATCAAACAGCCTTAGTCCGACATGCTAGGCTTAAGCCCATTACTTGTCTCCCAAGTAAAGAAACCCTAATTCATGTCAAATTAGGATATCTTGGAGATTAGGCAATGAAATCATAATCTTAGGAGGATTGGATATCTTATCCTAGATTCCCTCCTAAATACACTCCAGATTTAATAGGGATTACTCTCCCTAAAAGGACTTTGAAGATCACTATAAATACCTTAGCCAAGGTATTTATTAAGAACAACTGATATCCAATATTCTCTACGAGATTGCTATCTAATTCTCTCTACGCCTAACATAGGCTCACATATTCTATACACGCCGTCGTCTACGCGTAGACTCATGTCCATTGAGAACTCATACACGCCTTATTATAGGCTTATCGTTAAGGATGTATTCTAATGTGGCACACATCATACATACTTCTTCCTTAGAACACCTCCATCCCTAAAGATATGTAACCAGTCCGATCCGGATTCAATCACACCCCCAATCAACCCCACTCACCTCTTACTGGTGTTCATAGGCAATTCCAATTGAATCTGGCCTATGTCCACGGATGTGCGCAAATTTGGTTCCAACACATCTTATGGGTGAAGAAATCAATATTAGTCATTACATGTATTCCAATGTAATCTAATTCAGTAAATTAGTCATTACATATATTCCAATCTAATTCTAACCACCTTACATCAAAAAGGGCGAAAAAACTCTAGCTTTCATATCATTTGCAGCATAATAGTCATTACATCCATTCCAATCTAATTTAGTACACCTAAACATCAAAAGGATACAACAAAAATAAGCTTTTTACATCATTTGCAGCATTTCACTTGCAAAGCATCGTAACACTTCCAATTGATCGGTACTTTGGATTTGAAATGGTATACCTTTTTCAAATTGTTCAAAAAGAAACAAAACATAACTGCAACAGAATCTCTTTGTTCCAAAACACACAAAACACATTCATATTTTCTTCAATTAACAATTGAGACTTCAATAATGCCAAGGCTTCTTTATAACTTTAATTTTCGTCAACAACCCGGGTGCCTTATTTCTCTTGGCTTGAGACTTGAATCTCTTTTTTTCATTGTTTGTTGATTGCTCCCCACTAGTTTGATGAGCTTGGGTTGGAGCTTTTTGAGAAGCGCAATCCCTCACTATCCTTCTCATTCACAAAGATTCAAAAATTGGTTAAATTGTCCAACTTATTTTATGAAAGATCACACATTTTTCATAAAGTGTTAACCTGAATTTTGAATTTTGATACTCACGACCAGTCAGAGAGTACGAAAAAACCTTAGTAATACGTAAGATGTCATGCTACATAGCTTGGACGACCCTAATTGATTACGTCTCATTGAACTTAATTAAAAAAAAAATTAAACAGTGGGAGTATTCATTACTACGAAGTAATAAGGCAAAACTCAGAATACTATAGTTTTCAAGTGGTAATTAGCAAGTCAATGGTGGTCCACTCTAACATTGGTATTTAAGTCATTGTCTTATATATGCTAACGACTAAATGTAGAGTGATCTTAATTATGTGTACGTGATTGATTGCTAGCTTGCGAGTCTGTTGAACCTTTTTTTGTCTTCGATGGATAATAGCATAAAAGTAATGGCAAAAGCCAATAAGATAAGAACCATACAAGAGAAAAAAATAGAGAACTGTTAGCAATACACAACAAGAACACTGCCGAGTCTGCTAAATATATAGACTGTAGTTTCATCTAATTGTTACAATACTCCAAATTAATTACAATTACTACTTCTCGAGGCTTGAGATATATATAAAGAGATGTTAATTAGGTCTGTCTTATCAGTTCAACAACCAAAAAAAAATCCAAAACCTAAAAGAAAAATAAAACCATGCAATTAACGTATAGTTGTGTAGTCTTTGCAGATAAAGACAGATCGATTTGGAGAAGATATGGATGGCTGAGAGTCTGAGACAAAGCAATTCCTGTCAAATATCGTTGATCAAGTTTTCCAAACTAGGAACTACGTACGTAATGATGAATTTTCTTGTGGCTGCGCTTATTCCCTGGTTGCACATTTGGATGTCCCTTTTAGAAGTCAATACTAATTAATAATATTAGGGCAACAAAACTGGTAAGAAAATAAAAATTTTGAGGAGTGATAATGGCAATTCCTCTATGAAGAAATCAATAATATTAGGGCAACGATAAAAAAAAAAAAAAAAGCAACAAACTCATACTCTAATTGTTAATATTGGATCTGCCTATAAACATTATTTATTACCTAGTATTCACTTCGAACCTCATGCTCTTCGTTATGTATCACATAATTGGGGTATTAAATTGTTGGAATATAGTTGGCAGGGCAACAAGCCCGTTTGTGTCGGGTGCTAAGTTTTTGTATTGTACCTGAATGCAATGAATGAAATATGTGATGTTTTAACAGTTGGAATCGGAAACAAAGTTTCTAACTTTCAATCCGAACTTTCAATCCGAATAACCTTTTAGAATCATTCTTTTCTTTTCAAATTTGGAATTTTTAGAATTCATATTATCTCAAAATATTTTGGAACATTATTTATAATTCCTACATTTTACGAGTTTGATTTTTTGTATTCTATTAGTATGTTTATAGCAAAAACGAAACTGTGTCTGATTCAAAAACTAAATTTTTATTTTTTCTTTTAGATTCATTTGAGCACAAATCAAAATATGTGATCATCGCATATGTGGGTTAAGCTAATAAAGAGTATCCCTATCTGCTTGTAGTGAACTTCAAATCTCTTAATTATTGCTTTCTTAAGAGAGGATAACAAACATTCATAAGGGGAATTTTGACCCAAAAAAAAAAACAAACATTCATAAGGAGAATAAATAACAGATAATTAGCACTTGGACATCACTGAAACAGTGGGCTCCGGCTAGAATGCTTACAAGCATTCCATGCTTACAGTAAGCATGGAATGTTTATAAGCATTGTAGCCTATCCTGAAACAGTGAAACCACAAAGACAAAACAAGTTTTAAGAGGTCTCATTACTAACAACTTTATTTTTAGGCAGCTGTTGGAATTGACCTAAAAGGTACCGAGACAGCAATCTTGGTGTGGTTAGGATTGTTGGTTTTTACCCTAATTTGGTTTAGATTCTGTTTTAGCTTAGGATTTGGTTTTCCTATACATGTAGGATTGTGTTTCCTATTAGGATGTGGATGTAACCCTAGTAGAATAAATACTAGGATTTAGATCGACATATATAGGTGTGTGTGCTGTGCAAAACCAAAACAGAGAGAGAAGCATTAGTTTGTACTTGAGAGCTAATTGTGTTTGTGAGTTCTCTTGTAATTTGTTAATTGAGTAATAAAGCTTCCGTTCTCAGGTACTCCTATATTGGAGGAACTCTGAATTCTTTGTGTTCTTGGTTTAATATTTGGTTCTTGGGCACAACAAGTGGTATCAGAGCCTAGTTTCTTGATCAAATCAAGCGATGGCAAAGACGGATGAGTCCGATAGTGGCAGAGATGATAAAGGGCAGTCGGGTACTAAGGTAACCAAGCCAACAGTTCAAAGTGCCAGATTTGAGATTAAAATTTTTGATGTAACGAACAACTTTGCGATGTGACAATGTGAAGTTCTTGACGTTCTCATACAACAAGGCTTGCATATTGTGTTAGATGATATGCCGTTTTCAATGAAGAAGGAAGAGTGAGAGAGATTGAACGCTCATGGATGTTCTACAATTCGGTTGTGCTTGGAAAAACAGCAAAAGTATGGCGTGATGAATATAACCTATGCGAAGGAATTGTGGACTACATTAGAGACAAAGTATTTGAAGAAGAGCGCTGGGAATCAGTTCTATCTCAAAAGCAAGCTGTACCGATTCCAAAACAAGGAAGGAACTAAGATGATCAGACATCTTGAAGACTTCAATAAACTTATTGTTGAATTGGCAAACCTAGAAGAAACTATCAAGGATGAGGACAAAGCATTGATATTGATGAATTCGTTGCCTGAGTCCTATGAGTCGTTTGTCACAACATGGATTTATGAGAGAGAGGCAATTAAATATGACGAGATTTCGAGTGCTCTCATGAATCATGAAGTGAGAAATCTTGATAGACAAAAGCGTAATAACTCTGAAGCGTTGATGGTGAGAGGGAGATCGAAAGAGTGAAAGAAGTTAAATCAGAAAGGCAGCATATCTCATACTAGAGAAGCCTCGAGTAGTCAAAAGTTTTTGGACAAAGATGAGTGTGCCTTTTGCATGAAAAAGGACACTAAAAGAAGGATTGTCCGAAGATAAAAGCGAAAAATAAGGGCAAAAAGGTTGATGACTCGAAGGCTAATATGGTGGAGGCAGATGATGAAGAGTTTGTTTGTGCCCTAACAGCATCAAGTACCGTGGATTACATGAGCGAATGGGTACTTGATACTGGCTGCACTCACCATATGACATCACAACGCAATTGGTTTTCAAGCTTCTGGGATATGAAGGGAACGATTTACATGGGAGATGATAACCTATGTACAACTCAAGGTATCGGCAACATTAGAATCAAACACCATGACGGTGTAATTCGAAGAAGAATTTAATTTCGTTACGCACTCTCGAAGCTCAAGGCTACAAGTTCTTTTCGAACAATAACGTGCTTAAAGTTACAAAAAGAGCACTAGTGGTGATAAAAGGTCCGAGGAAAGGCTTGCTTTATATACTAGAAAGCAGGACATTAGAGAATGGGATGGTTATGATGGTCGATGAAGTGCCAACATACAATGATGATTTGTCTACTTTGTGGCATATGAGGTTGAGATACGCAGAAGAAAAGGCTTTGCAAAGACTAATTAAGCAAGAAGTTTTAAAGGGAGCTACAACTGGCAAGATAAACTTCTGTGAACATTGTGTTTTGGGGAAACAAACGAGCTTGAAGTTCGGCTCGGTAGTCCATCAAACAAAAGGCATATTGGATTATGTTCACTTTGACGTTTGGGGGCCTGTAAAAAATGCTTCTCTGGGTGGAAAACGATGGTTTGTGTTATTTATAGATGACTACTTTCGCAGGTCTTGGATATATATGATGAAACACAATCATGAAGTATTGAATATTTTCTTAAGGTGGAAGAAGATGGTGGAGAATAAGACTGGTAAGAAAATAAAAATTTTGAGGAGTGATAATGGAGGAACTCTGAAATCTTTGTGTTCTTTGTTTAATTATCGTTTGGTTTGATATTTGGTTCTTGGGCATGACAAGTGGTGGTGCAGTGAAAGTGGATTCGTCTCAAGAAGAGTGCTATTAAGGAGAATCTTGTTGATATGTTAACAAAGATAATTGATGCATCCAAATTCAATCATTGTTTGGATTTGGTGCATGTGGTGCGAGTTTGATCGTGCAATATGGTGTTGCAACGGTTGCTGATGTGTTAAATGCTTCTCTATGGATTTTATGTCAAGGTGGAGTTGTTGGAATTGACCTAACATCAAAGGTGCCGAGAAAACAGGAATCTTGTTGTGGTTAGGATTGTTGGTTTTTATCCTAATTTAGTTTAGATTCTATTTTAGTTTAAGATTTGGTTTTCCTATACATGTAGGATTGTGTTTCCTATTAGAATGTGGATGTAACCCTAGTAGTATAAATAATAGGATTTAGATCGGCATATATAGGTGTGTGTGCTGTGCAAAACTAAAAGAGAGAGAGAAACATTAGTTTGTACTTGATAGCAAATTGTGTTTGTGAGTTCTCTTGTAATTTGTTCATTGAGTAATAAAGCTTCCGTTGTTAGAGAGGTACTCCTATATTGGAGGAACTCTGAATTCTTTGTGTTCTTGTTTTGATATTTGGTTCTTGGTCACAACAGTTGCTGCCTTTATTAGCAGTACTACCCGTTAGAAATCTTCATCAACAATGATTTACGTAGCTAATCAATTAGGGGCAAACTGCAGGGGCAAATCCGATCTTTCCTCCAGCAACGTCGTACCTCTTTTGTTGAACGTTGCCGATAATTCCAACGCTACTATCGTCTTTGTTTCCAGCAAACGCCAAGCAAAACTGTGAACCACTGCTAATTTAGGGTTATGAATTTATTGAATATTTATTCTTCTCTCAAAGGAGGAAAATATATAGTACAAGGATTTACTTACAAGGCAAATCAGGAGAATAAATCTATCATAATTACAAGGAACTAAATAGAAAATACAATATTCTAATTATAAAGAATTAATACTGGAATGTCAACTCACACCAACACTACCCCTCAAGTTGGTGCATAGATGTCTCTAATGCCCAACTTGTCAAGTGAGTTGTAGAATGCTTGACTTGAAACAGCCTTTGTCAAAATATCGGCGAGTTGATCCTCTGATTTTACAAATGGAAATTGAATAATATTCACATCCAATTTTTCCTTAATAAAATGTCTATCAACTTCAACATGTTTAGTACGATCATGTTGAATTGGATTATGAGAGATATTAAGGTAGTTTTGTTGTCACAAAATAAATTGGTTGCCGACATAGGTGGATGTCCAAGTTCTGTGAGCAACCTCCGAAGTCAAAGTAACTCACACACTCCTTTTGCCATTTCTCTGTATTATGCTTCCGCACTTGACAAAGCTACTACTTTTTGTTTCTTACTCCGCCAAGTAACCAAGTTACCTCCCACAAACGTAATATAACCAGAAGTAGATAATCTATCGGTAATATTTCCTGCCTAATCTGCATCAGTGTATCCTTCTATCTTAAAGTGTCCATTCTTGGAAAACATAATACCTCGACCTTGTGCGGACTTTAAGTACCGAAGTATCCTGACAACAACATTCGTGTGATCTTTACTCGGAGAGTGCATGAACTGATTTACAACACTCACTACATAGGCGATATCTGGTCGAGTATGAGACAAGTAAATTAACCTTCCAACCAGCCTTTGATAGAACTCTTTGTTAGTTGGAACTTGATCAGGATATTCTGCAAGGTGGTGATTTTGGACAATAGGAGTATCTACATGTTTGCAATCAAGCATCCTTGTATCTGTTAATAAGTCCAAGACATATTTCCTTTGAGATAAGAATTCACCCTGTTTCGATCGAGCCACTTCAATACTCAGAAAAAACTTGAGCCCACCGAGGTGTTTCATCTCAAATTCAGTTGCCAAATAATTTTTCAACGTCGAGATTTCTTCCCTGTCATCTCTTGTAACAATCATATCGTCTACATAAATGATAAGTGTTGTTATCTTACCCATTCTACGCTTCAAGAAAAGCGTATGATATGAGTTGCTCTGCTTGACCTATACTTTCTCATGGCCATTCGGAATTGCCCAAACCACGCACGTGGCAATTGTTTCAGACGATACAAAGCCTTTTTTAACTTACACACAACTCCCGTTTGCGTAGGTGAGGTATATCCTGGTGGAATATCCATATACACCTCTTCTTTAAGATCCCCATGTAAAAAAGCATTTTTCACATCAAATTGTTGTAGTGGCCAGTCTAGATTTGATGCCAAAGAAAGCAATACTCTCACAGTATTAATCTTTGCTACCGGGGCAAAAGTCTCTTTGTAGTCAATGTCATAGGTTTGTGTATAACCTTTAGCAATTAACCGTGCCTTATATTGTTCAATGGACCCATTAGCTTTATGTTTGATTGTGTATACCCACCTGCACCCCACTGTCCTTTTTCATCTTGGTAGGGGAACTAAATCCCATGTATGATTCTTTTGAAGTGCACTCATTTCTTCCTCCATTGCTTAGTTTCAGACAATGCTTCTTTTAAAGAACTAGGAACACTGTCAACTGATATTTGTTGTATGAATGCTTTGCATGGTTCTGATAACTTGTGGGATGACACATGGTTGGCAATTGGATATCTAAACTTCTTTGCTTCATCAGGTGAATATCTATTAGGTGGTTTCCCTCGGTTATGCCTGTTAGGTAACTGATAAGTTGATGTACTAATAGGTGTAGTGGGGTTTACCTCATGAGTATTCTCAGAAGAATAGTCGTCAGCAGGTACTATAGTTAGAGAAGAGAGGGGGAAAAAAACATCAACTTCGGTATCAACTTCGTTTGACCAGTCGGTGACTTTGGACTGGTCGCTCTGCGACACTTTGGCATCAACTTCGTATGACCAATCGGTGACCTTGGTCTGCGACGAGTCGCTCTATGATGGGTCACTAGAAACTGTGCAACCAGTTGGTAGATATGACAACTCTTTGTTCAATTCTGTTTGTATCTCAATTGTCCAATTCTTCTCTTCACTCATTGTCTCTCCCTGAAGAGAAGAGTGGGATGGGGAATAGTACATGTTCGTCTCCAAAAAAGTCACATCCATAGTGACAGAAGTGCGCCGAGTAGGGGGATGATAGCAGCGGTAGCACTTTTGGCGTGCCTCATACCCCATAAAAACACAACCTACTACACAAGGATCGAGTTTGGTACGTTGATTCTTATGAAGATGGACAAACGCGACACATTCAAAGATCTGTGGTGGCAACAACAAGATGGATGATAGAGAACCAAACCGAGAAAGAGCCTATAACAGAGTCTGAAAGTCCAATACTTTAGAGGGCAGTCGATTCATAAGATAAATCGCGGTGACAACCGCATCATCCCACGAAGAACGAGGAACATGAGCACCAACTAACAATGCCCGAGTAGTCTCCAAGATATGCCTGTTTTTATGTTCCGCAACTCTGTTTTGTTGTGGAGTATGAGGACAAGAAGTTTCATGGAGAATACCATGGATAGTAAAGTACTAGACAAAATCATGATTCACATACTCCCCCCCTTCCATTATCAGAACTTAAAATGCGAATGTTAGCAGAAAATTGAGTTTGAACCATAGTAAGAAAGGTCTTGAAAGTGATGAATACATCACTTTTATTTTTGAGCAGATATAGCCACGTCATTCGTGTACAATAATCCACAAATGTCACAAACCACCGAATGCTAGAAAAAGTAGAAATTGGGGATGGCCTCTAAACATCAGAATGTATTAAACCAAAAGGAACAATACTTTTTTTAGAACTTAAAGGATAAGGCACACGATGACTCTTAGCCAAAATGCAAGTATCACATTTAAAGTTTGAAACAGAACACCCAATTGGCGATGCCACAACCATATATGTCGTTTCTTGTCATTAGAAGCCCCGGGCACCATGTTCACTCGACCCGTGCTGACATCATCCACAAAATATAAGTCCTCCCTCTTAGTACCACGACCAATAATCTCCTTCGTGAGAATATCCTTAATAAGATAAAACTTAGGATACATGAGTACACAACGATCTAATTGTTCAGTGGCCTGACCAGGAGACATTAATTTATATTTTGATGAGGGAACAAGTAGAGTATTGGGTAAAGAGAGTGTAGGTGTAAGATTAACTGTGCCAGCCCCCACCACAGGAGAGACAACATCATTAGCATTTGTGATACTTCGTCGTTGAGGAGTAGTCTCACAAACAAGATCCTTCGGATCATAAGTCATATGATTTGTAGCACCTGAATCAATAATCCAATCACAAGAATCACAACCATCAGAAACATGTAAAGCCCATCTGCAGTTATCTAAGGTTTCGGGAGAGTTTTTGGTCAAGCCAGGAGCACTAGAAGAGTCAAGAGTAGTAGTAGTAGTAGGTATGGTAATAATAGCAGTAGGATTCAGTATTGGGTTTACAAATAAATCAGTAGTAGTAGTAGTAGGTATGGTAGGGGTGACGACACCAGAATTGGCACTACTAAAATATTGATTATTAGGAGCTATTCATTAGGGGCAGAAATAGGTAAACGCCTCTATTAATATTAAATAGGGGCGGAAGATACATGAGCTCTATTGTTATTATTTAGGGCGGATAAAGAAATAATTGGGGTGAAAACAAGCGCCTCTAATGATTTTTATTTTATTTTAATTGTATTATTTACATTTTGATGTTTAAAAAAATAAAATAAGAGATAAATTATAAATGAAACCCTAAGCCTACCCAACTTCCCTCATTTCTATCGATCATCTTCCAGCGCCGCACATCAAAATTTTCTTCTCCTTCTTCTTTTGTTCTTCTCCTTCCTCATTCAAGCTTATAACAGTCTACTTATTTCTTTATTTGATTTATGGGATTTAACTTATGTTTTTTATTTTATATTTTTCAGGATGCTATGAATTAAGCACCCACAATCAACATGCAATTGTTTGTATGGATTTGAATCCAGGGCATTATGGATTCGGCAACTGGATTTGCTAGGGTTTTGATTTGGACGGGAAGAAATCGATTTCTGTTTTTATATGTCATCGTTTACCTCTTTGATTCTCTCTGTAGTTTATAATATAATGAGTTGAAAATTTAGATCCCTATCCTTCTGAATGAATTGGGCTTTGCTGTTAATTTTCAGGCTTTGTTTGCGAGATTCAATCACATAGGTGTCCAATACACGGGAAGAAATCGCAACTTCAGGTTCAGAGTCATCTTGTCTTGATGTTTATGAAGTTGCGGTAAGTAATTGCATTAAGCTTGTGATGGTTTGTTCTTACAAATTAAACAATTGTGTTTGTTTTCGGTTTTGTTTATTAACAGATGCTAGTTGAGAAGATAGTAGACTTGAAAAGGTTCGGTACTCCATTGAAATAAGGGAAGAACATCTGCAAATCTTTGAGTTGGATGAATGTGCAGATGAATAAAAGAAAAGAACGAGTGAAGGGAAATATTTGTATTCTTTTTTGGATTTTTTTGAATTAATAAAAATAGGGTTGTTTAATTCTGGATTTTATATTTTTTTTATTATATTAAAAGTAGTTGGGGCGGAAGTTTGCACCTTTAATGGGTGAAAACGCTGACATGGAATAAGAAGTAATAGGGGCGGAATAAGGGAATTTCCGCCTCTAATTAGTATTAGTGACGCCATTTAAAGAGGCAGATACTTCTTCCGCCTCTCATTCCCATTTGAGGCGGTTTTACAACATAAATGCCCCTAATAATGGTATTTAGGGGCGAAATTAAACGTCACTAATGCTTCAAAATTTAGTAGTGTGGTGTCATCAGTAAGATGCGGTAAAGCCTCCATGGGAGTGTGCTAGGTTTTTTTTCTAAGGGTCGCAGGCAGAGCAGAAACCCTAAGATCTCTGCTCTGATGCCAAGCTAATTTTGGATTATGAATGTATTGAATATTTATTCTTCTCTCAAATAAGGAATATATATAGTACAATGATTTACTTACAAGGCAAATCAGGAGAATAAATCTATCATAATTACAAGGAACTAAATAGGAAATACAATATTCTAATTATAAGGAATTAATACGGGAATGTCAACTCACACCAACAACCACTCGTCTGGATCAATACCCGAGTTGCGTCCCAGTCCACCGTAGCCCCACCTCCAAATACAAACCCTATCTTCGGGTACGGCACCGTTTTAAGTCCACTAAAGTCGTAGCAAGTGTCTAGTAGGGCAGATTTCGACTTAGCTAAAGGGTACTTCTTCAACGCTTTTCTAAAAGCCGCCGGCAATGCGGCGTACGCGATGGCCGGGAGGTGCGTGATCACTGTCCCCGAGTCGATGATTGTCCCCGACTTTGAAAAGACAGAGGCTGAAATCTTCAGTTGACGGCTACCGACGGTGATGCCTAGGTCGAGGGCGTAAAATGTTGCGCTTTGGGATAAAGTTTTGAGCGGCGTGAACTTGACGGCGTTACCGGAACCTCTGTCGGGGCCGAATTTGAGGTAGCCGGTGGAGCTTGAAGTGGAGGGGAAACAGTAGGAGAACACTTGTTTGTATTTCTGGGTGGTTTGTTGGACGAAGGAGATGCTGGTCCGGCCGAGACCGAGCAAACCGGCGGCTGCGCCGAACTGTACTTTGCTGTTTTGTGCGCAGCCAAAATCGAAATCGTCGTAAGCATCCATCGGTGTAGGTGCAAGTGGCGAAGAAGCCTAGTGAGAAGGAGTTGTCTAAGTACTTGGCGCTGTAGGTGCAAGTGGCGGCGGAGCAATCGAGGTTGATGCCGGCGACTGTGACCTGAGAACACGCAGCGGACTCACAGGAGAATGAGGTGGAGTGGGAGGGGTCGAACATGGGCTCTTTCTGTTTGTAACAAGATCGGACACACGGTCGGCATTGTGTCCAAGTTAGGTCGCTGCCTGTGTCGATTACGAGGGAGAGATTTTTGGCGGGTGTGCCGAGGCCCACTGTTACAATGCAGGTGAATGAGCCAAGTACCAAACCGTACTGGACGGGGATGGTATTGGTGGCGGCGTCAGGTTGTGTGAGCGAGTTAAGACGGGAGTGAATTGAGTTGACTCGGGCTTCGTCTTGCTTGAGGATTTGAGTGTGATCCTGATCAGTAGGGTTACTTTGTGATTTGTGTTGATTGCATGGCCCATGCTTGTGTACCACTTCCAATACTGATTCCTTGTTATTGTAAGGACCTGAATTGAAAATATTCATCTTTAATTTCTCGTTTATACCGTAAACAATTTCACACGTGTAAATTCGTAAGACAAGATCTCGTGCATGTGATAATTTCTTCATGCATTTGTACTGATCAGGTAGGTTATGCAAATCAATTTGACAATTACTACAGTATTTTTTTTTTTTGGCTATGTCATAGCCGAATTAAGGAGGTGGCTAGGACTGGAAAAGGGTATATTAATGCTAATCAATTGTTTAATTTGATGAGGAGAGAATTAGAGAGAATAAATAGTAAGTTTTTTGCTTAATTAGTTTAATTATTTTTCTTTTACATATTACATAATTAAAGAGAATAGACTAACTATAGTTAGATTTTTAAACATGTAGCGCAAATATGGATGTGAGGTAACGGTCACTCTGAGTTAAGGGGTGAGCAAAAACGGACTCAAGCAATTAGCTCAAACTGAATATACACATAGAGATAATAGAGTAATGTGATAAAAGGAGTACAATGTGATAATTAAAGTCCCAAAACTTAAGTTGCCGAGGGATGCACTCTAATTATGCCTATTATAGATATATATGTGGAGTTAAACCTTGGGTGGAGGGGATGCAGGGGGTTGCTGGTCGTAGAGAGTTTACTTCAACTGTGTGAGTATGTTGAAGAAGATATCTCCTTCTGCCGAAGCAAAGCCTTTTTCAGACGAGCAGAGAATTACGCAGATAAACAACACAAAGCAACCAAAGCAAACCCTAAGGAAGGAGGGGTAGCTAGAAGTAGTGGGAGTTGCCATGAATAACAAGCTTAGCTAGCTAGCTATTCCCTCCAGAATATGTTGCTCCTGGAACGTAAGCATATACTCTCATCCTTATAAGCTCATTGGGAAGTAGGGACGGCAATTGGAACGGCAATTGGAAGGTGTCGGATTTAATCATTTCCAGGCTTTATATAATTTGCTGGCATATTGCTACTCAAAATGTTTTACTGATACCCCCACTAGTGTCAAGTCTCTATCGAACTCCATATATATATATATATACAGCACGTTCTTAACATGCTCAGAAAGTGTTTTTGGCATGGAATCGATATAAAGAAGATAATGCATTATTCATATGCGCCATGATAGCTTGTGTAACTATTGTGTCATAGCGTCTTGTTTCCCCCTGGAGTGCCTTTGGCAAGGATATGCAGAAGATATGCCTGACATGGCTTTTGCAACTTGTCTGTAACAGTGTTATCTTTGGAATGCCCTTGGGAAATAATTCGGTCATCACACATCACTCACCACTCAGAGTTCATATCTGTTGTTCCCGAAGGAATTCTGAAATAGCCTATGCCACTTTCAAATTTCAGTACGTTTTTATATTTCCAAAATTCAAACTTATCATATTTGTTGCCAACTAACAATGAAATCACATGTATCTTATACAAAAACGTGCACCTCCATGTGCAGAAAAATGAAAGACAAAGAAGAATGAAGTACTGAGTGGCAATACAAAAGAATGCAAAACGTTTCTGATGAGCCCAAGAACAATGAAAGAAAACTGAATCATTTTTATTGTACATAGGCTGTTAATCTAAAGTTAGTAAAATATAATTCAAACTTAGAAGTCCGCCCCTTTAGTTGTAGAAATTTGCCCTTTATTTTGTACATAGGCTCTTAATATAAGGTGGGGTAAGTGGGGTAATTTTTGAAACTGTATATAGTATAGAATTAGAAGTCTGCCTTGTACGTCATGAAGATACCTTTATTTATCACTTTTTAACCTGCTAATTAAACATTCTCAAACTATATATATATATTATGAAGATACCTTTTGTAACGAAAATATATTAAACAATATGTTAAGAGCATCTTCAATAGGCTCCTTAAATGAGCTTCTAATTGAAATTTATGGAGGATTTAAAAAAAAATCAACTTCAATCATTTAGAAGCTCATAAAAATAGGGAGCGAGAAATTAGCTCATAGTGGCTCTCTATAATAAATGCTATCTATTTTAATATTATTTTAAATAATTAATTAATTTCTTTTGGCTAATTATTAACTCATAGTCATTATGACTCTCTAAAATATGTTGTATGGTTTGAGTACAACTTTTTATATAGAGGTCTTAAAATAATATTTTTATAATTTTAACTACAAATTTACTATAAAATAGAAAGCATAATTGAAGATGCTCAAATAACTTTAAAACCGTAGCAACGTGCATGCATTATTTGCTAGTAAAACCTAAAAAGCAAAAATACCAGACAAACCCACCCAAATCAGAGTGCAGATCTGCTATGCCCATAAAACGTCTACCCACCCTATGCCTGCGTCCTCGTTTCAACACGTGCCCTCTCATTTAACAAAAAGTTAACTCTGTTAACTTGCCATAATTTTTTTTTTCTTTAAAAAAAATGAAGATCGGAGGTGAGGTGAGTTTTTCATGGGGTACTTCCTCTCTCTCTGCAAAGACAAAAGGAACACGTAATTCCACTCTCCCACTCCCTCCAATTCATATGAATATCCTGAATTGCAGAAGAAAATGAGTGAATTTATGGACCTGAATTCCAAGATGGGGCTCAAATGTCGTGGAACGTGATCCCAGGCACAAAGCAAGAGTCCAACACCGTAGTCCCAGTCTTCGCCATCTACACTCCGATCAAGCCATTCCCCTCCATGCTCATCCTCCCCTACGCCGCCCTCCGCTGCCGCACCTGCCGCTCTGTCCTCAACCCCTTCTCCACTGTCGATTACGCCTCCAAGATCTAGATCTGCCCTTTTGGTTTCACTCGCAACCACTTCCCTCCCCACTACGTCTCTATCTCCGACAAAACCTCCCCGCTGAGCTCTTCCCCAGTACACCACCATCGAATACGACTCGTCGCTCGAAAAACCCACCTCGCCTCCGGTCTTCATTTTATTTTTAAAAAAATTTGTGGCAAGTTAACAGAGTTAATTTGTTGTTAAATGAGAAGCCACGTGTCGAAACGTAGACCCAGACAAAGAGTGGGAAGAGGCTTTATGGGCACAGCAGATCTGCACTCCCCAAATCCCGTCAGCCAACCCATCTGCTCATCACCGCTGGCCAGTGGCCACCAACGTCTGTCCAAATTCGTTCCCCACCCAATCGCACTTCACCCAGCCACCCACCTCTGATCCACATCGAATTGATACAAAAGTCAAATAAATATATTTTTAGATTTTTTTTCAAGGTAAGAGATCAAAATATTAATAGTGAAGTTCGCAACCCAACTGTTCTCCTCCTTCCCCAATTTCAAATTTGGAAGAAAAAAAAAATTGCTTGTTTTCATGTCTAATTTGCTCACTTCTACCATAGCCTCATCGAATCTCGAACCCATTTATTAATTTCACTTAGATTCGATCTTTATGCGTTCGATTTGTTGTGGGTATTTTGGTATTTCTATCAAAACCCCGCCGATCCGCTCCCGAATGAGAAGCAGTCGGCGCCACCGCCATGTTCCTGATCGATTGGTTCTACGGCGTCTTCGCTCCTCCACATGTTGGAGGACAATGTTTGATTCTGTCTATCGGTCCTCGTTTTCAAATTCTCGAGGTTTGATTTTGCTGAGTTTTTGTTGTTTTTGACGAATGTGTGCGAATGCGGTGGAAGGTTTGTTGCAGAGATTGGTGCATCACCAATCGACCCAGCATCCGAATTCGAAAGAGCTGAGCTTTGGGAAGATTAAGTTCAAGGCTTTCAATTTGATTTTATTTTTCATAAAGTAAGGAGACAAAAATGGTGAATCATTCGTAACTCCAAAAATACCCATATCTAATTAGGATTTTTAAAATAAAATAATTTAATTTATAGTCTTCTAATAGAACAAAACTACCCACGTAGTGTACAATTGTGAAAAGGGAATTTGAGATCCCAAAAAAAATTTTGCACGCTGTTGTCATTTTTTTTATTATAAAAAATTAAAGGACCAAAACGGTGCCGTTTTGGTTCAGAGTTTTTTAATAAAAAAGAACTTTCTCTCTTCTTCTTCCTCTAGCAGGCGCTGCCATGGGCAGCCCCACGCCTTCAAGGCTAGTTCTAGCATTCTGGGTGGACAAGAATGAATCTATTAGGCTAAAATTTTGTGGTCTGAGTGGGCAACTGCCCACCTTTACCACAACGAGCACTCTTGTTTGGAACACTGTTATGTGATGTTATAGTATCACTTAAATTGTATATAAGTAAAACATTTCAATTATGTCCTCCATCACAACTCGTGAAAAGTTACACCACATTGCAAGTATTTCAATTGCACAAAATAATATCTCTTATTTTGAGCGAGACTAGTGTAATTGTGTAACTTATTAACACATTATAACGTTTTGTGTATATAAAAAAACACTATATCCCACCCCAAATTAGTATCCGTAAGAAAATATGTCAGCAAGGCTCATTAACTCGTGTTATAATTAATAATATGTAAATTAGTAATACCACGTATTATAGGCATTAACCTTGGGTGGAGGGGGCTGCAGGTAGTTGCTGGTAGTAGAGAGTTTAATTCAACCGTGTGAGTATATGGCAAAAGGTGGGTTTCTATCTGTTTCTGCCAAAGCCAAAGCAAAGCACTTTTCCAAAGGGCAAAGAAGGCATGTAATAACTAATCCAAAGCAACCAATGGAAACCCTAATGAAAGAGGAGCTACAAACGAGACTTTCCATAAAAAATAACAGACCAACAGAATATATGTTGCTACTGGAGTAATGTAAGAATGCTCTGATCCTTATAAGCTTATTCGGAGAGCTAGGGATGGCAACGGAGTGTGTTGGGTTTATTAACTACATTGAAAAAGGTAAGAAATTAGAAATATTATCACAATGGTGAAATTATAGAGAGAAACTATCGAAGAAGAAGCACATAGAATGAAAAGAGAGAAATAGAAAGAAGAAAAGATGAGTTGTTTTTCATTAAAATTGAAAATTGATTACATCACTCTCTTTTATGGATCCGGCTAGAATGCTTACAAGCATTTCATGCTTACACGAATCTAACCATTAATGGTTAGATTCTTTTAACAGTTAATGGTTATATTCGTGTAAACATAAATACTTGTAAGCATTAATGGTTAGATTCGTGTAAGCATGAAATGCTTGTAAGCATTCTAGCCTATCCCCTCTTTTATATAGCAAAACACACTTGCTTAATTACTAAGTAACAATACAACCCCCTAACAGACTCTCTAACAGCTTAGCTGACATGGCATACAACTAATCAAATACTGACACATGTCATTTCGAGTTTAGCTCTTGGGGTAGTTTGGGAAATACTCATGAGACAGTGTTTTTGGCAAGGACGACGTAGGGAAGACGAGGCATTCCTGCCATGACAACTTTTGCAACTTGTGTTATTTTAGCGTCTTGTTAAACAATCTAATGGCTGCAATTTTCCAGACTACATTGAGTTTCTTTGGGCTGTCCTCATGCGCTTAATTCCTGCATGCACACGTAATGCCCTTCGTCAGTCATCGGTCATCGCCACTACCTACGATTAAAAATGTCGAAACTGGTCTCAAATGCCAATATTCTAGTTTTCTCTAGTGTATAACATGCATCGGATAAATAGAATGCTGGATGCTCAACCAAGAATCGAACAATTACGGATTCGACAACCAAGAGCATATTGGAAAAACCTGATTGCTAAAATTTTACTTCAGATACTTTGATTTAAATCTTTTAGTATTACTTCTACCAATGTGGTTTACTTCATTTACAAACAAAGAAATTGATGGGGCCTGGTGTAAGGATACGAAACTTGGGGCTACCGGAGCTGTCTTCCGCAATTCCGACGGTGAATTTGTTGCTGCGCTTTCCTGTTGCTTCGACGCTGTCTTCTCCCCACTCCAAGCGGAAGCACTAGTGGTCAGGGAAGGCATTGCTTTAGCGGCTGCGAGGGGTTATCAAAACTTTTTTATTGAGAGCGATTCGCTCCAGATCGTCTCAGCCTTGCTCGATCGATCTCTCAACCTCTCGTCGATTGGACACATTGTTGAGGACTCGAAGACAATGCTAGACCAGATCACTGGAGTTACCATCAACCATGTCCGCCGTAAAGCCAACGAAGCTGCTCACAGGCTTGCTCGAGCTGCTTTCATCTCTGCTGATTTCCAGATCTCCTCACGTTGTAACTGGTTCGAAGAACCACCAGATATTCTCTCTGATGTGTTACTAACTTACTGGAGGATAGCCTCCCCCCGTTCTGTAATCAATCAGTCCTCAGTGACTTTTCTGCCTTTTGGCTTTTTTGAATCACTTCACGTGCATTAGTATCATAGTTTTTTAGTGTCCAATTTCTCTTAATTAATTAGAATTATGGTAATTTCACACTAACTGAACCCAAATTTTTGTTGATGCAAGTCCCCAACTTAATCTATGGCTTGGTTTTGCATTATTCCGACTTATTGAGTGCATGGCCGGCCCTGATATTTCGGGATTCGAGGTGAGCCACTGAAATGGGGCCTTTGAGTTTGAAAAATAAAAACAAAATAGAAATGTCTTTGCTTTTTATAAAGCCTGAACTGAATTTTTTATAGTGCACATTTAATTTACACATCTGAATAAAAATCATTAAATCATTTAACTTAACGGAATCTAACGGCTCTTATCCAGATGTGTAATTTAAATGTGTACTAGAAAAAGCCTCAAAGGTGAACTGTGAAGGGACAAAACAAAGTTTTAAAATGTTTATGTAAAGAATGAATTTTCTTAATTAATTCATATAGAATAATTTCTGTTACAATTTATAAAAATACAATCAACTATTTATGCATACAAATCAATATACATTAATCACATAGTGGACCAATAGCTAAATTGTAGCGGATTGGAATCGTTAATTGATATGGAGGAGGACTTGCCTCCCACAGTCAGAAGTTGCTTCAGTTTTGGTGATGTATAAATTACAAATTTTCTTTCTTTTATGCATAGGCATAATATGTTACATCCCGTCCCGGGAATAATATTATTTTATTCCCGGAGGTGCGAAATGACGATTTTGCCCTTGGTTGACCTTTCGGTTGACTTTTTGCGTCGTAACTCGTACGACGCATTCACTTGTATTTTCTTGACGTGCTCGTCGATACGAACGCGTAGACGCGAGCCGCACGTCGTTCGGACTCCGAACGAATATTTTACGGGCTTTGAGTTTCGACTCTTCCCGTAATTCAATTTTGGGCTGGGGCCCACTTGGCAGCAGGCCATGTGGCCTTATCCCAGATTTCCTGGGATTGTGTCTGGGCATTTTGTCCTTGGCTCCCCCGTGCCTCCCTTTCCTTCTTCTTCTCCTTCTTCTCTGCAGGAGACCAAAAAAAAAAAAAACAAAACCAAATCAAAGCTTCACACATCCTTGCTCTGCACACCCCGAGACCTTATCACCTGCAAACTCAAACCCAGTTGAGTTTTTGGACCCAGGAACCTCGATCAGTGATGAACCCAGAAACTGGGAAATTGATCAAGACACCCGAGCCTTCCCCGACCCATTTTTCCGGCGATTTGGACCACGATGGTCCTTGATTCTTCCACCAAACCACTCCCCGTGGTCCCTGCAAACATGCTCGAGCCAGGGATGGCTGAAATCGATCGAGGATCGAGGTTCTGGAACTCGGCCCACTTGGACCCGAGATCAATTCCTCAAATTCCAACCATCTCAGGCCAGTTTTTGGCCTCCCCGTGGGTAAATTTCGATTCCCCTTGACTCCAACTTCATTTTGACATAAATTTCATGCAATTTGGTTGAGAAATGAGTGTTCTAGGTCGATTTGAAATTTCCCGGCCATTTCCCCAGTTTCCGGCGACGGCGACGGCGGCTGGCACGGCGGCCGGCGCCGGCGCCGGCGACCGGAAAAAGACCAGTCAACCGGCGCTGACGTCAGCGATGACGTCAGCAAACCGAGTCGAATCGGCCTTGCTGACGTCAGCGAACCGGCTCAGACCGGCTCGGCTGAGCCGCGCGTGGCGCCGCACGTGAGCGCGCGTGAGACAGCCGCTGGAGCCGCGCGTGAGCCGCGCGTGGAGCCGCGGCTTGGCGCGTTTGAGCCGCGCGTGAGGGCGCGTGGAGGGTCCAAATTGCAATCTGTTTTCACGGGTCGACTCGTGACGACGTGTACTACCTCGGGGTAGTATGCATGTTAATTTTCTAGGTGTTTTGGACCTCCAAATTGAGAAAAGTAAGGGTTAGGGTTAATTAATTAGTTAATTCGTTACCTTTATGAGATTAATCATTGTACCGGTGATATCTCATATAGGTTAGGCCAAATGGCAGCGTGTGGCGACGTGTGCTACGGCACACGGCGGCCCACGGCGGCGGTTTTGGGGTTTCCGACCCCGAAACTCCGTTTTCGGGTTTCCGAACGCCGTTTTCTTCGTATTTTCAATTACCTTATTAATCTTGGGTATTCCAAAATAGGTTTGGCGACCCTTGGCGCTCGGAAGACGTACGTTGGACTTCCCGACTTCGGTATTTGTGAGTGGGCCCTTTCCCTATTATTTAAATTGTTTTATTTTGGGAAATTATATTTGGTTAATTGCCTACACTTATTGTGGTTTTAAATTGATATTTATATCGTAGTTTTGGTAGACCTCGTACTTGTGGTATTTACTTGGTTTACTAGCTTAGCTCGGTAATCTGTTGGGCTTTGGAAATTAGTGGGCTTTGGGCCTCTAATTCCATTTGGGAATTTCACCATATTTTGGTGAAATTCCGTATTGATTCTCTACGCGTATTGCTAGTATCGAACCGGCACTATTTTAGGGAATTTAGGGAATTAAGTATTTTAATTCCCTACTAGTACCTATTTGTGATTTCGGGTTTTATACCTAATTGACGGGCCTTGGGCCGTATTTAGGCGAACCTTAGATATGGTAAACTTCTACCGTATTTTGGGTTCACCTAATTTGCCATTAAGTTGGTATTTCTATACCTTGGTACCCATGTGGCATATTCTCGGTATTTCACGTATTTAGCTATATGTTTGGTATTTCGGGTACGGCCCCGAGAATACCAAATATATATATTGTTTAGCTTGAGGGCATCCCGTATAGGGAAATTACCCCACCTGGTTTTATGTAGAGTATTCAGTAGTATGTTTTCATACGCTCAACTAGGTTGCTTACACGGTGTTTAGTGTACCGTCCGGGGCCAGGACCAGCTTCACGTGATTGTTCACACGCACCTATACGCTCGCTATGGACCCATAGCAGGTGCCAGCCTGTTCTAGGTCGCCTAGGCGACTCGAACTCGTTGTGATGCGCTTATGCGCCAGCTTTACGTGATTGTGTACACGAGCGTACTGTTACTTATACACCCAGCCTGTTCATGACAGAATCTATCTGTATGAACTTGTGTGTTTGCAATACCTAAACGAGCATCTATCTTGTCGTCTTGGATTGTGAGGCCAGGACCACTTTCACGTGATTGTTCACACGCACCAACGCTCACTATGAATCCATAGTAGGTGCCAGTCTGTTCTAGGTCGTATGGGCGACTCGAACTTGTTGTGATGCGCAGATGCGCCAGCTTCACGTGATTGTGTATATGAGCGTTTATCTTATAGTTTTATATTGTGGTGTTTTCACCGAATTTCACTGATGCCACGGGGGCATTCATTTGGTTTACGGGTTTTCCGTAGATCCTTATTTTATGAACCTTTTTATAAAGTATTTTAATGCCGAACGGTGACTTTCTGCCTGTTTCGGATGGTAAGTATATTTCCGTACTTACCTCGTTTTCTACCTACTATTATAGTACGTTTTCTGAAACGGTTTTCCAACCAACTACTTGTTTTTGACGGCGAGGGGTTACTATTTTCAGAAAACAAAGGTTTTACCAAAAATGACTATTATTGGCCCACTCACCCTTCTGTTTTTGCGCCCCTCCAGGTTTAGTGGCTGGAGTTGTCTACGTTCGAGGCGGTGGTATGACGAAGCTTCAAATTTCTTGGTATTGTAATACTTCGCCTTCCGTACCATGTACGATTACTGTTGTATTAATTCTTCCGCCCGTACATTTGTGTACACATTGATCTCAATTTATTCATATATTCTTATTTCTTTCAAATTGGCTTTCGTCACCCTACGTGGTGTCGGCCAGCACACTCGACTTTTGGGTGTCCACGTGTACATCCGGGTCGGGATGTGTCATAATATTTGTTCATCCATCCACAAATTTTCTTTTCATTCAATTCTCACACAAAACAATTCCTCATCTAAATTTTTTCTAGTTTTTGACACATCCCGACCCGGATGTACACGTGGACACCCGAAAGTCGAGTGTGCTGGCCGACACCACGTAGGGTGACGAAAGCCAATTTGAAAGAAATAAGAATATTTGAATAAATTAAGATTCAAGTGTACACAAATGTACGGGCGGAAGAATTTATACAACAGTAATCGTACAAAGTACGGGATACAGAGTATATACAATACCAAGGAATTAAAACCTTCGTCATACCACCGCCTCGAACGTAGACAGCTCCAGCCACTAAACCTGGAGGGGCGCAAAAAAAAAGGGTGAGTGGGCCAATAATAGTCATTTGTTGTAAAAACCTTTGTTTTCTGAAAGTAGTAACCCCTCGCCGTCAAAATCAAGTAGTTGGTTGGAAAACCGTTTCAGAAAAAGTACTATAATAGTAGGTAGAAAACGAGGTAAGTACGGAAATATACTTACCGTCCGAAACGGGCAGAAAGCCACCGTTCGGCAGAAAATACTTTACCCGAAGGTTCGTAAAATAAGGATCTACGGAAAACCCGTAAATCAAATAAATGCTCCCGTGGCATCAGTGAAATTCGGTGATAACATTACAATATAAAACTATAAGATAAACGCTCATATACACAATCACGTGAAGCTGGCGCATATGCGCATCACAACGAGTTCGAGTCGCCCATACGACCTAGAACAGGCTGGCACCTACTATGAATTCATAGTGAGCGTGTCGGTGCGTGTGAACAATCACGTGAAAGTGGTCCTGGCCTCACAATTCAAGACTACAAGATAGACGCTCGTTTAGGTATAGCAAACACACAAGTTCATACAGATATATTCTGTCATGAACAGGCTGGGTGTATAAGTAACAGTACGCTCGTGTACATAATCACGTGAAGCTGGCGCGTATGCGCATCACAACGAGTTCGAGTCGCCCAGGCGACCTAGAACAGGCTGACACCTGCTATGGGTCCATAGCGAGCGTATAGGTGCGTGTGAACAATCACGTGAAGCTGGTCCTGGCCCCGGACGGTACACTAAACACCGTGTAAGCAACCTAGTTGAGCGTATGAAAACATACTACGGAATACTCTACTTAAAATAAGGTGGGGTAATCTCCCTATAAGGGATAACCTCGAAATAAACAATATATAAGGTATTCTCGGGTGCCGTACCCCGAAATACCAAGCGTATAACTAAAATACGTGAAATACCAAGAATACGCCACATGGGTACCAAGGTATAGAAATACCAACTTAATGGCAAACTAGGTGAACCCAAAATACGATAGAAAATTACCATATCCAAGGTTCACCCAAATACGGCTCAAGGCCGTCAGATAGGTATAAAACCCATAATCACAAATAGGTACAAGTAGGGAATTAAAATACTTAATTCCCTAAATTCCCTAAAGTAGGGCCGGTTCGATACCAGCAATACGCGTACAAAAAGATACGGAAATCACCAATTTAATGGTATAATTCCCAAATGGAAATGTAGGCCCAAAGCCCACTAATTTCCATGGCTTACCGAAATACCGTGCCGAAACTAGTAAACCGAGTAATAACATAATCTAACAAGGTCTACCAAAAATACGATATAATTATCATTTAAAACCACAATATAAACCAAAATATAATTTCCCAAAATAAAACACATTTAATAGTAGGGAAAAGGCCCACTCACAAATACCGAAGCCGGGAAGTCCAAACGTACGTCCTCCGAGCGCCAAGGGTCGCCAAACCTATTTTGGAACACCCAAGATTAATAAAGTAATTGAAATTACGAAGAAAACGGCGTTCGGAAACCCGAAAACGGAGTTTCAGGGTCGAAAACCCCAAAACCGCCGCCGTGGGCCGCCGTGCGCCGTCGCACGCGCCGCCACACGCTGCCATTTGGTCTCACCTATATGAGATATCACCGGTACAATGATTAAACTCATAAAGGTAACGAATTAACGAATTAATTAAACCTATCCTTTGCTTTCTCAATTTGGAGGTCCAAAACACCTCAAAAATTTACATGCATACTACCCCGAGGTAGTACACGTCGTCACGAGTCGACCCGTGAAAACAGAACTCGATTTGGACCATCCACGCGCCCTCACGCGCGGCTTGAAGATCGGAGCCGATAGCTCCACGCGCAGCTCCACGCGCGGCTCACGCGCGAGCTGGTCAGCTGAGCCGGTCAGCCGGTCAACTCGGCTCGGCTCAAGCGGGTCAACACGGCTCGGCTCAAGCCGTCAACGCGGCTCGGCTCAAGCCGGTTCGGTCAATGCTGACGTCAGCAAGTCCGGTCTGAACCGGTCTGCTGAAGTCAGCAAGGCCGGTCCAACTCGGTCCGATGACGTCAGCGCCGGTCCTCCCTGCCAGGATTCCGGTCGCCGGAATCTGGGAAATTGGCCGGAATTCTGGGGATTTTTCAAAGTTTCATAACTTCCTCGTTTTAAGTCCAAATTGGATGATTCAAGTACCAAAATGAAGCTAGAGATGAGTAGAATCACGGTGTACCTTTGGATTGGTCGTACAAGCTCGGGAAAAGGCCTGTAATTGCCTCGAAGGTTGCTGTTCACTGTAGCAAAGTCGATCTACGTCAAAACTCAACCAAAACAGGCAAACGACCCACGAAAATTCATCTACTCAACGAGAGGAACACAATGGTGGTGGTTAGAAACCTCACCTCGGTCTAGATTGGCCGGAAAATGGCCGAGAAGGTCCGGTTCTTCCGGTTGCGTTTCCCGTCAAACGGGTGAGAGTTGGGACGAACGGTTTGCACCGTTGAGTCCACGGCATCGAGACGAAGGAGGTGGTGATTTTCGTTCGCTTCGATTCGATGGCTTTCCGTCGGTGTGCACTGTGCACACGCACGGAGAGAAAAGAGAGGGAGAAAGTGAGTTGCAGAGAGTGAGGGAAAGAGAGTCAAAGACAGGGGACAAGGCCACATGGGCCAACAGGGATTTGGGCCCCAGCCCAACCACCAAACTGTCCAAATTTGAAAAAATACGGGAAACGTCGAAAACTAACGCCCGTAAAATATTCGTTCGGAGTCCGAACGACGTACGGCTCGCGTCTACGCGTTCGTATCGACGAGCACGTCAAGAAAATACAAGTGAATGCGTCGTACGAGTTACGACGCAAAAGTTAACCGAAAGGTCAACCAAGGGCAAAATCGTCATTTTGCACCTCCGGGAATAAAATAGTATTATTTCCGGAACGGGATGTAACAGTTTTGCTTCAATCTTCTTAGGATGAAATCAATGTCTAAATGAGATGAAATTAATTTTGTTCAAAATTTAAATTTTTTGCTCGAATTGTGCGAAAAAAAAAAAGTTATGTTAACAATAAATAAATAATTTAAAAAGAATTTAGACAAAAAAAAAATCTACACGAAAACGAATGAATATTTACAAATCAAAATTTACATCTCCTCGTTTACATTTATGCATTGGAGCAAAACTAAAATTTACATCTCTAGAGATGTATATGGAGTTATAAAAGATGCTTTGCATCCGACATATACATTTCCAAGATTGGAGATGCTTTAACAGTATTAATTTGAGTCTGCATAAAATTTTGTTTTTCTGAAAAAGATACAATTAGAAAGCAGTGCATGCGGGATTCGAAGCCCGCCCAGTATGCAAAGGTATTTTCACCACAACCAACACGCCAACTGTCCAACATTTAATAGTTTTCCATATTTAACAACAAATTATCATATAAGATAGATAGATCTTCGGGGGCCCTCTCGCTTTTGGGCACTAGGCGGCCGCCTACTCTGACTTTCCTTATGGCCCGCCCTGATTGAGTGAGACTAGATACACAATAATTATAATATCGCAATCACAGAAAAAATACTTACTTTTATTTTTGTACACCTTGCATACTTTTTTTTTTTTTTTAACTATTACATAAACAAACCAATTGTCACTATAGTTTGTTCCAATTCGTCTATATGTATTACTATTACATTTTTTTTTATACCAATTGATTACGATCTTCAGTCTTCAATGGTTTAATTTAACATTTTCCCTAAGCTGCTAGCTTAATCACTTTTTTTAGCCAGCCTAATTAAGCAACTAATCACATAAGCCCTCAGGCGCATCCTGCAGGGGCAAATCCGATTTTTCCGCCAGCCACGTCATACACCACCTGCAGCCTCTTCTGCTGAACGTTCCCAAATATCCCAATGTCGCTGTCGGCCTTGTTTCCGGCAAATGCCAGGCAAACTTGATCGGTACTCGCCACGTACAATATCCCTGTCGCGTCCAATTCCAACGTCAACCCGCCGCCGAAAGCAAACGAAATCTTCGGATACGACACCGTTTTAACGTTGCTGAAGTCGTAGCAAGTGTCGAGAATCGAAAGCGCCGGAGCCGACGTGTAGCTCTTCATCCCCTGCCGAAACGCGTCCCGCAGTGCCGTGTACGCCGTCGGCGGCAGGCGTGTGATCACCGTCCCGGAATCTATAATCGTCCCCGAAGAGGAAAAAATTGTACCGGAAATCGGTAATGTTTGCCCGCCAACGCTGATCCCGACGACGTCGAGGCCGTAAAACGACCCGCCTTGGGAGATGTCGGCGAGGGGCGTGAATTTCACGGCGTTGGAAGATCCGCCGCCTTTGCCGAAGCTGAGATATCCGGTGCCGCTGGATCTGGAGGGGAGACAGTAGGAGAAGAACCGGTTGTATTTCAAGGCGGATTGCTCGACAAGGGAGATTTTATCCCGGCCGAGACCGAGCAAACCGGCGGAGCCACCGAAGAGTCCCTGGTTGTTCTGGCCGCACCCGAACAAAAACCCGTCAAAAACATCCGTCGACGTCAGGCTCAGCCGCTCCTTCCCGAAATATCCGACGGAGAAGGACTGGTCTCCGTACTGAATGCCGTAGATGCAGGTGGAGGCGGTGGAGCAGCCGGGGGTGTTTCCTGTGGCTGACGTAAGCTGGGAACACGTGGCAGAGTTGCAGGAGACGTTGACGTATGAGGCGGAGAGTGCGGGGTCGAAGATGGGCTCCTTCTGTTTGTAACAAGATCGAGCACATGGGCGGCATTGGGTCCACGTCAGATCGCTGCCCGTGTCGAAGATGAGGGAGAGCTGCTTCTTGGGCGAGCCCAGGCCCACGTTGACAATGTAGTTGCCCGAGCCCACTACGCTTCCGGACTGGGCCGGGATGGTGGCGGCGGCGGATGGGCGGAGTTTTTCGACGGTGGTTGCGGATGGTGATTTCTTGGTGTTAACTCTGGAGTGGATTGAGTCGACTCGGGCTTGGTCTTGGTTGAGGATTTGAGCGTGGGTTGGAGTTTTGGATTTGTTCTTGTTGATTCGAGAGCATGGTCCGTGCTTGTGTACCACTTTTAGTACTGATGAAGATGATGACTCCTTGCTCTCATGACCTGAATTCAAATAGACGATTCATAATTAGTTACATACTTTTTTATTATAATGGATAGAAGAGTCTGAACTCGAAACACAAACACGGTGATTAAAAAGAGTGTTTTATTCACCAGACCCACCCACTACTTACTAATTAAACATTTGATTATGAAATAAATCTAAAAATATACATAAACAAAACCCATTGCTACTTTATTCAAATTTAAAGGGTCATTACTTGAAATTGTTTTTGGAATGGTTAAAAGTGTTTGTTGACAATTAAAAACGTTTCTTATTATGTTAAGCAGCACAGTTTAAAGCGTATTCGAGTCATAGAAGTATATTTTAAATAACTTTCAAGTACATTTTGAGAAAATATTTGAATTGTAATTAATAAACAGTTTCTATATTTTGTTTTAATTAAAGAACTTTACAGAACAAAACTACTTTTTTAAGTCCTTTTTCTTTGAATATGAAAAACCAATTTATGATTTTAATACGTAACATTTTCTTGTAACGGCACCGACTTGTGAAACATTCAGCTCAGCTATCTGATCTCTACATTCTTTGAATTATTTCGTAGACGTCGGCATTAGGCATCAATATTCATCAGTGTCCTGGCCTGCTGGCAGAGTGGCAGTCTCTGTCGTAACTGCTTATATGGACATGAAGTTTTTATATCTTATAATTCCATTTTTCTGTTGAGCAATCATAGTCGAATTTAGTTAATTATTAATTCGTATCATGTTTGTTCATTGCGTAATGATAAATTATTGTATTCTTCACAAAAAGAAAAAAGTAATGTTTAATTACTGTAGCTTACACACACACACATGTATATATTATTTTTGAAACAAGACTTAAGAAACAAAACCACCAAAAAAAAGCTCTTTTTTATAACAAAATTAAACTCTTCTTATTTTTTAACATAATCCCTTTTGTTATTGACAAACCTAGTTGACTGGAGCATTGTGCTTCTCTCTTTACATCCAAAATTTAACTCTTCATAGTTTATATAAACTTACTGTAAACAATCGATCGTATATTAAAAAAAAAGAACCCATTTTGTTGGTGTTTTTTTTCTTTTTTGACAAACGATAGAATAATGTACACCAAATTATTTTAAACTACAGTGAAGCAGATTCAAACATGAAACCTTGGGTACAAGAACGATTATTTTCAACCAACTGAACTACAATCTACTAACATTTTGTTATTGGTGTTAATATAATTGTGTTCGCATCAAATAATAGTTAATCCTAGCTCACTATTTTCATATTTGGTTCCATATCACAATCATGCATGTTGAAAATTACAACAACTACCAAAACTTTATTACTTTCCAAAATATAATTTATCATATTAAGATTTTAAAGAATCTAATCAATGCTTTCTTTATCAAAGTATCCCCTCAAATTTTCTATTTGTCGGTCTGTCTCTACTAATTCATGGGTTAAGGAATTGGATTCTCCGACCAGCCGCAGTACATATATTCCCAACATTGCAATTAAACCGTGTACCTATAAGCAAAGCGAGTTCTAAAAAAATGTATAAGAGCTTCCAATATGAGTGATTTTTTGTAAGAATAATCTTTTGCAACGATGACCTATGAAATGATTGGTTCAGATTATTGTAAATAGTAAATATTCTAGAACGAAATTGACTAGTGGTTAGAATTGGGATAAGCTACTAATGAATGATTTTTTGTAGAAATGATCTTCGCTACTCTATATCCAATAAAGCTGAAAGTAGAATAGAAAAAACTTGAACATATTTATTAACCTTTGGCGGAGGAGCTAGGGCTGCAGATGGTTGCTGGCAGCAGAGAATTGAGTTCAACTGTATGAGCATGTTGATGGAGAAGCTGGTTTTCTTCCAAGGCAAAGCCCTTATCCAAAGAGCTGAGAACTAGGGTTAGAAATACAGAGAAACCAAGTAAATAGCTCACGAGGGAGGCGGAGGAGGAGGAGCTAGAAAAAATGGGAGTTGCCGCCATGAATATCGACAACTCTTCCCAGAATTCAAATTATGGTATTGCTCCTACAAAGCGTGACCTTCTCTGCCTTATAAGCTAATTGGAAACCTATTGGGTTATCAATTCGTACACGTCACCCATTGTAACAGCAAACACATAATGCAAGCTTGCACATCAATATCAAATACACAAAACGACATGAGACCAATTGAGTGATTAGGTTTTAAAAAAAAATTAAAGGTATATATGGCAGTAAGTATATACGTACGTACTATTTAGATTGTGTGGCTTCAGCTTAATTTTCTTTGTTGAGGAGAATTAAGTCCAACCATCCCAATCCCATACATATTGACAAATACATAGCACGCTCTTAAAAGTGAGTGGCAAATACTATAGCTCATAGGTGAGGCAACCTTATCTCACCATTTGTTCATATAGCTTAAAATCATAGCATGGGCCGTAGCTAAAGGGTAAGACCTTAGACAACCGCCTTATTTACTTCGCCATTTATCATTACACTTCAACTTTCTTATGTGATTAGTCAGCGTGACAAGAGAGATATACAATATATTTACTTCGCCCTTTGTCATTGCACTTAAACTTTCTTATGTGATTAGTCAACGTGATGAGAGAGATATACAATATTTATGATTAGGACGACTTTGAATTACTACACTATACTACACACATACACACTTGAGAATACTATTGACATGGTGTGTATTTATATGTATAATCTACAGCCCGATCTGTAAGGACATATAAGCTTTTTTTGGGGGTCCCCCTCAATCCGAGGCTCTATGCGGTCGACTCCTTTTGGCTATATCATCTATCAGGGTTAGCTCTGTTTTGTAATTGTACATAACTGGTAATATAGAAGTATGTCCTTATTATGTGACGAGTTAACATAACGAGAGAGTATGAATCATCGTATTTATAATTGTATGTAACTTGTGTTACGGAGGTATTTCTCCCTATTATATAGCATAGAAAACATTGACTAGCACAACATGTTTGTTGATTTATCAAAGTATATAGTCATGAATATCATGTCCTTGGATCTAATTACCTACTAATAGGTAGAGAAGATACCTTAGTTATCATCCATTACTTGTTCAACCTTTTGTAGTTGTACTACCTTAGCATATTATTGCATGAACACATGGTTTTCTTGTTAATTGTAGGCGAATTAATTAGCAACTTCATTAACTCTTGCATTCATTTCAGCCTTCCAGAAGAAATATATATATTACAGTATTTTACAGCACTGAAATGACTTGGGTCCAACCAAACCATCAATAAAACTACAACGTTGTCAATTTTCAAGCCAATTAGGTTTTTCACTTCACACTTTGAAAAAGATAAAAGGGAAGCAAATCAATCATCGTGTTGTTCTGCACTTGATTTTTCAGTAGTGGAGATATGCTGGAATGGGAGCCCCAATGGAATCATGAAGTTTCCATTTGGTTTTCTAAGTGGTAACCCACCCACAACAAAATCCCCACCATCCCACTATAACGTACTCCACAAGTTAGACGTCCAATCTAATATACTGATTCATTCATTTCATCATCATCCCATGTAAATCCCCGGCATGCTATTCCTTTTTTTCTTCTTTTCAAATTCTACTTTGAAATAGATTGTTCAGATTAAAAGTTCGACAACATATTATAGTTAAAATGTTATGATTAAAATGAAGACTATCAATAGTTCGAATTAAGAGTTGGAGAAAATATTATGATTAAAATGAAGACTTGTTTGACAAGGTAATTATTATTTTTAGGTGTAATTGTGTAACAAGACCAATAACGATATGAGTTCATATGGTGCATAATATTTTGGTACACTTGCACCCAACAAATAATTGAGTCCACGAAGACCACACTAATTAAGCACCAAACTGAAATTATTGGAAGAAAATTAACACCCACCAAGTTTTATTTAATTCAATAATCACTCCATATAAATAGTAGGATAATACTTGGGTACTCACTAGTGAGTACCCAATATATTTACTGTTTAATTTGATCCAATCAAAAGATGTCATGCGTTCCTTATTTTTAAAAGTCCAAGAAAAATTAAATATCATATGTTTTATTTTTTTAAATAATAAAACATGTGTTAAAATATTATGGGTGAGTACCTAAATAATAATAGCACAATAATAAACCAGTAATAGCACAATAATAAGTAGAAACACTCTTTTCTTTTGCTTATAAATTCATGCAAAAGAAAAACAAATTTCCATTAATATGTGCCAACAATTCAGTTGAATTGTTGATTCATCCCATGAAGAAATATTCATGAATTCATCACAATCTAGACTCAAATTATCGTTACTGAATTTATGAGATTGGACATCAACGTTGTTTTCATAATAATGTGGGGTCAAACTTCAATGGTACGTACCATTCAATGATACGTACTGTTGAATGGTTTAAAATTCATTTGGGGCCCACCACAAATTAATCTGGACCATTCAATAGCCGTACTATAGAATGGTACGTACCACCCAAAATTTTTCCAATAATGTGATTGCCTTAGTTAGCAAAATTAAATAGAATGGGTGGCCAAGCAAGCTTGGACCCTGCGTAGTTCTCTTGTTCTTGTTTGATTGTGAATTGGACATCAACAATTTCTGGTGATTAATCATAAAAAAAATAAAAAAATATTTGGAATCTTTAATGGGAGAGGGAAAGATGATTGATCTGTTGGAATCTTGTTAGGGTCTGGGGTAGACACAAGTTGTAGTGGATGGTGGAGAAATGCTGGAATCTGTCCCAAAATATGAGAGAGAGATACTGATAGAGGTTTTGATGGCTTAACTTCCAATCATCCTGCAGTTTTCAGCACCAGCAATCAATAATTTTAATTTTTTTTATAAGAGTTCATATTTTTTACGCATTGGCATAGCCCAATTATTATTATTATTATTATTTTAATTTTTTATTCATTTCCCTAGTTTCCCCACTTTGATAGTGCACTGTTCACCATTGACAAAGAAGAAAAGGGTTTTAGTAAAAAATATAAAAAGTGAAGAGATTAGATCAGTTCAGATCATCATCTGAAGCTTCTAATCTGAATCAATGGAAAAAATCTTAACGACCCATTAGACCAATATTATATATCTAGAAATTCATGTGGAGTACAACCGTCCTTTGTTAAATAACGAAATTTGTATCGATAGTATTGATAATAACACGTCAATAAGTTGTGTTGTTGACAAGTTATCTATCAATATTATTGGTGTTTTATTGACAACTTATCTTTTAATAAATAACGAATGTCTTGTCTAGAAAAAAACTGACTATATATACACATGACATTAAATAATTAGGTTACTTTGTATAGTTTCTAAGATGATTGCCAACCCTAAAATAGTGATTAAGGATGTGTCACCTGCCAATTTGGTGTTGCAAAAACCCAAAAGAGAAAACCCAAAGAAACAAATGAAAAGAGAGGGCTTTCTATGAATTTTTATAATATGTGGTTCATATGAATGTAATACACACACATATATATATGTGTGTGCGCGCACGCGCGCGTGTGTGATTCATGTTAATGTAATGTATAGTTGAAATGGAGTGAATGTTTGGTGGTAGCTAGTTCTTGAAGATTCATATTACAATAGAAAAAGATAGGGGATATGAAAGACAAGGGCATTACTGTCATGGCAGCTCACAACCTTTGTTATTCTAGTGCTTTGTTAAATTATTCATCCAGGAACTATCCAAACGACATAAGTATGAATTTTTCTTTGTATTCACACTCTTGGGTTGTCTTCATGCGTTCATTTTCTGGTTGCACATGGATGTACCTTTGGGAAGTCACCACCCCTTTTCAACGCAACAGAAAACACTAAAAAAGAATATTACTTTATTATTTCATAAGACCTGTTTTAAAATCATTTCATTTTTAATTTTAAATTAACTTTTATTCTTCTTTTTTTAGCATATTTCAGTAGTTGAGCAAATGGAGTCAACAATAATATCTTCGTTAATAAACTTCAAGAGAAGAAACTCTTGTGTCACGATTTTAATGCCTATTCTATTTATCTCTTTGTTTCACATGACCTGTCATGTGATGCAAGAGAGTAGAGAGAGGGGCACATTGATCGAGCTCATGATAGGTAAGTTATTGCTCACTTCTAGTCTACAAGTAAAAATGTATTTGTTTTATATATAAGATAACTACTTGAAAACAAATCAAACTCACTTCAAAAGCACGAGAAGAACTTTTATGCAACAATGTCAACGTCCCAAATTAATTACGCTTTGGCATGAGTATTCTATACAATGTAATTGACTTGTGATACCTTCACAATGTAATCAAGACGTGGATAACAATGTAATCAAGATAAGTTCCCTCCTACACCTCGATCGATTTCCTCCAATGTGAGGAGTTCCTTTCAAACCTCTCCACTTTTTCTAGATTTCAAATCAGAAAATGTTCTCATACACAACTTGCCTTGGAACACAGCCTATATTCATACTGAATCAGAGATTTGGTTTGATCAATTTACAAAAGTTCGAACGTTCCTACTCTTTTATGAATTTCTAAAATTATTGAAACAAGAATTCGAATCGTTAGAAGAAATAGTGCATACAGTAGTATACAAATGTGAATTTGGTATCATGAGAAAAGATGGCGAGCCTGCCTTATGCAGCCAACGAAACTGAATCATGGTTTCGGAGAGGAGCATCATCACAGCACCCGCGGATATAATCGAAATCATGCATCAAAACCTTTAAATTAGCAACAAGATCCATCCTTCTGATTTCCTCCATCAAAACTCCCAACACGAAATATATCTCTTCGCAATGGGGGTGGGAGCGATCTTCGGCTTTGAAAGAAAACACCTCATTCTTAATTTCTATCCAGCTCCAGCCAGGGACTTTTCTCACACCCCTTTCCTTCATAAGCCTCTTTACGCTAGCTTTCTCACCCCACCTTTTGAGATGTCCATACATGTCGGAGAGAAGAACGTAAGTGCAGTGCTCTTCCGGCTCTAGGTCTAGCAGATGGCCTGCAATTTGAGTAGCTAATTCAATATTCCCACAAGCCCTACAGGCACCAAGTAAAGTCTTCAAAACCATTGCTTCGGGTTTAAACGGCATTGCTTCAATCAAGGATTTTGCCTCATCTAGACGCCCAGCGCGCCCATATAGATCTACTGCGCAAGCATAATGCTCCATTCGTGGGGCTATTCCATAATCGGATTCCATAGATTTTAGAAACTCGCAGCCTTGTTCTACGAAACCCATGTGGCTACAAGCAGTTAGAACTGCAACAAAGGTTATATGATCAAGTTTCACCTTTTCCTTCATTTGGAAGAAGAGGTCGAGTGCAACATATCCCTGCCCGTGTTGTGCATATCCGAAAATGATCGAATTCCAAGTGATTGAGCTGTCTTTAGGGGTCTCCTCAAAGGACTTTCTAGCATCCTCGATGACCCCACACTTTGTGTACATAAAGATCAAAGAACTAGCAACAAAGTCATTGGACTCGAGCCCTGATTTATGTACCAAGGCATGAACCTGTTGACCCAGTTGGAGGGTTGCTAAATCTGAACATGACCTCAGAACAGCTGAGAAGGCATAGTGATCAATCTCTACATCCGCATATCTCATATGCCCAAACAAGTTTAAGGCATCTTCATTTAACCCAATTTGCGAGAATCCAGTCAAAATGGAGTTCCACGAAACACGATCCTTAGACTCCATGGATTCAAATATACGCAGCGCTTCCTTCATGGAATTTTTATTTGACTTGAGATACCTGGCTATCAAAGCATTTGAGATTGGCTCTGATTTTTCTAGTCCCCTTTTTATCACCAAGCCGTGATAGGAGTTTCCATGGTTTTTATGTACTTCTTCAGAATAGGCACTGATGATGCTCGTATAACTGTAGATGTCTGGTTCAAACCCAAGCATTTGCATGTCTACGAAGAGTTTGCAAGCATGTAGTTCTTTATTGTGAACCAAATATGCTGCTAGCATGGAATTCCATGTTACCAAATCTCTATTACCAAAAGCACCATCAAACACTTTTTCCGCATCTTCTATCGACCCACATTCTGAATATGAAGTAATTGTTGCGTTGCACACTGTACTTTCACATCCCAGCCCATGTTTCATAATTTTACAATGGAGCTGCGTTACGGATTTGTAAAGCTCAGCATCGCCAAGCAATGTCAGAAGTGGAGAAATTGTGCCATCCTCAAGCTTCACCCCCTCCTGCTCCATGCAATTCAACAGCCAAAAAGCAGTCTTGCGATCACCTACTTGCACGAAACCAGCAATTAGCGCATTCCACGACACAGAATTACGTTCTGGCAAGGATTCGAAAACCGCATACGCCTCCTCAACCCTCCCACACTTTGCATACATGTCCAAAAGCGCACTCCCCGAGTATACATTACCCGCATAACCCGTCTTAACAACCACGGAATGCACCTGCTGCCCAAGATCGCATCGACAAGCACAAGCGGCCCCCTTAAGTATGCTCCCAAATGTATACCCATCAAAATCAAACCCACATCTTTTCATGGATTTCAATATCTCCCACGCAGCCTCAAAGCTCCCATAGTTTACATGCCCCGCAATCATCGTATTCCAAGAGACAGTATCTCTGTGAGGCATACCATCAAACATTTTGTGTGCAAGAAAAAAATCTTGACATCTCGCGTATCCATTGAGGATATTGTTCGCGGAGAAAACGTCGGCGACCACTCCTAATTTGAATTCCCTGCAATGGGTTATCGAAACCTTCCGCAAAGCATTCACTGTGCCGTCAAGAATTGAGTGCACTGCCCTCATTCATGAGTAGCTGCCACTACCGCTTTCGATACATAAAAACCGTAAGAGCTTTCACCTTTCCAAACGCCGTCAAGTAGAAGACATGAAAATATGTCAACTTGTTCGTGCCAGCAGAGGTTCTGAACCAAAGTTCTGGCTCTGGACTACAGTAGCTAAGTGGCGGCAACAATGGCGGATTGAGTTTTGTTTGTTTGAAATATCGGTTTAAATTGGCAAACGGTCACTTTGTTCAAACATAAATTCCCGGGCATGGGTCGGGCATGGGCATGCCAAGTATTTGACCCACTTGATTTTTTGGGGTCAATACCCAAATTCGTGTGACAAGTGACAACTTTTCATAAACGTGAGTTAGGCAATTTAGCCGGAGAAGTGAACCGTCCTTTTGAACTTCTAATTGACATAAACATTAATTAGAATAATTTAGAATATTATTTGGTTTGAAAAAAAATAGAATATTATTTTGGTAAAAAAAAATCAATTTTTCCATCATGATATGTTTGTCAGTCTACATGTTTCGTATGAATAGTTTCCATCCGAGTGATCGATGTGGGCAGACAAATTTCTCTCTCCACCTATGAGGGACAAACTTGCCGACTTTTTTCGGTCCATATCAAATTTTGCAGCAAGAGAGTGACTGATTGACCAAATGTATTATATCAATCAACCAGCTACTCACATTCCGCAACTATCCAACTATCGTATCTAACAACTATATATAATCTTATCTGAAATGGAAAACAATAACATAAACTAAAGGTAACAGCCATTTTGATTTCCTCTCTTTACTCAAATCACAAACAACAAAATGTATTGGTCTTCAAAGTTATTAGAACTCTTGTAATTGACAAGCACAAACAATAGAAAGGTTTTACAAATGAATGTTAAAACAACTTTAGACATTGAGTAACGCTTTCAAAGTACATCACCAGATTGCAAGTATTTCCACTCCTTCAGGCATTAGTTGTCGGACAAGAGGCTCGAATTTCGCCTTCCTCACCAATCTTCACGCCGACGCTAGCGAGTTTCAAGAACGACTGAGTCCAGCTCGCAAAGAAACTAACTTGGTCCTGTGCAAAAATCTCCACTTGTTTTCTTGTTCTGCCATCGGTTAGCAAGACGGAATCCGATTGAAACAGCCCTCTGTGTGCTAAGAGATTTTGGTAGTACTGATTATCGAATGCAAACGATGTTTTAGGATCGTTTTTAACCGTTGTAGATGGATTTGCGCCTGCAGGGCACTGTTTCATGAGCTCCTCTGCATAAGCATTGTCTAAGGATGTGTCAATGAGTGTGAATTTTCCTTTGGGGTCCTGCTTGAACCGGTCGCTGAATGCACTGCAGTGAGCTGATCCGATTGTGTGCGCCCCTAAACGTCAAAGCGATTAGTAGTTGCTACATACAAAGGCTGAGTGGTTTGTTGGCCTATTCCGTGACAGTTTAAACTTTTCAATTTTCTTTTATAATGCAGATATCAATGACTCAACCTTAATTTTTGTTCAAACTCTTGACAGTGTCCTTTTGGAGAAGAGTTTCCATGCAACGGATAAATATTTGGGTATGGCCGCTTGTCTAGTCCAGACACACACAAGGGAACTCTTGCATTTGAGTCCATCAAAATGGTCCAGTGTGGAATCCGAATACAGGAGTCTCGTTTGTGCGTGTCTCGGGCGGACAAGTGACGTGGCCACATAAATAAGATGGTACCTGATAGGGTGGCTAGGTCAACCAAAGACAACCCTTTGGAAGAGAAGAGCTTAATCATTTCATCCATTGTAAAACTTGTATCTACAATATTAGGTCTGACATTTGAAGCCGCAGAAACTTTCCCATCTCTCCTTCCTGTTGGAATCTGAACCGCAGGTCCCCCAGCCTGTTTTGCACTCACCACAATAAATACACCCAACCAAAAGATACAAACAAAAAATAATGAATAATTAAAAAAAAAAACAGTTGAGGAGGAAAGGGATGGAGATCTAACAAACTCAACAGCATCTCTAGCAGCCAGAGCAACAATGTCAGCACACGAAACAGTTCCTGGACAGAAGATTTCGAGCAGCCTTTTCGCCGAATCGATCACTGCAAACCCTCCCAGAGATGTGTTTGCTGGATCACTTCTCTCAGTCCCATTTCCTTGTACAAGCACAGATGCATCACAGCCCTGTGTAATTCATTTGGTTAGTATCAAGTCACAATTGTCAAATTAAAGCTCAAAACTCACAAGTATCACGTGACCGGGCTTTTGGAGCGTGACAAAATGAATACTTAGGTTATATAAGTTCGTTTAAAGAACTTTCAATTATAAAATGCCGGTATTTTGGGGCGTGACAAAAAAAATACTTTGGTTATATAAGTTGGTTTAAGGACTAATAGGTCTAAAAGGCCGGAGTTTTGGGGCGTGACAGAAAGAATGCGTAGGTTATATAAGTTGGTTTAAGGACTTGTGGTTCTAAAAAGGCCAGGATTTTGGGGCGTGACATTATATAAGTTCGTTTAAGAACTTCTAGTACTGAAGGGTGCAAGATATGTATACGAAAGCAGGGTTTGTTTACTTTACCTCCACAAAGCAATCATGGAAGAGCAGACGGAGGAGCTTCCCCGGAACGGTAGGGTCAAGGCCGGAGGCCGATCTGACTGTGTTTCGGACAATAAACTCGGCGGAAGGGCATGAAGCTGCGTAGAAATTCGGTGCGAGGTCTGCAGGGGAAGCAGAAGCAGCAAGAAATAACCAAACAAAGAAAACACAACAATGTGTGCTAGAGAAGGCTGCCGGTGTTTTCTCCATCTAGGGTTATTTTCATGGACCATAAACATAGTTTTGCTCAAGACATTGACTTCTTGCACCATTTGTAACATTCAAAGTTCCCAACTTTTTAGAGAGAGAGAGAGGAAGAAATAGTTGGCCATGTGTAATCAAATGGAAGTGTATTTAAAGCTGCATTAAAGTTGATTTGGTGATGGCAGGAGGTAGATGGGGATCGCATTACTATGAAAATTACTCATCACCACACCAACTTGAAGTATTATATGGCATTTGAAGGTTTGTCACATTTGATCACCAACTTGGAGAGGAATGTGATACCCTTACCCTGTTATTTATGTGTTCAAATTCGAACATTGTATGAATGTCACGAAAATAATCGAATTTTAGCTAATACAAGGTAGAAGTAGAAATTCTCAGTGTAACCGGTGAGTGTGGTTGCGCCTTGTGTGAGATAAAGAGAGTGATAAATCACCGGTTACACCCAAGATTTTGCTAGAGGGGGATATCAAAGTGGGGCGAAATGAATCCCGAAAGGTAATTAACAATAACAAAGCCACAAACATCCTAAAATACATTGAAGATATTATAGTCATATAAGTCAGTATATCTACTTTCCGACAGACGAAAAGTCAGTACATCTCTTGTTCTCATGGGTCAATGTAGCATATGATTTGCTTACTCCTACAAAAATTAGACACTGAATAAAAGATAACAAGCCTAAAAATATGGAAAAAAGAAAAGGACGAGAAAAGAGGGCTGAGGCTGAGTGGGGTTGTGGGGGATGACTGGAAGATGAGGCCAGGGCGACCTGATAGAGCATTGAAGCTTATGCATAAAATTCGATTAAATAAACCTCGACTGAGAGCCTAACAGCATTGATTAGCCCAAATATTTTGTGACTGACAAAAGATAGATGCCTGATGAGCACTATAACTATAGGAGTTTCACGAATTTTCGTTTTCGCTATCCACAGCATCTTCTTCCAACTCATCCACATCATCAATCGGAATGTCTTCACTGTTCTCTTCAACAGAACCTGCGGAAAGCTTTGCAATTAGTTTGAAGCTTGAAAGAGGAAAACGTTTGTAAAAAAAAACCTCAGCAAAGTTAACCATGCAACGCAACTGACTTAATAAACCCTCACTTTATGAGCAGAGAGAACGAAATTTTACCTCTACGAGGACTTGGGAGTACTTCCGATGATTGTGGCATGTCATCAAGAAGGTAAGGAAGTTCCATAAACTGCAACAGAGATTCTGTCTGAGGATTCCGAACGTGTCCTGCCAAAAAGAAATTTGTAGTATTTACATAAAATGTTCTTGTTTAACAGCATTCAAAATGACATATTGATCCTTACCAGGAAAGGAACCATAAGAGACAGATTGAGAGGGATTGTACGGTGGAACTGTCTGGGTGAATTCAAAGGGTCTGGCCCCTCTTGCTTGTAACTTGCTACTGACCCATTGACGACATTCTTGTTTGTCAAGACGTACATTCCTACAATATTAACATACACACTTAATAGTTACTTTAGAAGAGAAAAAAACCCTTAAAAGGTAAAGACTAACAATGGAGGAAATGTACAGTTTATCAGATCATTGGTAGCATGCTCAATACATTTCTAAAGATGTACACACCAAAGATTTGCACTTCTGATCGTGAGAGGGAAAATAGAGTTAAATCGCCGAGTTATTTCTAGCCATTCTTCATCGTACTGAATCTCATAAGGGCCTGGCTCTGATTCAATTTCAATAACCTAAAATGACAGAAAATGTCACTATAGAACCCATTAGCTACCAGCAATGACTACAGGGAACATCCTATATACTACTTTCAGCATCACTTCAAATACCTGTAGGAATTTGCGTCCTGGTAGGCACTTATCCAGGGCAAGAAAGTTTGTCACTGAACCATCTTCCCCATGTTGAACACGAGCAGCAAATTTGCAGTGTAAATGAGCTGAAAACCAATAAGGTGGTTTCAGTTTTTCTAGCAATTGAGCAGCTGGTTTACTTCCAAGATTTCTTTCCTGAACCTAATGACATTTGAAACAACATCAGTGATTTGAAAACATACCGATCAGAGCTTACCAACTCATTTTGCCATTCTTGCATTTACCTCCTTCTCAAAATAGGGTTTTTGCCGAACAAGTTTCTTCCAGTCCCCACAATCAGTGATGCCAACAGGCCAATCATGTGAAAGAAAAATATCGATTGGTTCCTCAACTTGCATGAGTTTGTGGAAATCATACTCACGAACATGATACACGGACCTGATAGTACGATCATTATAAGGAGGCCTCTCAAAGTGTCCTGCTCAAGAGGGGAAAAAAATGAACCGCCTTTAAACTTTTAACACCATAAATCAAAATTGCACATACCACCATCGCTATATTTACGAATAATAGCAAAACATAAACAGCTATTGTTTTGCCAATGAACTAAACACCTGTAAATCTGTAATGGTACAAAACTAAAGCAAACTAACCTTTAAGAAAATTGGGCTGTTTGTAAATCCCAGAGAGCCCACCAATTCGAAGCTTTCCGAACTTGACTACACCAGCAAACCCCAAGAAGTATATATTAGGTGCTGCCCATCCTCCATAGTACCTACACAAACAGCAAAAACAAGTAAAATTACAGCGAAAACCGCAGCAAACCATTCCTCCAAAACGATACCAAAAACAATTGGAAGGGAATGCCATAGATTATAGTTAAAGAAGGGACTCACAGTTCCCACAAGTAATTAGAAGCCTCGTGATTCCCACCGATGAATATGGTCGGGTAGGGAGCCACTGCCTCGCCGGAATAATATTTCCAGAATGTGTTCATGCTCCGGAATTTATGAGGCACATTTAAGCTATCCAAGTCCTTCTCATTCCTCACAGCCTAATTTCACAAACACAATAGTTTTCCCTCATGATTAATCAAATTCTCTAATTTCATTAACAATTAAATATTTCATTAACAATTAAATTACATTGAAACTTTAGGGCAAATTAGCAAGAACGAAACTGCAAGTGCTGAAATTTGAGAAATTTGAACAATTAATTCAACCAAAAATCATTACTTTTGGAGACAATTAAAAATACAGGAAAAGCTCAAGAATTTAGGGCAAGTGAGCAAGAATGGAGGGGCAATTTGGGGAATTTAGGAAAGTGGGCGGCGGTACCTGAAAGTCGCCGCAGCAGAGGAGGAGGTCGATGGTGGTGTTGTGAAGCTTTTCGTAGTGTTGGAGGGTTCGGTAGACGTTGTCGAGGTCGCCGTGCATGCAACCTTCTACTGCAATCTTCATTCTGATTCCGATGATGCTCGAATCAGAGTCGGATACTGGAATGGAGGGAAACCCAAACCCTATACTGGCGTTTTAGAGCAGAAGGTTGTATTGTTTGCCGCTTTCTTTTATTTTTGTCTTTCCCAGCTGAAAATTTCAATTTAAAATATTTAGAGCCAGTTTGGCTGATGTGTTTTTAAAAAAAAACTGCTTATAAAAATAATTTTTAAAATAAACTTAAAAATTGATGTTTTAATGTTATAACTTTTAAAACAAAATAATATATTACCAAATATTTTTTATCTGCTTAACTTTAAAGTAAAGCTCTTTTTAGTAAAAAAAAATAATACCAAATGGGGCCTTAGTTACATTGGTTCTAAAATGGGTTGTACAATTTTTAAGACATATCACAAGTATTTTGAGGACGTACTCTTAGCTTTTTTTTTTTTTTTACAGATCGCCCACCAAGAGGGATTATCGGCAGAGTGACTCAAACCTAGATCTTGATATAACTAAGAGAATGATCCTTACCAACTCAACCAACCCTCATTAGCGGATCTTACGAAATTTCAACAATAGTCTTTTCACAAAAATCTTAAACTACTCATGGTTTTTAATTGCTTTTGTAACGTTCTACAAAATTCATCGTAATACCAAACTTCTTAAAATTCGTGCAAGACATTCTACAGATATTTTGATTGACAGAGCTTTATTCTGATCGTGTTATGAATCCTGCTAATAACTTTATTGATTTGTGTAAAAATGTTGGTTAAATCATCTTCAATGCATCGAAAAGTTAAACACTCTTATATAACTTTTTGAAGCAAATTAATTCCTCTCACCTCTGCCTAAATTTTTATATTTGAGCTTAAGAGTAGCGGTAATTTTGAGTTTCTTGTTTGCTCCTTCAACTTACATACCCAAATGTTAAAACTCAAATTAACAAAAATGCATTAAAGGAGAAACATTGGATTAGAAACGTAAATTTGAGTTTTAACAGTTTGATTATGTGCATTGAAGATGACAGCACAAATAAGGCAAATACGGTCTTGAATTAATCTTTTACGTGACTTAACTATATAATGCAAAAGTTCTATCATGATAAAAATTCAAACAGAGGTGGGACACATGTTTCCTTTTAAGACAACAACGTTTGGAGAAACATTGGACTATACAAATTAATTCAAGTTTCCAAAGACTTCAAGCAATCGTATCCTCATCAGTTCATCCAAGTTTCCAAAGACTTCAAGCAATCGTATCCTCATCAGTTCATCAGAAATGGCTCTCTTTCACCCTTTAGTCTCACACATCTTCCCCTCTTCCACCTCCAAACCATCACCACCACAATTAAAATCAAACCCTACACCTCTCAAACCATCCCCATCGGTACTAACAAATAATAAGAGTCGCGGTAACATCCCGGGTGTAGGTAAGTTTCTCTCCAGAGCTGTCATTGCATCTCAACTCGATCATCATGATGATCTCAAGGAAGACAAGCAAGACGATGATCTCAAGGTTTTGGTGAGTCCTTCCAATGAAGAAGAGTATACAGGAGAAAGCGTTGCAGCTGGATACGATTGGACGGAAGAATGGTACCCTCTTTACCTCACCGAGAACCTGCCTGAAGATGCACCTTTAGGCCTTACTATCTTCAACAAGCAGCTCGTTTTGTATCGCGATGGATCTGGCACGCTTCGCTGTTACGAGGATCGTTGCCCCCATAGGTAACAACTAATATTATTTTTCATCCCATGATTGTATCACTCTTTCAAGTCACAAAATCTGAATTAGTAAGGTATATATATAGCTTAATTTGCTTTGTTTCCTCTGTTTTTCCCTGTTTTGATTCCTCTGTTTTTCTCTGTTTTCCCCTGTTTTTATTTATTCTGTTTTTGCTCTGTTTTGTTGCCTCTTGAATTCAAAACAAAAAATTGAAGTTCTTGGTGTTTATTTTCTTAGGCTGGCAAAACTATCCGAAGGCCAGTTGATCGACGGAAGGCTGGAGTGTTTGTATCATGGTTGGCAATTTGAAGGCCAAGGAAAATGTGTAAAAATTCCACAGGTGTGTGTGTGTCTTGTATAATTAATCCACTTCTTAATTAAATTCACTACTAATCCACTCTAATTAAGCGATCATGTTAATTGTCTACAATCAACAGCTTCCATCTGATGCTAAAATTCCTAGAGCAGCTTGTGCTAAATCATATGAAGTGAGGGACTCTCAAGGTGTTGTGTGGGTTTGGATGTCTCAGAAGACGCCTCCAAGCCCCGAAAAACTACCTTGGTTCGAAAACTTTGAGAAACCAGGCTTTGATTACTCTTCGACGATCCACGAGCTCCCTTACGATCACTCCATTCTTTTGGAGAACCTCATGGATCCAGCTCACATTCCAATCTCACACGACAGGACAGGTTTCACCGCGAAAAGAGAAAACGCGCAGCCACTGAGATTTGAGGTGATTGAAAGGAGTGACAGAGGCTTTGCAGGGTATTATGGAGAGGCAAAAGACCAGCACTTGCCTTTTTTCTTAAGGTTTGAGGCACCCGGCGTTATCGAAAACACGAGGGAAATTGCAGACAAGAACGGTGAGAAGCATTACTCTGTTGGACTCTTCCTCTGCAGGCCAACAGGGCAGGGGAAATCCGTGGCTATTATGAGATTCGGAGCCACGAAACTCTCCCCGTTGGCGAAACTGTTTCCGAATTGGTACTTCCATCACATTTCGTGTACAGTTTTTGAGCAGGACATGGGGTTCCTCTCGTCTCAGAACGAAATACTTTCGAGAGAAAAACGTCCCACGAAAGAAATGTACCTTAATTTAAAATCATCTGATGTTTGGGTGGCAGAGTACAGAAAATGGCTGGACAAAGTTGGCAATGGCATGCCTTACCATGTAGGTCACAGCACTATATCGTTGCCCGAAGAGGCAGCTGTGGTTGAACATGCGCCGTCAGGGCTTGTTGCTGGCGTTTCAGCGTCTCAGCCGGCGAAGGGAGGCGTTGGAACGATGCATGTTCCGAATTGGAGCAACCGGTATTTTAGGCATGTGATTCATTGCAAAGGGTGCAGAAATGTTGTGAAGAGTTTTCAGGTTTGGAAAATCGGACTTTCGGCTGTTGCTGCTGTGATGGTTTCGGTTGCGATTTTGGTGTCCGGGAGGCAGTGGAAGGCGGTTTTTTTGGTGGCGGCTGCTGTGTTTTCGGCTGGGGCTTATGGTTGCTCAGCTGCTGTTGCATTGAGTACTACTAACTTCATAAGGTTGCACAAGAGGTTGTGATTTTTGAGTGATCAGAGATTGACATGCCAAATTATGAAGTATTAAGAAAGATGTTTAGAGTGGATACTATATAGAAGGAAATTGAATGATTTTGATTCTTTACTGTGTTTTTTTTTTAAACTGTTTCTTCTGTGTTGTGAGAATAAACAACTAAAAAATAAAACAGATAAATGTTTGGTAAACTATAGTTGTAAAAGTGCTTTTAGCAAAAAAAATAGTCACAAAGTGTTTGGTAAACTTTTATGTAAAAATTATATGACTTGTAAAAAGACCAAAACAGATATGTTGCTAGATGCTTTCCTGGATAAGGTAGCAGAAATCCCCACCGCCCTCGTCCATGGACACAAGGCCAATGCCCAACCACCTATTCACTCTCTCCCATCCCATTTTCAAGCAGCTATTTGATCTTGTCAGTGTCTAGATTCTCAATGTCTAGGAGCTCTAGAGTCGACGCTGCACATACTAATCGATCTCGTTAATGTCTTATTTTCAAAACTCAGATCTCATCGACGCCATTGGTAATCGAAAAATTGACGGGTTCATCGCAGCAGTCTCACTCATCGTCTCTCTCTCACACAAAGTTTAGATTCCATTTTCCTTGTTTTCCCTTCTATAAAATCATCAAAATTCAAAGAAAACACAGCAGGAATTATAGGTTATTGGTATGGTCCATAGATTTCTACAGGTAATTGAAGGTCACCAACCTTCAATTTGAAGGATGACATGGAGAAAGGGGGGAAGGGAAGGTTGGAGAGAGAAGGGGAATTGAGGGTAAATGGCTATCATTCTATTAAAAAGGTTAGGGTATTATTGCCATTTTAAAAGGTTCATTAAAATTCTATTGTTCACCCGTATGCTTTGAGATAAAACATGTTTTGAGAAGCATCTCTAACTTTGCTTCTGCTTTTTGCTTGATTTCTGCTGCGAGTGACCAATGATTTTGAAAAAAAAAACAGGTTTTCACTCATTTACCAAACACATCTAATACACAAGTTTTTTTAATAAGCTGCTTTTTAAATAATTTCAACAACCCCAAGCTATACCTTAAATTCTATATGTTTATTAAAACACGATTATGAAACTCATTTTACTTCTTAACTTTACCGACACACAGAATCGGAAAAGTGTGAGAAACCATGCATTCTTTATGAAAACATAAGAGAAAAGATACATGGAGAGGAGTTCAGTAGCAAATAAATCAATTGATAGTAGACTTGGCCATAATCAATATTTGGCTAGAGGAATGTGTTATTTTTTGCAAGTTCGAATTCTTATCTTTCGTAATTTATAAATTCATGCAACCTAATCCGTACCTCCACTTGAAGAGGGAAAGAAGAAAAGCTCCTGGTGGGACCCACCACCAGCACAAGCAAGCAGAAAAGGAGAGGAGGAACGAACGCCGCCGCGCTGTACCGTGCCGCCAAGGACGTGCAACAAAAAAGGAGGGAGAGAAAAACGAAATGGCCCATACAGGTCTCGAACCTGTGACCTTCGCGTTATTAGCACGACGCTCTAACCAGCTGAGCTAATAGGCCAGTTGGTGATACTGTCAACTTGGCCTTATTTACCTAATACAAATAGGTCCTCATACGAACAAAACAAGAAATGGGTCTCTCGGGGAAATTCAAAATACTGCAGCCCAACAAAGTTTTAAGCCCAATATTTGGATGCCCGGGTTGATTTGGTATCATTTGGATACGTCATGTATGCATAAACTTTTCCTTTATGAATAATGAGTTATTTTTACATCTGTGCGATTTGCAATACAGAGTAATGGTATTCCGAACACATCAAGACATCTCATAAAAGTATGAGATTCATGTATTCTAATCCTCGCTCAATGTTAAAAGTGCATGAAACACCTCATATTTTTGTCTTACATGTGATCTCTATTTAGTACAAGAGTTGCCTTAGTCCGCCAATCAAACGCTAAATAGTTAATATCTTCTCACACGAGAACTTGAGTTTGGATTTGTTGTAATTTAAACAGTCTAGAAACTGCTAATAGCTAATTAGCACTAGTTTCTTGTTGACTGAGGAAACTCCAAAGATTGTGTGGCTAACATAAGTGCAACAAGCAACTAAGCAACCCCCAACCCACTCTCACTCTCTCACTCTGCTAGCAGCTAATTAGCGCTAGTTTCTTGTTGACTGAGGAAACTCCAAAGATTGTGTGGCTAACATAAGTGCAACAAGCAACTAAGCAACCCCCAACCCACTCTCACTCTCTCACTCCTCTCTCTCTCTAGCACATGGCTTTATTTCCTCCTTAGCTTTCCCTCTTCATTTTATTTCCCTGTCATCGTCTTCTTCCTCCTTTGTTTCCTTCCCAATTCAATCAAACATGGCCTTATTCCACCCCTTTTTATCCCATTCCCCCTCCCTCCACCTCCCCCAAACCCCCAAGCAATCGCAGCCGCTCAAACTCCTCTTATCTCTCTCCCCACCAACCCATCTCAGACCATTCATTCCTTCCAGAAAGATGAGCTTCAGCAGCATCAAGTGTGCTGCAGTTGCAGACACCAAACCTCCTCCTCCTCCTGCCGCCTCACCACCACTGGATGAAGATCAGGAGGATCACAAGGTCCTGGTGGATCAGACCAGCGAGGCGGAGAGGAGGGGAAAGAGGGTGGTGGCGGATTATGATTGGACGGAGGAATGGTACCCTCTGTACCTCACCCAGGACATTCCGGACGATGCTCCTCTGGGTCTCACGGTGTTTGATAGGCAGCTTGTGCTGTACAGGGACGGCAATGGAGAGCTTCAGTGTTACCAGGATCGCTGCCCCCACAGGTAACTTTGTCTTTTGATTCTAGATTCTTCTTTCTAAGCATGCAAATTAATCTCTAGTTTGTTTGAGTTTCAAGTGACTAATTTAGAGTCGAAAATAGTCGTTAGTGCTGTATTAACTTACTAACAGGTTAACGCTCGAAGAGCAAGTGTGCATGTTTATGTTGTAGCGTTTTTTTTAATGTATAAAAGTGATTAGCGTCGTATTAGCTTACTAACGAGTCATGACTCGTGACTTACGACAATCCTCTCTTAGCTAGGTTGGCGAAACTATCGGAAGGGCAGCTGATTGATGGAAGGTTGGAATGTTTGTATCATGGTTGGCAATTTGAAGGCCAAGGAAAATGTGTAAAGATCCCTCAGGTCTGTGTGTCTTTGCCTTTTGATAACGAATTAACAAGGACATACCTACAACGGAGATGCTACTGTGACCGTATCTCAAGCTAATTACACTTTTCTATGAGAAAATCTAAATGCATGGCAATTTGTGATTAACTTGACTCTGGAATCAATGTTTGTTAATGATGTTGAATGTCTGTTTATGTTTTTGTACTACAGCTTCCAGCTGATGCCAAAATTCCGAAATCAGCTTGTGTGAAAACATATGAGGTGAGGGACTCACAGGGGGTTGTGTGGGTTTGGATGTCTCACAAGACACCTCCAAACCCGGCTAAGATTCCATGGTTCGAGAACTTTGCTCGGCAGGGGTTTCAAGACACTTCAACAACTCATGAGCTCCCGTATGACCACTCCATACTTTTGGAGAACCTCATGGATCCTGCCCATGTTCCAATTTCGCATGACAGGACGGATTGGAGTGCGAAAAGGGAAGATGCTCAACCGCTGCGCTTTGAGGTCACTGAACGAACTGATCGAGGATTCGCAGGATTGTGGGGCAAGACAACTGATCCGTCGGCGAAAAGCTTCTTGAGGTTTGAGGCACCATGTTCTCTCCAAAACAATAGAGAAATTGTTGATGACAAAACTGGGGAAAAGCATTACTTTTCGGGTCTATTTCTCTGTAGACCAACTGGACAGGGGAAGTCTATGCTCATTGTGAGATTTGGTGGAACAAAAAGGTCCCCGATTGCGAAATTGTTTCCCAGATGGTACTTTCATCAGAATGCCGGCAAGGTTTTCGAGCAAGATATGGGATTTCTTTCGTCGCAGAACGAGATACTCATGAAGGAAAAAGTTCCCACCAAAGAGCTGTACCTAAACCTGAAATCTTCAGATACTTGGGTTGCTGAGTACAGGAAATGGATGGACAAAGTAGGGCATGGAATGCCATACCATTTCGGACACAGCACAATCTCGTTGCCCAAAGAGCCTGCTGTGGTGGAACACGCACCTGCCGGACTTGTAGCCGGCGTTTCTGCGTCTCTGCCGGCAAAGGGAGGCATTGGATCCATGCACGCTCCAAACCTGGCCAACCGGTATTTCCGGCACGTGGTTCACTGCAAAATCTGCAGAGACGTTGTCAAAGCTTTCCAAGCATGGCAAAAGGCCCTCACTGCTGTTGCTGTTGCATTTGCTGCATTGGCAATTCTTGCCTCAGGCACGCAGTGGAAGGCCTTTCTATTAGTCTCGGCAGCAATCAGCTCAGCTGGGGCTTATGCATGCTCGTATGCGGTAGCGTTGAACACAACAAACTTCATAAGGACGCACAGGAGATTGTGAGTCGTTGATTCCAGGTCGGGAAGACGATTTGAAATTATAAATTTGTAATTTTTATACGTTTAGATTCTCATTGGAAGCTTAAGATTCCACATTTGTTGTGGCTTTCCCAAAACTATCATGGCCGAGTGGCTTAACTCACATCTGCGTTATCATGTACACCTCAATTATCGACGGTACAATTGAAGGTTACGGAAATACATCAAAACTCCCTACACATATCTCTCTGTTTTGAACCGACTCTTTAATCATCATACAACTTAATTATTCCATATGCAAAAAAGGATACAGGAGAAGGACGCTGCACAACCTGGTAATCACCAATGGTAAACGCCTAATGGACCGCTATAATACTAATGATCTTCAAGCTGTGGTGTCAGTCGTGTATGGCATGGAAAACGAATGGTGTGTAAACTGGCTTATCTCGGATGTTTTGTGCAGATGGGGCAAAGTACTCGGAATCCATGGCAGTCCAACCAAAAAATCAGTGCTGCCCAGAATTGAAGTTTGGGATGAAACATCAAATTCGACCTTCTCGAGTGTCTAGAAGAAACAAACAATTCAAGTTTACTCATTCGAAAAGAAAACCAACAAGAATTTCTAAATAATAACATAGAGCAGTTCAATTTATGAAATTCTAGGAGTAAAACTCGACAGTGGATTTAATCAATGAGGCTTCCAAGAGCCTTTCTTTATGAATTTTGGGTCCATGAAAAACATAAAACCAAGGTAAAAAGAAGGCAGAAAGCAGGCAGGCCAGTATTTACTGTCTAAAACATTCAAAGTTTAAAACTACCTGAAGAGAGTGCTTCAAAACCTCGAACAACTTTTCGTTACTTTTTCTTTTTGAAACAAGTTCATCGTTCTCCTTCAACAGTTCTTCAAACAGATTCTCTCTGCATAATTAGCGGAAGAAAATATCACCATCGAAGTTTTCAATCAACAATACGCAGCAAAACCAACAGAAACACATTCATGCGGGAAATAGAGGAATTCACAGGAGTCCTGCCAGTAATGCAGTGCTATTATTTGTGTTACAGATGCAGTCCGTGCCTTTCACATAGTCATAATAAAGACTTAGAACACCTTATTTATTGAACGATGACACCCAAAGGCAATATGGGACAATTTCTAGAAACAAAAATGTTAGCCAATGGCCTGAATAAGGACTGCAAATTCCTCCTTTTCAACAACAGACATACCTGTACAGTTTTTGAATAAATGTCGTCTGAAGGTTTTGTTTTGTAGAATTGACCTATGCCACAGTAAGAATGATACATATCAATGTACTTCATAGTAACCATAAAATAAATATTAACACATTGAAACAAAAGGAAGAAAATAGGTATACCAGAAAGTGCATTATAGCTTTTGGAACTAGGTCTTGAGCGTTCTTTCGGACAATGTCATAATAGGATTGCAAGAGTAATTTGGTTACAATAATTTCTGCTGCTTCATTTTTTGTCGTTTCAACTGGCCTTATGATGGATGGTGGCTGAAATCAGCAAGGACGGAGGGAAAAACAAAGGAGTCACATTTAAATCCTAAAATGAATAAGTAGATAATAAGTTAAAATGAAGAAATAAAATTCTGTGAACCACAGATTTACCTCTGTCAAATTGATTGTAGAGGGCATTGGCTGCGAATGACTTTGTTTGCCAAAAGGTCTGCCAGACTGTACAGTTGATGTCCTACTCCCAAATATAGATGGAATACCCCAAGTCCTTGTAGAACCTGTAAACAAAATGCATTGATCTTAGCAATGGCAGATTAATAGATAGACACACCAGCATATCTATGACAAGAAACATGTTAACAAAATCAAGCAGTTTCAATATCCCAAAGGTAGCAGAATGCTTGGAAATAGTAGAAATGAGCTTACCCGAAGATACAGGATTCTCGTTATTCAGCTGAGGATGACTTCCCTGCCAAATACCAAGACCATATTAGATTGAAGGCATCCTATGAAAGAAAAAAGATAAGCCAAAAATAGTGCTAAGTTTACCCCCATTCACTTGGATTCGCAAATTAACTTTTAGCTAACTAGAAAGCTGATTTAAAAGGAAAACACTGCTCGTAACTACAGTGTTCTCTTCACAAACTATGTGGTGGCCCCAGCTTTTGTATCTACCAGGTTCAACAACCCCAGCCCCTTCCAATATCACACTTCCCTCATTAGCTAGGTTAATGGAAATTGAACACCAAAAAAAGAAGTAGCTAGGCTAATGGAAGATCATAAAAATTCAGGTGATATGGGCCCCAAAGAGTAAGCGAGGACCTCCAATTTCTTAGAGGCCGCACTTTGTCTTGCTTGGATTATGAAATCTTCGCTCCTATTGGTTCTGGGGGTTTCCCCCCTCTTTTTGTTTTTAACTCTGCCATCCTTTTGTCTTTCCTTTCTCTTTTTGTTTGGACTACCCAGTTTCCCTCCTGTAATACTGTCAACTAAAAATGAACGGCATACTTGGTAAGGTAAAATTCCATTCATAACTGTCTTAGCCTGAACAGTTAGAGATGTCTGGCCTTCAACAACACCCTGAAACATATAAGAACAACTTTGAGGTATAACAGATAATTGACAAACCCTTTTATATGAGATCTAATGATGATTGGGTTGAATAATAGTGCAAAGACAATAAGGAATAAAAAGGAATATTGCATGCAACCACTCTAAAACTATTGATATGAACTTCTTGATAGAGATCATACAAAAAGTTCTCTCGATGAGACTGAAGAGCCAAATCTCAATAACTTTTTCCTTTCTCAAAGTAAGAACGAAAAATACACTAAACAGAGATCTCTGTACACTAACAATAAAAAATAAAGCCACCACTGTATATTTTATTTTTCTGATCTTTCAGATAATATCAAAACTGAGATTTCAAATTCATAACTGACTTTGGCTAATATGATAGGACTTTTGTAACAAAAATAAAACATAGGACTTTTGTAACAAAAATAAAACATAGGACTGTTAGATTAAAGAATCTGAAAGTTCATGACAATATATTTGTTATGAATCCAACACATGATCAGGACTGCTTCATCATGTCTAAAAGTAAAGCAGTAACTGTTTAAGCTTTTTTATTTAAATTTTATCATTCATTTCACCAATGTTGTAGAAGATACCTGTTGTGCTTTCAACTGCTGCATAGCAAGCTCAGAAGCTTTCTTCCCACCTATAAAACGTGGATGCGAAGTGTTTATATAATCCACCTGGATCGAATAAAGTTGGGCAATCAGCATTTGAGCAACATGATAGAAATAAAACCATAGCATGTAAGTCTGAGCAGAAAACATATATTATCAGTGAAGAGATCAGTACTGATCACAATTTTGTGTGACATGACCAACAGATCAAAGAATTGATCACTTTCATTTTAAGAGTGTCACGTTGAACAAACCATCGGTAGTAAAAGCTACCCAAAAGCTAAATTAAGGGTTGGCAGGAAATATAGGATATCATACACTGCAGAGTTGAAAATTTACTGTATTACCAAAATGTTAGAATCACAATTTTTTTTTTCAAAGTGTTGAGGAAGGTGCCTTTTTTGTTTTACCAGTTAATATTGCCAACTCAATTTGATTAGATTTAGTATATTCCGGTATTTTAACATTATTTTGAGAGTCCATGAAATCATTTAAATCTGTACATACATGTCATCCTAGATTTTACTTTTTAGTGAATAAACTTTAGTCTTAATTTTACAAGGTTAACAAAGAGATACCTCCATCTCAATAAGATTTTCTATCATTCTCTGGGCAGGTTTTGCCCCTTCCTGCAAAAAATTTATCATGGCTTCATCCAAACACTTTCTCAATACCGGAAACCTTTGCAACTCAATTACCTCGCAAGCGCGGCTTATCTGCAGGGGAAATTTTATCTTCCTGATTATATTTACACCTCAGGATTCGTGGACATACTAAAAAGAATTCCTTAAGGACCACAGGTGCATAAATCATATTACTCACCTTCACTAGTTCATCATAAACAAAACGAAGACACTGACAGCTAGGGTCTAGCAACCGAGCAATTTGTCTTCTTACTAAAAATTCAAATGGGACCTAAAAATAATTCAAAAACATATCAGGCAATGCTGTGTAGAACCAAAGGCATTGACATCTACCTTCATTCTAGGAAAATGCAAAACTACAGCATGCAATCATCATTATACTCACCTCAGGCACAAATAAAGCATTTTTTGCACCAGAAGCATTTTGAATAGCCGTTCGAATATCATCATCCGTTAGATCGTCGCAGGGGTCCACACCCTACAATTCCTGAGTTAGTAGCCAAACTGATGGTACATGTCTGACACTGGAACATTAGTTCTACAACTCAGTTCCTTGAAAATGTAATATATATATTATATATCTACTACATAGTTTCCTTCAAGACAAATTTCAGGGTATGCTGACACCAGACAAATAAGCAGAAGACAGCAACTAATGACGTAGCAGTCTATGGCTTTAGATCAAAACTTACTAAAAGAGAGAGAGAGAATTTGTATGATTAACAAAAGGTCATTAAAGAAATTGCATGTTTAGAAAAAATATAGTGCATTGTACCTCCAAGCTCTTTACAAAAATGGACTGGAGAATGTAGTGGATCCTGGCTCCTCCTGACAATTCTTTGGTTGACATCTCCTGACTTTTTCCATCCACTATGGCAGCAAAAGCTGTCCATTAGTGAAACAGAACAAGAGAAGGAACATTAACAATATCAGTGAAAACAGCTAAAACAAAAATAACGACAAACAGGGTAGTACTTGAACAGCATGATCTATTAGTATAAATGCCCTAAAAAGAAGTTGCTTAAATCATAAGAAGTTGCTTAAAATCATAAAAACCATGATTACAAAAGTTCAATTAGACTAGAAGACTTTAGAGAAAGGATTTCGTTTTACGTTAACTTCAGTTGCGCCACATGGTCAAGTCCACGTGACATCGTTGTTATTCTCCACAAACGCATAGTTTCTCAGGTCCAGTAAAGTTCATATGATAAGGTATGCGGTAATATTAACTTAGTCTGTGAGAAAAAATTAAAGGAATCAACTTTACAGTATTTCTCTCTCATGCAAATTGTTGTGCATGTGTGTGATCATCAGAGTCTCTTAGATAAAACAAAAGGAAAAGATTGGGTGGATTTCCTTCCAGCTACTGCACCTTAACCCCATTGCAGGAATTTCTTTTCACAGTCACACACTTCATTACCAGTCACAGAACACACCTCATAGCTTTCACTACTTAATCCTCTCCGAGAGGTTTGGCTATTGTAATACAGTACTCTCTCCCTATGACAAATATAGATCCAATTCTTGGAAAAAAGCACTAACAAATCGAAGAAAGACAAATTAAGTGATCCTTTGAGGAATATCATATATACTTCCAAGTCATGCAGGCAAGTGAAGATTGACAATTAACAAATAACAGAAAAAGAAATATCACCTTCACAATAATTTGTTAAAATGTTCAACAAAATCATTCCCTGCTCCATCTGGTTCAGGACAAGTGACAAAAAATGGTTAGAAACAACCAAAAAGTGAAGAGTATATTATCTATGCCAATAACAACCCCCCAACCCCTTTTCCCAAAAAGTAGAAAGAGAAAGGAAGAGGGGAAAGTTTTTGAATGCGAATGCATGTCTATGCACTTCACTATGTGTAAGGGCAGCAGCAGCAATCTGAAGTTTTCAAACCTATAAAAACTAAATCTCAATCACTAAAAGTACAAGTCTTCCATCATGCTGAACAGTCAATACTATCTAGCTAACTGGTCATCAATATAAATAAAAAAGGAAGAGGACAAGGGTCCTGCCAATGTGTTCTAGAGAGGGAAGAACATGCGCAGCCAAACCCCTGTTCCACAACTTGAACCTGTGACCAACAGGTTTCTTGGGGCTAGCAATACATCGCTGAAATAAATAAATAGCTCTAAGTAGTTCAAGAAATGTGAACTGGACTTGGACGTAGCGTTTGGATGCGAATGCAACACTTCAACCATATGCAGGGAACAGTCCCTAACTCTCTGCATGCATTAAATGCAGTAGAGACACCAGCAGCTCATAAGTTGTTTTGCAACTTACTTTAGATTCTAAAGGGTGCCCATATGCCAGCAATTCTTTTGAAACAGAAACCATTTGAGAATTCAACCGAGCCTTCAAATCGGGGAGAACCCTTCTGATATGCTGCTCCAGAATCTAACACAGAAAATCAAGCACGTCAACAGTGCAAAAACAAATAGAGTAAGAAATAATATAAAACAAAAAAGATACATAAGCACCTAAGAATTTCATTTCCCTTTAGTATAACTTTGTTATGCCCTTGGTTCATACCAACCTGATTCAGCTTCCTTGCTAACTGGGGCATGCCACAATGATCCGAGAGATTACTATATACCTTTAATATGTATGACAGGATAAAGATGTTCAGTGCCAAGAAAAACAATTATCATTTTTTCTCAATATATTGTATAAAGAAAGCGAACAGTACAGGGTGCTCATTGAAGAATTTCTCCTCATAAGCAAGGGCAGCAGCAATCCCACGGTTTTTATTGATGTCCTGTGACCCAAAAACAACACTTAAGTAATAGAGCGTGAACCTTGCACCCGCATTTTCTTCTATTAGAGTAACACTTTAGCAATGTACTAAATAAAACAAATGGATGCTACAAAAAAATATTTAAACAATTCATACCTCCTGGCTACGATTCACAACACCAACATAACCGAGCTCTAGCGGAATAATTTTCCCAAGCAGAAAGTCACAGGCATCGGTGCCCCTGTCCATTATATCAAGCTGCAGATAGAACAACATTGTCATATTATACAACAACTGAGGCATGTAATAAACTGGAGTCTAAGAGGAGAACCACAAACCTTGGTGATCACACCGATTGTTCGAAAACCTGTTAATACATTTGTGTCAATACACTATGCATTGGATGTAAAAGTCGAATTCATAAGTAAAATCTGCAGGTACCAGTCGGGTCGGCTTCTCTAGCCATCTGAAGCGCATCGGAGGTTGCCAAATCCGAATTCGCAGGACTAACCGCCAAAATAATAGAGTTTTGCTGGGTTATATAGTTCATAATCATCTTCCTAATCATTGCCTCTATGTCTCTCGGTTGATCTCCCACCGGAACTTTCGTGATACCGGGCAAATCAACCAGAGTCATATTAAGCACATTCGGAGAGGTAATCTTCAGCCGGATTTGCTTATCCGAAACCCCTTTGTTCAATCCGGCCTCCCTATCCGTCGCTGCCTGCGCCGACAAAGAAATTATCATAAACCAGTAAACTACGAGCAAGTAGCAGCATTGTTGAAGAAGAAGCTCAATCCGTACCTGAATTTCGCGGCGGATGTCGGAGAAGTCGTAGAAGCTTTTTCCGGGCAAGTGGCGGAACTCGCCCCACTCGGTGTGTTCATCGCCGGGTTCTGCCGCGCGATTCTCGAGCATCAGCACCAGCGGCCGGCGGGTACAGATGTCGCGGCCGCGGGGGAGGAAGTCGCGGCCGACGAGGGCTTCGAGGACACTCGATTTCCCGCTGCTCTGGCTTCCCACCACCGCCACTTGAGGCAGCGAAATCTGCGGCTTGTCGCTGCCCACCGGCGCGAGAATGTCCTGGAGCTTGTTGATCATCGGAATTAGCGAGGAGCCGATCGTCACTGAAGGTCTTGGAGTGGTCGCCGAGGAGTCGACTTCCCTAGCTTCTTCTCCCATAGTGTGACTTTAGAGAGAGAAAGAAGAGAGAGAGCACTGTGATTACTGAGAGTGTGGTGTAGAGAGAGAAAGAAGAGAGAGAGAGGGAGGGTTTTGAAGTCGAAGGTTTAAAGCGTGTGCGACAATTTAGCTGGTGGTTCTTGGAGGAGAAGGAATCAGACACATAACGCGGAGGGTACTGTTTCTGTTCCTTCAAGAAAAAAGGTGGGACGCTTTTCGGTTTACTTTGGGTTTAGGTGAGGGATGTGAGCCGTTGGATCTTGATCCGACTGTTGGCAATAACGGACCGGTACACCGAGCCACCAATCACCGACCCCATACACATACAGGATCGTTTTACCATTTTTACGCTGGTTTGAAATGTCCAAGCCCAACCTCATCAAGTGTCAAATGGCTTGAGCTAAATTTTTTGGTTTTTTACCAGCGATACAAAACACTACTAGTGAAAAGTACTTTCAGATAATTAAAAGTTATTTTTTAACTGTGTTGGTAGAAAAATTAAAAGCACTTTTAGATGAAAAGCACATTCATGTGAAAAATACTTTGAAAATTCTTTTTGGAGAAGCACACTAATGAAAAGATTTTCAAATGAAGTGATAAACGGTTAAAAGTCATTCTAGGAAAGCAAATAGCATGTGCCTTTCTGAAAGTCCTACAAGATAAAAACATTGATGAGTATAAGGCCTCGTTTGGTATTGTTTTTTTTCACTAAAAACTGCTTCACTTTAAAGTTAAGCAGATAAAATGTAACATCCCGTTAAAAATTTAATTTATTTTATTCCCGGAGGTGCAAAATGACGTTTTTGCCCTTGAGTTGACTTTCGGTTGACTTTTGCGTCGTAACTCGTACGACGCATCCAATTGTGTTTTCTTGACGTGCTCGTCGATACGAATTCGTAGACGCGAGCCGTACGTCGTTCGGACTCCGAACGAATTTTTTTACGGGCGTTGGTTTTCGGCGTTTCCCGTATTTCGAATTTGTCTTGTTTGGGCTGGGGCCCATTTCTCTGCAGCCACGTGGGCCTATCCCAGATTTCCTGGGATTTGGTCTGGCTTTGGCTCTTTGTGGCCGAGCCTCTCCTCCCTTCTTCTTCCTCTTTGTTCTGCAACTTCCTCACCAAGCCGTGGCCATCTTGGCCACCTTGTTGACAGAAACCTTCACCATTCTCCACTAAAAACAAACTCAAACCTTGCAGCTCGTGGGTGTCCAGAAAACCTGGACAAACCCAAAGCCCTGGGATTTGATCAAGCCACCCCCGTGGCACTCTCCCCTTTCAAACCCACATTCTGGAGCTCGAGGGACCTCAAAACAATCACCAAATCACCTCAGGAGACCTTGGGAACCCAACCCAAGGTCTGGAAGTCGAATTGGCATCGAGAACGGAGGAACTCATTTTTGGCCGATTTTTTTCCTCCTCAATTTCAGGCCACTTCTGGCCAGTTTTTGGTCCCCAAAATGGTACAATCTTGTTCCCCTCATCTCTAGCTTCATTTTGGTACTTGAATCGTCCAATTTGGACTTAAAACGAAGAAGTTATGAAGCTTTGAAAAATTACCCAGAATCCGGCATCTTTTCCCAGATTCCGGCGACGGCGGCCGGCACGGCGGCCGGCGGCGGCGCCGGCGACCGGAATCCTGGCAGGGATGACCGGCGCTGACGTCATCGGACCGGGTTGGACCGGCATGCTGACGTCAGCAGACCGGTTCAGACCGGATTTGCTGACGTCAGCATGACGTCATCGGCTTAGACCGGCTTGAGCCGAGCCGCGTTGACCGGCTCACCGGCTCGAGTTGACCGGCTCGCGCGTGAGCTGCGCGTGGAGCCGCGAGTGGAGCCAAAGGCTCCGACCTTCCAGCCGCGCGTGAGGGCGCGTGGGAGGTCCGTTTTCCGATCTGTTTTCACGTGTCGACTCGTGACGACGTGTACTACCCCGGGGTAGTATGCATGTTAATTTTTGAGGTGTTTTGGACCTCCAAATTACAAAAGCAAGGGATAGGTGTAATTATTTCGTTAATTCGTAACCTTTTTGAGTTAATCATTGTACCGGTGATTTCTCATATAGGTGGGGCCTATCCAATGGACTACCGGGGCTACCCAGGACGGGGTACTTCGACCCGGCTACGTACAGGTGAGTGAGTGGGTCTTTCTTTGATAAAGTATATGTATATACGTATGGTTTTCAACGCTTTCTTAAATTGTTAGCGTAGATGCATATTCATTACGTGTGTTGGAGGTAGAACACACGTACTATATTGCCATGCATGTTTTCATACTGTTGCTCATCAGTAGATGTATACACCCCAGGTATTAGTACTCAGTCTTGTGGCCAGGACTAGCCTTGACGTTAGGAGTAGTCACTATCAGTACCGCTACGCAGCTTTGGATCCATTGTAGGTACTAGCCTGTCTTAGGTTGCACTAGGCAACTCGGACTTGTGTGACTGCACTTTGTGCACCAGCGCTTAGCGCTAGACTCGCGTCATTGTAGTACTCAGCGTATTACTTTTATACCTAGCTTGTTCCTCGTGGTTTAGCCACTTGGGCATGTGTGTTTACATATGGGTGAGCAAATGTCAGTAAAGTATTAGCGGGGAGTACCCGCATGTTTTCACGACAGTATTTTGAGGTTCATGCCTACGGGTATGACGTATTTTCTCAAATTATACTTGTTTTCAAACGAGGGGTTACTAGTTTTTGAAAACAACGGTTTTATCAAACTTTGCTTTTTGACCCACTCACCGTTTTATGTTTTGCGCCCCTCCAGGTTAGTTGGCTGGGAGCCTAGCGACGTCGATGGCGCGGTGGTATGACAATGTAGGGATTTTCTACGTTTGTAGTAACTTTGTATCCCTCACACTGTTTACTGTGTATTCTAACAATTCTTCCGCACTCTGTTTTATTTCAATTAAATATTCATTATTCTTTATTTCATCCTTCAATTTTTCTTTTTGGCTTTCGTCACGTTAACGCGTGTCGGCCAGCACTTCCGACACCTGGCTCGTCCGGGATCGGGATGTGTCATAAAAAGTGTTTGGTAAAAATGAAATATACTGCTTATTTTAAAAGTTATGGCATTAAAACATCAACTTTTAAAAGTATCATGGAGATTGCTTTTAAAAGCTGCTTTTATAAGCAGTTTTTTTTTAAAGCACAGCAACCCCAAACTGGCCCTAAGTGCTTTATAAATAAACATTTTTAACAAAAAATTTAATTACTTGAGCTACAAGCCACAACTTGATCTGCTTTGTGAACGTCTTTGCTGAAACAAAACTAATAGCATTGAGATTTTAATAACAACATCGTTAATCTGGGGGAAAAGGAGGTCAATGTATGTACAACAATCCATGTGGTCAAATAGCATTCTACAAATATGAAAATTTTAAACTAAAACGAAGTTTAGCATACTTTATATGCTTACAAATGAAGCACATGATAATACAAATCCTAAAATTTAAGCCATCTCTTCTCTTTTTCTTTACTGACAACCGCATTCGACGCGGATGTTTGAGCCGCCTCTGCCTCTGCCAAAGCTTTGCGAGTCTCGGTCAATTTCCTCATCGCAGCATCATAAACCACCTTCTCTTTTTTGTTTCTAATTGCCATTTCTTCAAGCTTCCCAACTCGCACCTTCAAGTCCTTCACTTCATCATCGTAAGCAACCAAAGCCCGCCTATCAACTTTCTTCCCCTCCCCTGATCCTTTGCTCTGCTGCTTCTTCGCTGATTTACCATTCAAAGCTTCACCGTGATTTGCAAGTTGGCTATTAATAAGACTAAAGACATCTGGTGTTGATTCCTCTTTTTCTTTTGCTGCTCTTACCAGTGCTGCAATCTTCTTTTCCCGCTTCCTCTTACCACCCCTGCTACGCTTCTTTCCTTGATTCTCTTTACTCTCTTTACCCTCTTCCCCTTCACGGGTTTTGACAGCATGATCAAGAGATTGCTTTGGTGGAAGGGCCTTCACGGAGATGGGATCTAAGATTCCCTGCCCAGATGCACCTAGACCAGTTCCTTCTAGGTAACCCATGTTGGCCATCATCCTGGAAGCTATGCCCCGGGTGTGGTTCTCCCACTTTGCAAATATGGCAGTTTCTGTCTGGATACCCCTCTGGAGGATTGTGCTTTCAAGAAATCCTAAACCCTGCGGGGTTTCGTCTTCATAGTCACTAGAATCAGATCGGTCTGAGCTTGAATCACTTTCGTCTTCATCACTCATTTGAGCATACTCGGACAATGTTATAGCATCCTCCCTAAGATCTGCAGAGCTTCCATCATCTCGGAAAACAACTTTTCCAACCCCAAGTTCACCGTCCCATGATTCAAGTTCAGCTTCCCTCCAAACACCAGTTTTACCATCTGAGACTGCCCAAATATTAGAGCCGACCAGTGACTGCTCCCATATTGTTGGGGTATACTTTTTCAGTGAAGAAAGTGGGACATCAGCTCCTGCATGCATAGAAAATAGGTGAGCATGGAGATTCTGAACAGTTCCATGAAGCATAAAGAAAACGGGGTGCTTTTACTGCTGCAGCCTCGCTAGGTCTGGCCACCAATAAAAAATATAGCGCTATGAGCCTATGCCCACCAATATCTCATACCACGCATTGTTCCAGTGGCTAATAACAATGCAAACATGGGAGCAGTGGGACTTTAGACAAGTTACTATATTGACTTTGTCCTTTAACAGATAACAACATACCATGTGATAAGCGGCAGTTAGTACCAAATCGACATCGTTGTTGTAGAAAGAACTTGCAAATCTGCATTTTGGTGGTGTAGCATTAGAATTTTGAAGTGGTTCAATAGCTTTACCATATTGATTTTGAAGTCACACACCATCAAGTTCAACCTTACGACACATGACACATGTTGTACTTTGTATTTGTAAGCTTTGGTTAGAATTAAAGATTACACTCATGAGTAGCATGTCCTCTCCAAAAATCATTAAGGAAAAAGCTATAAAATGAAAAGGAAAAATTCACAAGATAAACAGAGGACCAGCAAAATGTACGCACCAGCATATTCTCGGACGTAGGCGTGAGGAAAGAAATCTTTGCAGAATCAGAACCCTCCAATCCAATAACCTGACCATTATACCAACGTCCATCAGTGTGACGGAACCTACATTTCGACCCAACAGGGTAGGTAGGTTCCTCCAGCGGCTCTGGCTCATCATCTGTTTCTGTAAGATCAATAGTATCCACCTTAACACCCTCATCAGCGTGAGCAGAACCATCTAGCACTAAATCAGCTTCTCGTAATAACCGTGCCCGCTTTAGGTTCAGCAGCCCTTCCTCAGCATCTTTAATCGCCTGAACAATCTCCTCGTGAAGCTGCGAAAACATAACCCCAATGTAATGGTTTTCAAAAACTAACCCAGATTTCGATCTGATTAAATCTCCTAAAAAAGTATCTTCCTAGTACATTATTAACTTGCAGAGCTAAGAGCTCGATCATTCACATTTCTAAATTCATATCAATTAAGCTAATTTGAATTACAAAATCCTATCTGAAACAGATAATAATTAACGGAATGTAGACAAATTTGGCAATAAAATTGTACAAATTGAAAGTTCTACGAATTGATTAGCAACTCTCAGCTGGATTAGACCGCAAAATCGTACTCCACCAACACAATGAATCGTAAAACCTAGCATTATCTATATTTTCTTTCGTCGATTTTCTCGGCAACCAAACAGAAAGTTTAGACGTTATAGTAAAAGATGACGTACCGCGAGGAGCTCGGTATTGTTGGGCTCGGAGGCTAGAGCGTCGTTAATGGTAGCGAGAGATTCTCTTTGCTCTTGCAATTGAAGCTCCAGTAGGTTCTCCAGAACCCTCTCTTCCTCGTCTGCCATGGCTGTGTTGTTCCGCACGCTTACTCTTTCTCCAACGGTGAAACCCGTTTCAGTATAAAAACTGAAAAAGAACTAGGGCTCATCCAATGGGCCAATAGTACATATATTTGGAATTGGGCCCGAGTAGAGTAATTTGCACCTCTTGGGCCCATGAGCCCACCTACTCTCGGACTCGGCCTGCTTGATAGGGTTGTCGAATGCAACAACTCTCTAATACAGGTAAGCTCTTATTCAACCAAAAAAAAATACTGGTAAGCTCTACAGAATCCACCACAAAAAAAACACTCACCTTCTCCCTAACCTCAAATTCAACACCCCATACTCATAAACACGAACCTGACACACCATAACTTGTGAATTTGAATTGGCCTAGGGCCCTTGGTCGTCGGACCAACGGCCCGGACCTAGAGACTAGTCTAATTTTTTAAAAGTTAACATTCACGGCTCTAACAAGTTGAACCTTTAGCCTCTCCATATAGGTAAGATTGTGGATGGACTTGATGGTAGGGCTAAAATGGATCAAAGTGACCTTCACCCACCAATGTGTATTTCATCTTATAAGATGTCTCACGTTCGACTCATAAGAATGTAAAAGTGATATATGTTTGTAGTGAGTTCAATAGTTTTTTGCTTAAAAACATTTAGTCTTCCCTAAAAAAAATTACAAAAGCTGAAATTGGGCCTAATATTTGGAAATGGGCCTTCATTACTTGAAATTGGGCCCTTTTCTCCGAGAAATCAAAATTCAAAACCACGAAACAAACTCAGAGACGGGAGGCGCGGGTAAATTGGTTTCCCATTGCTACACAGTGAGCAGAAAACCCTAGGAGAGAGAAAGTGAAGCTCTGAGGAGATGGGACACGTAAGCGAGCACCATGAAGCGACGGACGGCTTGGTGAAGCTGCTGACGAAAGCGAATCACGACCTCACGGTGGTTCAGCACCGGCTCGAGAGAGAGTTCCAGCAAATCTACCCGGACAATGCGAACCCGATGAAGCTGGTTTCGAGGATAAAGAAGATTCAAGAAGAACTGTCGACTTTGAAAGATCAGTGCCGCGAACTTCTCTCTGCCAAACAAGTAATTCTTCATTTTTCAGCTAAAATTGAGAAATTTTTAGTTTTTAATTTTTAATTTTGGTTTTTGGGTTTTGAAGGATTTGATTGATAAGGCTAGGACGAGCCTGGTTGGGAACAGAAATCAATTGCAGCGGATGGAGGCGTCGATGGGAGTTTTCGCCGACGCTGATTCGGATGATTCTGCTTTTGCTAACTTCAATCAGGTTCATTTCTTTTGGAAACAGTTTTATTTGCATTACTGTAAATATTGGAGCCAGCAGGTAGATTGATTGTTAGAAGTGAATCGAAATTTTATGAATCGGTCAGTACAGTTTCCGTGATTCTATGCCGGAATGTTGGTGAATACTTGATTTATGTTGTCAGCGATGCCTATGTGAAATGGTTGTCTAGTTTTTCAGATGGTGTTTCGAGTGTTTGCACCATTTTCCAGCAAGCAACCAAGATTAAATCTATGCCTCGGCAATGTTTCTAAATAAATGCTCGCGCAAAGATATTCTGCGGGTAGCTTTGTTCTTTGGACAAAGCAGCAGAACTGTGCCTTGCTACATTCTCAGCCACTTCACCTTTCTTGCATTTTTTTTGGTCTTGTATTTAGAACCTAAACTTATGACCATATTGATCTCTTATGCAGGTCATTGACGAGTGGACGGTTCAAGTCAGATCAAAAACAGGTAACTTCTTACCGTTAACACTGAAATTCTGGAAATTGTACTGTTGGAAGGAATTTGATGATGCTGCTCAGCGTTGATATCAGTACTTCGTTGGTAATTAAGGAAGGGGTATTGAACTTGAGCCTATTTGCTTCTGTAGATTAAGGAACAGAGGGAAATTTTCCTTTTATCATGAACTAAGGTTTTGTAAATTATGGGCTGGGCAGGGTTTTCTGGAAAATGCAAATAAGATTTATCGATTTTCGGCTGTCTTTCCATTTTATTTTCCTTCATTTCGTTCAATGGCTTGACATTCAGCCTTACTCCATGGGGACCTTAACAATACTGTGAAGAATGTAAAGGAGTTTTAGAATATATATTGATGAAGTGTTGTTGGTGCAGGGGATGAGAACCGCGATTCGGATTCGGAGGATATCAATCAGTTACTCTTTTCTGCTATAGTCTAACGCAACTGAACAACTTTCATGCTCCCAAGACTTTTGGGTACTCGAACATTACGTTGAAGCTCTCTTGTTCAATGAGGTGATCTGTTCGTGTGTATATGATTACGTTTGGTTTGAATATGCATTGTATTGGAAGTATAGAAAAGACCTTGTTTTCGTTTTGTTTTGGATATTTCATGTAACAGGGGCAGTAGAAATCTCTTGTTCAATCCATTCCGTATGTGTTCTCTTCTTTTACGCAAGGAATTAGGACGGCAGGCAATAATTCAATAAATCAATGTGGTAACGGAATCTGGTGGAGGAGATGACAATTCTCCAATCCAATAACTGTGATGAATAATGATGTTCTGTGGACTGAGTTGTTAACTATACAATTTAAAGAATACGCAACTATAGTAACGTGACCATAAACCCTAAAGAAAAACGTAGAAGAATTGTTACAACATGAATAGGATGTGATTAGCAGCTTCGATGTTGAAGTTTTCCGACAGCAGCGATCCCTTTCAAGCAAGGCTGCTACTTGGAAATAGGAGGCTGCCCTAACCACTTGGCGCGAAAGCCGGTTCCTTTACAGTCAGAGCAACACATTGATCCCTGGAGATATGGCGGTTTTTGTTAGATATCAATTCCAGCAGCAAATACTGAGAGGCTGTATGAAGATTGGATTTACCTTTCCAGTACAAATAACACAGCTTGTACTTTTTGAAGAGACTTGGCAAAGCATGTTATCACCGAGAATAAAGAAGCCTGTCCCGGCACACCATTTGCATTCGATATGACCATTTGAGTTGCAAGAAGAACAAGCAATCGGCCTAGGTTGCTGTAAGTACCATAAACATCAAAAATTTAGACGAAAGAATCAAGATATTTTTTCAGGTGGCTTAAACGGTTGATGCACGTAGAACTCTAATCTACGTTCTTCGTGCATCAACCATTGTCAAGGCAATCAATCACCCACATTCACTAACAACATAATACCAGATGAACATTGATCTTTCCATACAGTCTCATGCAGGCAACAAGTATTTCGAGTTCTAATTCGTAACCGTACCTTGTCGTAGCACCTAAATAAACCAAATTCTATGCTTCTATTACACCACCCACAACTAAAATTCAAGTGAAATAATTTCCGCACTTTCATTTTTTTTTTCTAGCCGTTGAATTGAGTAAATCAAACGAGAATTGAGCGATAAAAATGACGGGAAAAGTGCATAAGGTACATTTCATCAAGATTCAATACCATAAATCCAAAATCTACACTCCTATAGGGTTTTTGGTCCGACCTAATTAATGAATTTCAATTCAATTTCAATAAATATCATTACTAAAAACACCAAACCCAGTTAATACGAATTACCTTAGAGATTAACTCAGTTAATAAGAATTACCTTAGAGATTAACCAGGCTTTTTCTATGCGATTAGCGAAACTAGATGAACTTTCATACGAGTCCACGGCTGAAGCTCGCACGCCGCAAACCTTTCTGAGGAACCTCGTGCTTGTACCGTAAGGTACAACAACCCCAGCGCGATTTAAAGATCCCGACGACGAGGCAAAGCCGTCGTATCGAACCGGTCTGGCCGCAATCGCAGGGCTGCAACCCACACAGCTCGCCATTTTCCTCGTCTTCTTCTTCGAGTTCTGGAATCTAGATGAGAGAGAGAGAGAATTTTGGGTTTTTGTTTTGTTTACGTGGCGGTTTTTTTAACGGTTTTCTTGTGGCCCAAAGCTGACCAGAATTTTCCCTCGTTTTTGAGATGTGAATACAAGACGTATAGCCCACTTTTTTGATTGGACTGTGGACTTTGAACCCTGGTTTGGAATGGGTCGGAATTTAAATCGCATTTATTGCTTAGATCGGGCATCGAACCTTTAACCTGTCCTTTACCAAAGGAAAAAATCTTTTACTTGTCCTAATCTTAACGCATTCGCTCTTCCACCCTTTCAAGCTTCTGTCTTTGGTATATATTAGAGCATCTCCAACTGAGATCTCAAAATTTCACAACCCACTGTGAACAAAAAACGACTATTTTTTATAGCAAAATCCTGACATGGATTAAAGGAGGAGAGTCTAGCGTCAAAAATGGCAATTCCTTTTATAAATTAACTAATGGTGGGATCCATTATAAATATTACTTCCATGAGCTTACGTTCTTTAACAAACAAGTCATAAATATTACAAAAACAAAAAAATAAAATAAAAGATTGACATATCGGGTGAAGTAGGAAGTTTACTTTTCCAGTCGAGATTGTACATGTAAATTGCCCTCTCTAATATCACTTGCGGTTCTATTGAATAAATATTCCAACTCAAATTCTTAATCTTTTACTAAACTTTAGAAAGTAATGTAAATTACTAATGACCCTCATTATCAAACTAACTAACTAAACTGAAACGACATAATTCATATTGAACGATCTTTGATTGATAGAAAGTGTTATCTTAAATAATAGACTACATAATTGCATCTTAGGTTCAAACCCTCTCCCTTCTTATTGTAAATTAGTGTAAAATATCAGTTACAATTGAAAAAAATAATAAACAGTTGACTATTCTACAAAATTACACCTTCAGCATAAGTCATAGGGTGCAGTAACTATATTTTTCTATTTTTCTTTTGCCTTCAAAGTTGTAAATAATTTTATTTTCACTTAAGTTCCCCTTTGTTTAGTGAAAATTTAATTTGCGTCTAAGAAAGCCTCGTGGACCAATTGATATTAGGAAGTTAGGAACCCTTATCACTTGGCAATGTCAAACATGAGAACTACGAAAAACGACCATAACAAAGACAAATTAAAGAAAAGTGTATTTGCAGATACAATAATACTTATTTTCTGTGCCGTTGAGAAAGAATATGGTTCCTGTGGCTTTCTGTCTAATCAAATAAAATTATCAATATAATTTAGAATCAAACCGAACTAATTGTGTCGTTGGCCTAATTTAAAATTTTAAACGACACAAATTGGTCCATTGGATTGAAGCATAATATCATTCACTGATGAGCATTAATTAGCATGAAATGGGATGTCACAGAAAAAGGGAAGAGGAAGAAAGGGATGAGAGGGGAGTATTTTATTGAATAATTGTCTTTATGTGACATAGTCTATGTCCAATCATATATAATACTATTTCTACTATGAATTAAGTATGCCATCAAAGTTTAAACGTAATCAAACCCAAGACTTTTTGTTTTCCCTTTTTTGTTTGCGATAAAATCGTTTTAGTAATCAAAACTGTTGGCGACACAATTTCCTATGTGAGTATTTGTAACTCTTGTTAGTTTAAAATGCCTTTAAAACATTTTAAAGAGGCATCAGGCTATTTTAAATGAGTTATTTGTTGTATCAGGCGTGCTACTGTTGATCAACACCAACTAAAAAGTTGAATAATGTTTTTATTGGAAAGTAAGCTTGCACCACAAGTAAACTACACTTCTAATCAAAAGATTGTGTCAGGTCATGAATGGAGTTAAGATCCATATTAAGTTATTTTCTATGCCTTGTTTTATAAAGGCATTCAAATATTTTCTTTATGTATGCCAAATGATAACCACAAACTGATTGGATCTCAGTTCAATCCAGTTTGCAATTCTCACATAAATATGATCAAAATAATGTATAAAATGTTATACGAAAATGAAAGGACATCAAGAAAATGATGTTAAACAGTTGGTAAATATCCAACTACAAAATAATAACTTGAAAGAAATACAAAAAACAAAAGATCGATAAAGTTTAAACCTGTTCGGGCAAATTTTCTTGCATGTCGGGCAACACCTTGCATGTTGCTGAATTGCTTTGAAATAAAGTTTTCTTAAAAAAGATCGATACTACAAGCAATGTAGCAGAGCTAAAAACATAAATACAAATACAAACATACTGAATTACAAAAGGAATTTAAAAGAGGGTATAGGCTGCAGAGCTTTGATCACTCATTTTTTTACTATAAACATGGCTTGACTCACTTATACCTCAAGAAAAATAAACAAATAAAGGGAATAAAAACATCATAATAATAGCTTGAAAACTAAATCCAGTCAACACCCTATATTAGAGAAAACTCAAATTAAGTGTTTGGTAATTAATGTCAATCGAATTTATTATGTTAGGGTTAAATGTTTATTTAGTGACGAATTTTCCCTTTTAGATAAATAAGGAAAATAATTTTAAAATATCTTGATTAAATGCATTATTTGATCAAATTATACATTTTGAATTTTGAAAGCTTGCAATTTTCGTCATAAAAACTTAAATCCATAAGAAACAACTTGTCAGTCATAAAACTTGTTGTTGAGGTAGAATAAAATGTCTCTTAAACAAAACAAAAAATAAAACCCAAAAATCATCAACACATAGACACTTAGGGCTAGTCAATTGAAACGTTATCAATAGGTAAGCAAATCCTATCTACATCACCTCCGCGATAGGTATCAAAACCTATATATCCACATTACCTATGGATTCGGTATCAAACTCATCCACATTACCTACACATTTGGTATCAAACTCATCCATACTAAAAATTAATTGGTTCCACATAAATAACATTAAATTAGAAAAATGATGGTTGACAAATAAAATAAAATTATAGAGATTAAAATAGGCATGACACAAAATGAGAAATGAGAATCCTAACTATTAATTCACCGTATCATCTCATTATGGTAAGTTTTTTAACATAAAAAAAGGATATGCGAGTTTTTCCTAAAATATTCTAATGAAATTGGGTTGATATCAACTTTTCTATTATTTAAACCAAAATTGTTGTGATTGTTTTTTTCTTCTTCTCTATATTTATAAAATAATATTATAATAAACAAGAATCATACATTTGCTATGGATAATAATTAAGATATTATAAACTATTATAATTCTAATGAACACATCATAATAAACTTACCTAACCCAAATCTGCTATGAGTGTGTGATGAATTTCTTTACAACTATAGTTGGTATCTATCTCTCTTTGTAATTGTTATTGACATTGAAGATTAAGATGGAGAAGTACCAAGAAAATGCTTATGTGCATCTGTGCAAGAGTGATATGCCAAAGTCCTTAAATGCTATATATATATCTTCCCACCTATACTGAAATTGCAAAGACCCCATCCATTGTAAAGCTCTTTGATATTTAGGATGCAAATGGTGGTAAATAATTTTCGATACTTTGACATCAACTCTAGTTTCATTGTCATAGCGCAAGAGATAAGTCTAACCTACTGTGTCTACTTTCCTCCTTGGCTCCAAGCTCCCTTTTATATATTTTCCTTTCTTTTTGTGTGTGTGTTTGATTGAATATTCCAAACCAGCGGTCTGAAGGCAATTCAGGCAAAACTCATAAATTAGTAACCTAAAGTTTCACCACACCCACGACTCATCCTGTGTCAATTTTGCAAGAAGCTCAAGTCAATTTTTGCTTGTGGGTAACTATTTCTATGATCGATCCTAGCTCCTTGGTTCTATCTCACACAATACATTATCCTTGAGGTAAGCATTAGAGGGCTAGGAACACCTTGCAGGCAAGTTTTTCTACATATGATGTTTCGATGCATTATATACTAGAAGTGAGACGCAATTAAGATGATACAAATAATAAGATTTCGCATTTTTCACAGTTTTTTGAAGAAAATAATAAAGTAGAATTAAAGATAAAAATAAAACAAGGGTGTACAGAAAAAGCGAGAATGAGGAAATCATTTCAATTTTTTTAATATCTATGCAAATAGTTCAACTATGTCCACAATCAACGACATTCACGCAATAGGCCAATATAGTAGTAGTATGAAAAACCAACACACCCCAAACCCAAAGTCACCATTATAAAGATCCTCCTCTTTTAAACCCTACTCTCCATCCATATCACACACTCCTCCTCTCTCTCTCCCAAACTCCCAATTACAATAGCAAAAAACCATGAATTACATAACTTTAGTTTACTAATCTCTCTCTCTCTCTCTCTCTCTCTCTCTCTTAAAATGGAAAGACATCATCACTCACAACAAAGCAACAGCAATCTCTGTTCACCAACATCGTCACCCACAACCTTCGTTCAGGCAGACACACACACCTTCAGAGACCTCGTCCAGAAGCTCACCGGCTTATCCGGCGACTCCGAAAAGCTCCCGGTCACCCACCCAGCAAGGCACTACTCTAAAGCACCCACCATTCCCGGTGACCTAACCGGGCCCCGCCGGTCACCGTTCAAGCTCCAAGAGCGAAGACACACCATGAGAAAGCTGGAGATCAAGCTCAGCCTCGCCACCCTACACGGCTCTCAGCCGATTCCGAGTCCCGTCACCCCACTCGGATTTGACTCGTTTTCATTCCCGAGTTCAGGGTCCGAGTCGCCGTCGTCTCCGGCGGCGGTGGCAGAGGAGGAGAAGGCAATTGCGGAGAAGGGTTTTTATTTGCACCCTTCGCCGCTCAGTACTCCCAGAGGGGCCGAGCCGCCCGAGTTGCTAACCCTGTTTCCGATGAGTTCACCCAGTCATCATGATCACAAGTCTCTGCAGTCCTCCTAAATATTAAATAATTTAAATTTACATATGAAAATTCTGTTGACCAAAATATATATGTATTTTCTTTTTCTAATAGATTTTTTGGGATTTTTGTAATACCAATATATTATTATATATGTGTGTGAGACTTTTCTGTTCGTCGTGCATGCGAGGTTGAATGGAATCTTTGGATTTTAATGATTTTTGGTTTAATATATAGACGAGCTGTAACTGTCAACTGAAATTATGAATTATATATATCAATGTTTTTTGACTGAGTTATTAATTATTATTAGTAAATAATTTATGTTAATTTTTTTTTTATTCTTTGATTCTGTTTTGTTTTTTCTATCCAAACATTAAAAATAATGTGTGCATAAACCGGAAAAAGAGAATATCATTTCGCTTATCATTTCAATTATGGGATATTTGTTAGATCACAATTTCGATTACACATGAATAAATATCTTAGCAGTTTAACCCGTCATTGAATTGAGACTTTTGTACAAAAATATTAGTATGGAATATGGATGTGATAAGAGTATAAGACCACTCTTTTGTCACTCATCACTTGCTGCTACGGTTTATAGAAAATTTGTGTGGTATCAACTTGGCATGAGTAGTGGATGATTTATCTTCGTGGAAGTCTTGTGTTCAATTTCCTCCTCTTACATTATTTATACTAGCCTTTCTGCACGTGTTCACGCACATGCGAGAGGCCATTTTTTTAATCATAGGCGCTACGTGCCCCTAAAAATTTATATTGTTATTCCTTCAGAGATCTCTATTGTTGAAATTCATATATATATATATATATATGGAGTAAAACAATTCTATGATTTAAAAAAGTAGCAATTAACTCAAGATGAACACATATATGCAAGGGAAACCTATGTGAATAAAACTTATGAAGCTATATGAAGTGTTGCCAATATTTTCTTTAGCCTTGTAATTACATATCTCATCCTTTCTTTTTTCTGAAGATATATGAAATTCGAATTTAAAAACTTTGTGAAAAAAGAGAAAAGGAAAAGAACCAAAACCAATATCAATTTTGCACACTTGATTTTTTATCTGTTGCTTCTTCTTCTCCAGTAAAAGCAAAGATCACTTCGGTGCAAGGAGTTCATCAAAACCCATATCAATTTCTTGTGCAAATAAACAACTTCGTGAATAATGTCCATAGTGCATGCGGAGAGAATCGAACTACACTGCTTGAAAATTTTGATTAATTTCATTTGACAAAAAAATTCTCTCTTAAACTATCCTTAATAAACCAATAAATGATTAGTCAATAGTCAAAATCCTCACATAATAGTCTTTAATTCATGAATAAATTAATTTTCAATAGACTAAGAGATTACATACACATACAAATACTACAAATTAAATTGAGGAAAACCAAACAGATAACGAGCAATAAGGGAGAGAAAGAAAATCAAAACCTTTATCCCCGCCCTACGATGCTCTGAGATGGTATGAAGTTATGGAAATGTCTTTTCTCTGAAGATAAATAAGCAGGGGGAGTGACAAAGAGTGTTTATCCTTGTAACTGCATAACTGCACCTGGTTTTGTGGATAATTATCTTTTTTTTTGTTTTAATTTTTTTTCTTTTATCTCTCTCTCCTCTCCCTCTTTTCTCGCTCATTTTAATATTTTTACCATTAGGTCCCCACTTTTTTTATTTTTATAATCTGTAACAAAGGGTATTTTTAGTATTTTGTTAAAATTTTAAATTTAAGGCCTTCTGCCTTAATAATATGGATATATAAAAAAAAGTAAATTCAGACAAATATGACAAATGTATATAATAATCAATTATCAGATTTTGGTCAATAAAAAAAAAAAATCAGATTTTGGTTGCAACTTGCAATTTATATTTTATCGTTCTTTTTCAATCGTTACTAGTTTGCTACAAAACCAGTGCAATGAAATATACTACTCGGTAAATATTATAAACTGGTCAATCACATAGTCTGTAAAGAAATTCTAATGATGCAGACCCATTTTATTTTTCATAATAGTTTAGAAAACGAAATCTAACCCTAGTCATTGCCACTTATGTTAGCAAAACTTCGAGCTTTAGTAATCATGGCCGTCCGATGCCTGGGAATGGGATACTCAACGGTGGCGGGCGATCTTTTCCCGCAGTAGGCTTATTTGGTAGGTTTCCGGTATGAAAACGAACAATTAATGCATGGTTTCTTCAGTTCACATGAACAAGTCTTTGGTGGACTTGTGGACCGATCAAGACCACACCATCCAATCATTGTTTCTGGTTGCTTTAATTTTGCTACAATTTGGTCTTATATATAAAGGTAAAAGCAAATGAAATTTGAGTTGAAAAAAATGCTAGAAACGACAAATAATTATTTATAACTTAATTCAGTATAGTAAAAAAGATTATTATATTAACTTTGTTATATATAAACGATATTAAACATTAAATTTATTTAAAATATTGGAAGTACATATTCGTGATATTAAACACCATTTTAATTTGAAAATCTGCATGATTTCGTGATATTATTTTCCAGGAGCAGATTAAATTCAAATACAATTAACAAGTTTAATCTACAACTTTCCTGATTTAAGGATGTAGGTGTTGTCAAATTTAGACGCGGTATTAGACAAGAACATGCAATGTTGTATAATTTGCATTATTGATGTTGAATTTTGCATGACTCTAAACACATCACTGAAATCAAGATCTAAAATGATTGGGAGGTTTCACATTCTTGTCTGCTCAATGCTTCCTAGCTATTTCTCCATCTTTCATTCGTGTACGTTTTTGCCATTTGGATTGGTTTCAGACAGTTTCTGTTTCCTTTCACATGCATTTTTCCAAGAGAAGAACTTTCTTGTTGACGATTAGATTCTCTCTCACAAGTCATAAACCAAGTGGTCAATGAATCATTATCCCCTCTCTTTTCCCTTGAAATTGGTCGTTTCTTTTGCTCAATAGTCAACGAATCCATCATATGCCTGTCAAACTTTCTCTAAATCCTCATATGATCAGAAGATGGCACTTTTTTCTTATGCTCACTATAACTAATTAAGCTGCATTTTGAAATACTTAATGGAAGTCTTATTTGAAACAAGATAAACCATGTGAATTGGTGAAGTTAAGAACAGGAAATGACATCAACTACTAAAACTCTTAATCAATTTACTTTATGATTTTTTGAGTATAAAATTATGAATTGTGACAATTTTTCTATGTGTCTGTTAGTAAACACAATGAAAGTTAAAAATTTTAAAAAACAATTCCATACCTATGTGTTTATAAACGCAAAAAAATAAACAACTGCAAGAAATTTAAAATACGTTTCAAATAAGCAAACTAGTGTAAATAAAAGAAACAAAAAAAGGAGAAAAACTTTTAAGATTCGTGATTGAATATAGGGTTGAAAAATAGAAAGACAAGAGTGTAGTAAGTCATACGTACGTGTCGTATGGAGATGAGCAACGTTGGATAGTCAATATCACACTTACTTCTTCGTGTCAAAGAGTTAAAGCTTCTTGGTCCAGCAAATATGGAAAGCAGGGATTAATTTGGTGCCTTTCTATTACTATTGGTTACTTAGAAGAAAATTAACTATTTAGGTTAATAAAACACCTATCACATATTCATAATTCTATATGATAACAGGGGGCCAGTTGCCATGAACAAAGTTTTGAAACCTGTGTGATGCTTATAAAGCAATTTGAACAGTAAACTTTCTTTTCATTTTCCTTTATGCCTAAACACAATTATGTCATTTCTTACCAAAATTGTTGCCACTTTGGATCACTCTCAAAGTGATTTGTTTCTTAGTTATTCTTATAAGAAACTAATAATTTATTCATTATTTGCCTGAGTTGCATTGCATGGAGTTCTTAGTTAAAGTGCATGAGATAGCAAGAAGTATAGAATCTAATTAAATGTGACTAGTTACCTTCATGATATATAATTTGGAAGATTAAGGCCTTCTCACCAAATTTCTTTTGAAATGAGACAAGCCATCTTAATTAAGCTATTTAGAACTCAATTTAAAAGTTCATGTCTAAGTACGAATCTCTTAATCCATTGATTAGGTAATGGGTTACATTAGGAAAGGCTGATATGATCTCTTATCAGTCTAATCCATCAGAGCCTCGCATGCTTGTTGAGGGTAGATTTCAATCACTAACTTTTGATTTAGAAATTTACAATTTGTTACTTGCACTAATCTATAGTCATTTGGTTTAGTGGATCCAGTCTTTATTGAGGAAAGTCCTAAGTTTAAATTTTATGGACGGAAAACAGTTATTAGGGGCATGATCTATTCCATGAAATCTTGGTTCATTTATATCTATAACTTTATGCATGTTTAATAGCCATATCGGTTTCAGTCTTTAATTCTTCAGTTTTTATGTTTGAGATATGCATAAAGTATATAAAAAAAAACAATATATGAAAAAGGGTTAGGGGGGGAAGAAATAAAAAATAATATATGAATGAAAACAAAAATATAGAAAGTGAAATCAACTTAAAATAGTTTTTTGTTCTAGTTTTTATTTTATAAATTGTTTTTGGCACTCCAAAATTTTCATTTTGCACTCCAAACTTTCTATATTTAAAAAGAAAAATACACTTGTGAGGAGTGCAAAATAAGATTTTTAGAATGCCAATAACAGTTCCTTTTATTTTGTGTTCTTTTTCTTATACATTTATTCAACGTTTCTTCCATAATCATTCCTCGACTTCTTTTATATTGCTCATTTCTCTCGTGTATTTCTCATGTGTCTCTAACACAAAAATAAAAACTAAACACTGAAAGCAAAGTGATTAGCAACCTTATATAGTCCTAATAACAAATTCCTCAGACATGAAATATCCTCTTAAGATATGCCCAATTAACTAATCGCTCCATGTACCAGAAAAGCTTTTACTTTAAGCCACAATAAAGTCAAGCAACTCTCAAACCCTGCCACGTGAGGAAAAAAAACAGCCATGATTGTGAGAGTTGAATTCTGAGTGGTTAGGGTTTGCACATATTCTCTGATATAATAAAGCTTTTGAAATTTGTTAGTGGATTTGACTCATCTGAGCATATGGGAATGGGATGGATGAGAAGTAGTGTGATTAGAGGAGAGCATTTTCTGCAAAAGCAATAAGCACTTCTTGGCCTGCAGCTGCTTCCACTTTTTGTGATAGAAAAATTCTAAATCCCTTCCAGGAAAAGGTATTGCCCCCTGTAAAATCATTGCCAATGTAAGAAAGAATTGGACCACGATTAAAATAAAATAAAAATTCATTGATGCTCCATTTTCTGCACAATTTGTTGCCTCTTGACATGTCAAAGTGCATTATGTGATGTCATGACAGAATAGACTTGTTTGCTGCCTATCCGTTAAACATGATTTTTGTCAAACATATAAATGCTTTAATGAAGTATCCATGGAATCCCACAAGCCTTGTGCTTTTTTTTCTTTTTATTTATTTTCATTATATAAGAAATGTTTGATTCTATTGGAAAGTCGATATATATGCTACTTTAATCTAATATAAGTTACGCAAAATGAAGTTCGAACTCGGTGTATAGTAGGAACATTTACTTTAGTTAATATGGTTGTGTCCTCATCTGTATTGTTTTTTGACAAACGGTGAGGGGATTTGAACACGGGACCTTGGGTGCATGGGTGAATGCTCTTAACCAACTGAACTATAAGCCACTTGCCACATCTGCATTGTTTGAGATTGTTAGAAGAACATTTTTTAAGAATAAAAAAGTGTGTGGCCTATGCTCGGTTGCCCTAAGTTCAAATGGTAATGGATGAACAAATTCCTCAGTTTAATTGGTGTCTTTGTAACTTGTTGGTTGCGTGTTACATTTGAAGTTCAAAATGTCTTGAGTTCGTTTACCCTCAACAACCAAAAAAACACTAAAATTAAAAATACTTGAATTTACTTGACATGTTTAACTTACAGACGAAGATGAAGTCATTCTATCTTGGGGTGGTTCGGGCCTTACGGATTTGGGCTTTCTCTCACCGGCATGGGCCTACCTACCTTTGATAATTGTCTTCCGGCCCAAGTTTTTTTATATAAATTCCGGCCCAACTTGTTGAAGCTACAACTTTGGGTCACCAGGAGCCCAATTTCAGCAGTACGACGTCACGTTGGTCGGTGAATAAGATACCCAAAAGGCCGGTGGTTCTAGACGGTCCACTTGAGTCAAATGGCATATAAATCACATGGGCTTGCTCACAATTTACAAACACCAAAATTCAATTTTAACGAAAATCACGTGGTGAATGTGCTTTTTCCCCTTTTTTGCTCCAACAAAAGCGAAAAGGTGTAAAATTTAATGTACAATTTTATTCTCCTACTATAGCTTTCATGTACAATTCCACTCCATTAATGTAAGTTTGTTTATATGGTGTAGGCAAACGTGTTCATTGATTTCTTTTTGGCCTTCACATCTTCTTAATTAATATTTTACAAAATAACACAAAGATAGTTGACTAATTAGTGGAGGGACTACTGACTAATCTCGAGGCCAATACTTTTTTTTGGGTCATTCTTTATGTTCTAACCTTAACTAGATTCATGTACGATGAAACTTTTTGAAAGGTGACCGCATGCCTTTTCCGGTTGTTGATGTAATATATGCATAGAGTTGTATTAAGATTCGTCTTCATTTGTGGTCTTTGATGTATTGTGGTCTAACTATATAAGTCTTTGCTAAGGTCAATTTAATTGGCCGTTTAAGCTTATTAATGCACTGTGAACTCATAGAGCTACAATGAGGAATTTTTTTTTTTCATAAAAAGAGAACTAGCTGGTGCCCAAGTTAGGACAATTCACCTTTTTGAGGGTCGGGAAGCTCACCAAGGTATTTTAGCCTCTCTTGGGCACCATCGTGTGATTCACTAGCTCTATGAATTAAACTCAGAATGAGCCGTGCGAAATACGAGTCTGAAATTCGTCCCAACCACAAGGTTACAATGGGAAAATAATTGACTGATATATTTTTTGGCCTACTTGGTGGGATTGTTAGAGGTAGACAACACGAGATGATGAGCAGGGATTCAAGATTGAAAAACTAGTGTGAAAGGTTCAATACACCCTGTTGGATTTTTTATTTATTTGAACTCATCACACCTCAATCCTTTGATAATACATAAAACTTAAACTAGTTAGTTAGAATAATGTGCTCGTCGTTTTACACCAAATTTTAAATCATTCTCCCCATGTGTTATAATACTTTAGAAATACCATAGACCAACTTGAGTTGGGTTAAACCAAACCAAATCCAAGTCTAGTTAAAGACAACCCTTCCTCTTCTTACCAATTTTGTGCCAAGAATCTCCGAATCTCCTCTCTCTCTCTCTCTCTCACGCGCGCGCGCATGTACTTGTACACACCAAAATCCTCTCTCTGTGGCCACAAACCTCCTCCAAGATTTCCATTTCGTTAACTTCACTATCTCCCAAAAACCCCCACACCCCCTTCCCTCTCAGCTTTCATTTCCCTTCTGGCGTTTCATTTTCCAGCCGTTTTACCCAAAACCCAATTCACTATTCGACCGCCATGGTTTAATCTCCCCAACCCAGAAATCCCACCATGCATAACCCTTCTGTAGCAACCCAGGAACCCAGTCCGGTCTACGACCTCGTTTCACAATTGGGTCGGTTCGCCTTCAGCTCAGGGCCTCACAGCAGCTCCAGTTCAGATGGGCACTCCTCGTTTATATCCAATTTCTTGTATTTCGACGCATTTGGAGTTGCCGGGACGAAGCCCAAGGTCGGCGTTTCAGCTTCACTGAGCTTGAGCAGTCGCGGGGGTTCAGGCATTCGGAGAATTGTGACGGAGTTTAATCGGGCTATTCGGTTCCACTGTGACAAATTCCCAATTGGGTTTGCTTCTGTTCGCGTTGGGTCTGGGGACGGAAATGGAAATGGGTCGGATAACGGCGTTGGGGACAATAATAATGTGTTGATAGAAGATGGCGGCGGCGTTAACGATAATGGGATTGCGTCGAATGGTGTGGAGGCGGAGGGCCCCAAGAAAGTTTTGATTTTGATGAGTGACACCGGCGGCGGCCACCGCGCTTCTGCGGAGGCTATCAAGGCAGCGTTTAATGAGGAGTTTGGGGATGAATACCAGGTCAGTTTTTCTGAATTGTGCTAAAAGTTTCAACTTTGTTATGAAACTTGTATTTGAATGCTTGACTAATGTAGAGGGAAATGGAAATTGCATGAAAAAGTTGTAATGTTTGTTGACTGATAGTTGTGCAGCAATGTAATATCATAACACCGCAGGGAATAAGACCGAAAAGTATAATTTTTATCTTTTTTCCCTTAAAATTTCATTAATTGAAGAGAATACTTGGGGAGAAAGCAAATGGATGTGTTAGTGTGCATATTTGTTGATCATGTTTTCGGTTAAGAGTGCATATCGCAGGTGTTTGTTACTGACTTATGGTCGGATCATACGCCTTGGCCATTTAATCAACTTCCCAGGAGCTATAATTTCTTGGTGAAACACGGCCCATTATGGAAAATGACATACTATGGAACCGCTCCACGTTTGGTGCATCAGTCTAATTTTGCAGCAACTTCTACATTTATCGCTCGGTAAGACTTTGTTTTCATTAAAGGTTAATGCTTATAATTCATTTGGTCTGTTTTGCCAAGGTAGTTGTACATTCTTTTGCTTCATGTAAAAGTTGACCACATATATTAAATTAACTCATAACTTGCCTTTCAATTTTCGAATGGTTATATATTGCAGCAGCCGTTGACTATAAGTTTTAGTGATTAAAATAGCTTCCAGGAATTTAAAACATTTTTAATCATGTCTCTTATGCACTATAAGCTCATAAATTTAGTTAGAACTGTCATTTTTGAGGACGAGATTGTATGCTGTCCTGGCAGATTTTAAACCCTGTGAGGAAAACATCAGATAGGATTACAAATACAGAAATGAGCAAATTTGTCCTAATATTCATGAGTTTTTTATAAGTTCCGTCAAATTATGGTTCAAAGACAGCTTTTCGGCAGTATAGATATCCTCTAATTCTGTTTTGTTTTGCAGGGAGGTTGCCAAAGGACTGATGAAATACCAGCCGGATATTATTATCAGTGTGCATCCGCTGATGCAACATGTACCACTTCGTGTCTTGAGGGGAAAGGGTCTACTGAAGAAGATAGTTTTTACCACAGTTGTCACGGATTTAAGTACTTGCCATCCTACATGGTTAGTTTTGCACACAGCTTCTATTAGGAAAATATAGCCTCCTTTTCCAAGCATACCTTTGATATTTTATGTCTTCATTTCCAGGTTTCATAAGCTTGTAACGAGATGCTATTGCCCAACAACTGAGGTTGCGAAGAGGGCATTAAAAGCTGGACTCCAGACTTCCCAAATCAAGGTTTATGGCCTCCCTGTGCGGCCTAACTTTGTCAAGCCTGTGCGACCAAAGGTTGGTTACTGATCAACTAACTCTTTAACCTTGGTGTAATTGGTTGTATGACTAAAAGAAATCGGCAAGTGGTGTGATAATAAAAGGGCTCGTGAATGTTGATTGGAAATTTAAAATCTGTAGTTGTAAGCTGTCAATTGGATTTTGATGATTTATAGTCTCTCGTGTAAGTCATGGTAAAAGCATTTGTAGACAGTGGTTTTAGATTGCACATTCCATGATTGTAGACGGTGGTTTTAAATAAATGTTGACTACCTTTGTCATGTTTTGTTTATTTCAATGCAGGCTGAACTTCGGAGAGAACTAGGAATGGAGGAGGATCTTCCTGCTGTGTTGCTAATGGGAGGAGGAGAAGGAATGGGTCCTATCGAGGCTACAGCTCGGGCACTTGGGGATGCATTATATGATGAGAATCTTGGGGAGCCTGTTGGCCAGGTCCTTGTCATATGTGGTCGCAACAAAAAGCTTGCAAACAAGTTGCTTTCAATCAACTGGAAGATCCCTGTCCAGGTAGTTTTATACCCTCTGAAGGGAAAGTCAGAAACGCAGCATTAGTATTTATGAACAGAAGTTAGTAGCTAAAATTGATTGACATTATAGGTGAAGGGGTTTGTTACTAAAATGGAGGAATGCATGGGAGCCTGCGATTGTATAATTACGAAGGTAAGTTTGTCAAGAGTCATAAAAACCATGACAGTCTTGTATAGTTTGTTATCAACCAATTAATCTACTTCTTTTTAATAGGCCGGTCCAGGGACTATTGCAGAAGCCATGATAAGAGGCCTCCCGATTATTCTGAACGATTACATTGCCGGACAGGTAATGGTGATTCAATCTACTTTTCCTTGTGCTGCTCTGTTTTGAGAATCCCCTCGCTGGGAAATGTAGTGAATGACTGTTTCTTCTCACTGTAGGAAGTTGGGAATGTACCATATGTCGTTGAAAATGGGTGCGGGAAATATTCTAAATCTCCGAAAGAGATAGCAAGGATCGTTGCTGATTGGTTTGGTCCGAAAGCTGATGAGCTTAAGGCCATGTCGGAAAATGCACTTAAGCTGGCAAAGCCTGATTCTGTGTTCAAGATTGTTCACGATCTTCACGAGCTCGTTAGACAACGAAGTCTTGTACCGCAATTATGTACAACATAACCCTATTTTCCCCCAACCAATTTTGTTTAATAGTCCTCTACTCGATCAAAACTACGCTCTTCTCCCCCTCACATTTCACTCCCTTGTTATAATATAATTTCATATTTAATACAATCTATCAGGCTATCAGCATGATTGTCTTCATTTCTTCAAGAACTCATGCCTAGAGATTACAGATAATTTGCAGTAATTGTGATTAGACTGTGAACTCTTATATATACTTTAGAAAATGGAGTTGCCTTGGACGACAAGTCTTTTACTTGCTCATCCCCCATAGCTTTTCACTGCTTCAATGGCGCAGGAAGATTTTCACAGCAAGTGGAAGATCAAGAAGGAGCTGACAGCCGCCGAGGCCGGAGGATGTTGCCTCTATTTAGATATGAACGACGTCGAGACAGAGTCACATATATTAAGACCAAAAAAAAATCATAAGGGTGCACAGCACACAGATGCCACACCCATCCGGGTTAAGGATGTTGACACCAATACCGAACAAACACTACATTTTCGCATTTATAGGGAAAGACGTCCGGTGTTTAGGGATGGGCAATGGGTACAGCCACCACCATCACCGCCTCAAAGGGGTTCCTATTAGGCCCAACGGATACCCAATGTCCAACCCTATTGGCTGTGTTCGAAAGCCATTGGCGTCGTAATTTTGTTGAGCGTAGATCGCTTGGTCCTGGTGATCGAATTGTAGGCAAGATAGTTACAAGGGGCTTGTAACTCAATTGGTTACCGAGGTCATGAATTCAGTTCCTCCACTCTAATTTGCTTAATGATGCTGTTTATTTGAGTAATACATACAATCTTTCTCACGAGACTTTTTACTAATTAAGTGAAGTGTGACATTAGATATCCATCACGTATCTTAAAAAGATAATATTTCACACATCTAAAATTTGAGTTTCTTTCATCTGATTCTGTGATAACATGAGAGACACTTTCTTATAAACTCAACGCACTTGAAACGTCAAAAAATTACCCACACACGACACGGGAGATTACATATGCACTATTTATCACGTTAGATTTTCGCGGTCAGTTTTAACACGGGAGTAGATACGATAAAAATAGTCAAAATTAGGTTTGAACGAAAAAATAGGAGATCACTCAAAACTATATCGAAACCATAATTTAGCATAAACAATCTTTTTCTCTTTTCGATTCAATCGCAATCGATATGGAAAGAGAGATTCGAACATAAAATTTTGAATGTAAAATTAAATATTTTTAACCACTTAAACTACAATCCGTTTCGGACAAAATTTTTTTAAAATAAAATAAGCATTGCATCCAATGCATTGTATAGATTGCCACCTTGAAGGAAGTTTAGTTGATACGGCACCACCTGTCTCTGTCATGGGCTCATTGCTGACACAGTCATCGCTCAGCAAGAAAACTGAAAACTTCAATGCAAAATCCACTTTCTTTGACGCCACAAAAATAAAAGTAAATAATCTTTCTTGTTTCCCACGATTTCAAACTTCCATCGTCGCGTAATTACCAAAAGAATCAATATTTGGTAACAAAACGAAAACCCCAAAACCCTCGATCAAGATTCATGATAACGGATTGTCGTGCTGCTTGTAGAGCTTTCCAGAAGATGTTGATTTTTTAGCCAATTTTGAGATTAACCCGGTTCGTAATTTGGGTCGAATTTGCAAATTCTTGGGTTTTTGGTGGTGGTTTTGATCATGGGTTGGAAGTACAACGCCGGTTTGGGGTTGATTGGCACGGTTGTGTTCATCTGGGTCGCTTCTGCAGAGGTCACTCAGGTTTGTGTTTTTTCTGTTTTTTTTTTTTTTTTGAAGTTAGGTTCTTTGGTTAAGGGAGTGTGCCCGCTATCTTGCAACCGAGTTTGAATCCCTTCTTCGTTCGTTAGACTAGTTTAGAATATCGTTTTTTGCTCTGTTTATAGGAAAAGGAAAGAAAATTTACATACTTGAACATCATTACTAGTCCTCACTTTTCCATTTCTATATTTCTATCGGGGATACATGAGATGTTACTGTAGCGGCAGGATATTTCGATTTCCTGAAATCCAATCACGCACGTGCGCTATGACTCTCCCAATCCCCAAGTGGGAGTGCATGATTGGGTGATTAAATTGAAATATCGCTACAATGATATTATCTGTTCTTTTCGTTTTTATAGGGTGATGTTTATTTTGGTCAGAGAAAATTCTGTTTTAGTTATTAGGGAAAAAGGTCTCTCCATAAACATAAATGATAAAATTCTCTCATATTTTTTGTCGAAACAAATGGAGGCTTAGTTACATTATCTTTGTATTCTCTCATTAAACCAGAGATTATTTGAGAAGTTAAACATGTACTTTTTTTTTTAATGCAGAGAATTTTCAGTGAGTACAAACAGCCGTTTTCGCTTACATATCTCGGAGTGTCTCTGATGGTGGTCTATCTACCTGTATCGGTTTTGAAAGATTGGATCTGCAACTTGCTGCACCCAAATTTGGTTAACAACTTTTACAATGACAGTGTCACGGGCACTTCAGCTGGGCTTGATATCCCTCTTAGGATAAATGAAATGCTCCACGGTCCAGAAACCGATGTTAGAAGTTTCGTAATTACTGACAAAGACCTTAGTAATACGGAAGAAGGGCGACCTTTAACGGATAAGAGTGAAGAAGACGAGCCGCGCTTGCTTGAACATAGTTGTGAACTTAGTCCATGGGAAATTGCAAAATTTGGCTTATTTCTTACTCCAGTATGGTTTATTACAGAGGTAACATGACTCATTTTCGCACTCCTGTTATTCATATCAACACTTGTACTCACATTTTAAATTTTTCGAGGAATTGCATTGATAGAAACAGAAATCTTCATGGATCTTTTGGTTCGTTTTCGCTTTTCATATACGTGGATTATTGTGTGATCTGGCAATTGTAAGTGACATAGGGAAATCTCTTTGATCTGGTACAGTATCTGTCAAACTCTGCGCTGGCAAATACCAGTGTTGCAAGTACAACTGTTCTGACTTCTACATCGGGGCTCTTTACACTTTTCTTTGGAGCTCTTCTTCGTCAGGATTCCATAACTATTCCAAAGATGGTTGCTGTTTTTGTCAGCATGGCTGGTGTTGCCATGACCACAGTTGGAAAAACTTGGGCACCTGATGAACTGCTGAGCGTCTCTGAGTAAGTTTCTAGTCGTCACTTCAGCGGCTCAGCCAGTAGGAATTACTTTTTATTCACGTTTTACCATCGTTTCACTGTATCATGTTCTTTGTTGCGTAAAGGATTAGAAAGCACTCTTTAATGGGAGATATTTTTGGTCTTCTCTCGGCAGCATCTTATGGACTATTTACAGGTAAGATATCCCCTTCAGAAACCCGGTGTTACTTGAACTCTTTTACAATTAAGTCTATCAACTGATACATACAGTCGAATTGTTTTTGGATTTTCCTGTATGATTATTCAGTTACTAGTCTTATTCATGCAGTGTTACTCAAGAAATTTGCGGGATCAGAAGAGAAAGGAGATAAGGCTGATGTGCAGAAGCTTTTCGGATACATTGGTCTCTTCACTCTGCTTGGTCTGTGGTGGCTTGGTGAGTAGAATAATTATTCCATGATCTATTTATCTTCTTCATCTTCCGAATTCCTGAGGTTTAATTAGATTATATCAGCATACTTTCATGGATTTTAGGCAAACACGATAGCTAGATCATTGGACTATACCTCACACCATTGGTTATGGTTTTCGCACTAGAATAAGATTCGCTTGATTGCACACGATGCTCTTTGTTGATAGTTCGGAAAGAAAAGTGAAAATATGTATTTAAGTCTCTTTATGGTTTTGAAATGGAGAGGTCTCGTAATGAAAAGATAGCACATGCCCTCGGGATTTTTGTTCTATTTGAGTTGCATCACTCACAGCAATGTTTTCTCTTGCAGTGTGGCCGCTCAATGCAATCGGGATTGAACCTTCATTTGAGTTTCCACATTCAAAATCTATTGCCGAAGCTGTGCTGATAAATGGCTTTGTCGGGAGTGTTCTTTCGGATTATTTTTGGTATGTAAAACTGCTTTCACATACATTGGGCACCAAAAATATATCTGGTTCGAGTCTGTTGTGTGGTGGCCAAATGTATTCTCAAATGATCAATACTTCTGCTTCTTTTTCCGTCTATCTATGAAGCTACAAGATGCTGGTGCCCAATGCTTTTAACACCAAATGAAACTTTGACAGGGCGCTTTCCGTGGTTTGGACATCTCCATTAGTTGCAACGCTGGGCATGTCCTTGACAATTCCACTCGCAATGGTAGCTGACATGGTGATTCACGGCCGCCATTTTTCTGCAGTCTACATCTTTGGTTGCATTCAGGTACGCCGCACTACTGTATGCATACATTCAAGTTTTTAATATCATGTTATATTCATATTGCGACATGAGGCTTGAACTTCCGCCTTCTAACATCTAACCTCATGTCGGTTGGGGAAGCCTATCAAGTACCGTTGAGACGGAGCTCCCACCTGTACAGTCAGTTTTTGCGACAGTAAGTGTATTACGCTAACTGCATTTCTTTGAACGCAGGTTTTTGCAGGATTTGTGATGGCAAACCTTTCGGATAAGTTCTCGAGCAAGCACGAGTTGAAATAGTGATGCATAAAAATCTCAGTGAAGTTGTAATTTGTACGTAGAATGAATATGTCCATCATATATGTAAAGATATACAGGAAATATCAGCTGCAACAAATTTCGTCAGATTTTCACAAAGTTTGGTAATACATTTTTTGTTAACTTCTAATAATCGCAAATTTGGAATGAAAACAAACTCATTTGACATGTTTTCTAAAAGCGCTTTTCAGAAAATAAAAAATTCTGGCATAATAAATTTTAAGTGTTTCTGAATCATTAAATTACTACATTGCACTTCATAGAGTTTGTTAGAGAAAATGTTTGAGAATGTTTATGTAGACAATACTTATGCTTAAGCGCTTACATTAAAAGTGCTTTTATATTAAATACGTCTTAAATGTTTATCAAAAGTTCAAGTGCAGTGTGGTAAAACACTTTCATCGAATAAATGCTTTAACATAAAGCTCAATTTTTTTTGTTGGAACATAAAGCTCATTCATGACCAGTTTTTTGTGACAAAACATAATAAAAAACATTATTTATGATACTCGAATGTAAAATTTTTGCTTAAACATTTTAGTGGTAAAATTTTGACCTATTTAGGGCTCGTTTGGAAGTGTTTTTAAACTGAAAACGTTTTTAGTGAAAATATATTTGAAAGCAATCTTTAGTAAAAATGCAAGTAAATCATGAAAAAAGCACTTGCAGTGATTTTGGAACCCAAAATTATTTTTTATAAAAGCGCTTTTAGTCATTTTAGAAGGACTTTCAAACGAGCCTTTAATGAACCGAACATAAATTAAGGTCCCATTTGATATTGTTTTTTTTTCACTAAAAACTACTTCACTTTAAAGTTAAGCAGATAAAAAGTGTTTGGTAAAAATAAAAATATAATGCTTATTTTAAAAGTTATGACATTAAGACCCCGTTTGTTATTGCTTTTTTTTACTAAAAACTGCTTCACTTTCAAGTTAAGCAAATAAAAAGTGTTTCGTAAAAATGAAATATACTGCTTATTTTAAAAGTTATGGCATTAAAACAACAACTTTTAATAGTAGAATGGAGGTTGCTTTTAAAAGCTGCTTTAAGAAGTAGTTTTTTTTTAAAGCACATTAATCCCAAACTGGCCCTAAAACAACAACTTTTAAAAGCTGAATGGAGGTTGCTTTTAAAATTTACTTTTATAAACAGTTTTTTTTAAAAGTACAACCCCAAACTGGCCTTAAAAAATTTATCTTATTCCACATCCAATCAAAATCAAGATATTAAGCCAATAAAATTAAAGGAAAAAAGAGAATAAAATGATATTTTCTCTTTTCTTTTCCCTGAAAATTACAGAGTCACAAAACTCACTCATGACATCGATCGAAGATTGAATCCACCACCAACTTTACTTTTAATCGATAAAAAAACAAGTAAAAAACCAAAGAAGCAGCGGAGTGCCGATCCGAGGCATTGAGAGTTGAGCGCGTATCCGTATATTCTCTAGTCGGATCAAATCGAAGAGTGGCGCGGCGACTCTACTGCTGTAACTGCGCCTGACAAGAAGAAGACGACGGCGACGATGGAGAAGGGAAAGGGAGTGATGGGAGCCGGTCGGAGATGGGCCGTTGACTTGATTGACAACTCAACCTCCCCTTCTTCCCGCGACTTCCCCGACCCTCCTGGCTTCTCTCGCGCCTCCCTCGAACAGGTTCTTTACCCCTTCTCTCTCTCTCTCTCTCGCTTCTTCGTTCGATTTGGATTTGGATTGGATTTGTTCCCAATTAATTGGATTTAGGGGTTTTTGTTTTTCTGCAGGACGATTCGACTGTGAGTCGCCAGAAGAAGGATGCCGAATCTACTTGGAAAGCTCAGGTACTGATTCGCCTCCATGAATTCGCATATTTTTAAGCAATTGTGATTTAGGGTTTTTTTGAACTTAGGATGTCAGATATTTTGAGGGGTGAAAGATTGTATCTTTACATCTTAACTTAAAATTCACTTTGATCACAAATTAGCCGAACGATTCGATTTATATCATGATCTAAATTGCTGATGGATTACCATGTTAGCTGTTTTTTCTGCTGAATTTTCTTGACCCGTATTAATATCAACGAGAATGCAGTGATATTCGATGGTTTGGACTTGTGTGATCTCATGGTTTCCTTGTGTTTGAGCAGAAAGCTTGGGAAGTTGCACAGGCCCCATTCAAGAATTTGATGATGATGGGTTTCATGATGTGGATGGCTGGGAGTACAGTGCATTTGTTTAGCATTGGAATCACATTTTCAGCTCTTTGGCAGCCGATAAGCGCCTTACAGGGCGTTGGGAAGGGTAAGATGATTGTAATACTGTTAGGCTGTCTATAACTCTATATGTGTGGAATTTTCAGTTAAAGGGGACAAATAACAATTGAAAGCACTAATGAACTTGAAATCCTGTACTATACTTGCGAGTCTATATCGTTGTATCATTGTATGAATGGTTTCCGATAACCATCTGTCATGGACTTTGGGTAGTTAACACAATGTCTTGCACAACATTTACCAAACCAAATATGTAAAAATGATCGTGTTTGGCATGATTCATTGGTTGTGCCTAATGGTACATATAAATCTTTCTTTCTGGTTTGAAATGATTCATGCTGTCAAGTGTATTTTTCCTATGACTGCTTACCATGTTCATATTTCCATGCAAACTTTTTTCATGACATACTTTATGTGTTTGTCCGTTAATTCATGCTTATACTCTATTTCTTTGTTTTGCTTCATGCTTTATTTTAAGGGAGTTTTTAGTTTAAATACCAAATTCAAAATAACTTTAAGTTAAAATACCATAGTTTTAGTTTAGGTACTAGTTGAAAAGTCAAACTAATTTGCTAGGTAAAATGACAATAATGTCCAACCTTACCATCACAAAGTTATAGCCATTAACTTTCCCAATGAATTGTAACTAACAAGCATGAGTATAAATTTTTTTAGAAGAAATTTTTTTTATTACGTTAATCGCTTAGAGCGTAGGGTCTAGTTCCCGGATTTTGGGCTTCGCCCAAAACCCGAGACCTACACCCTAAGCCCTAAGCTCCTCCCAAGGACATTCTAAAACCCTAAACCCAAAATGATCAACCCCAAACCTTGACCGACCTTTTTTAAAACCCTAAACCTTCAAAGTTAACCCCGAGCTCTAAAGGCCTTATAAAATTATGAAACAAATAAACTTGAGGACAATATGGTAATCTCTCATATCTTTTATTTAGTCATAGGATCACTTGCAATAAAGTTTGTGGCTTATCATAAAATATTTAAATAGACTTGGTATTTTTCCTTAAATATGGTATTTTTCCTTAAAACCTATACCCAACTTGGTATCTAATATGAATTTACCTTTATTTTAATGTGGTTATGCAGTTTTTGAGCCCTACAAGGACGGCAAAGTAGATCTTATTGCCCCAAAGTTGCTCTTCATTGCCCTTAATTTGGGGGGTTTAGCACTGGGTGTTTGGAAGGTGAACTATATTTGTTATCCTTTAAATTCTTCACCCCCTACGATTATCTTGAAGAAATCCAGTTTATTAAATTTTTTATTTTCCTTGGCAGCTTAACACCTTGGGGTTGCTTCCTACACATGCATCGGATTGGGTTTCATCCCTACCCCCTGCTCAGGTAAAACTCTTCCTCCTTAAGCAATTGAATTACATCTGGCATGCAGTATTTTCTCATTTTATTTTGAACCATCCCATTTGTTCTAGAAATTTTAGTTTGAGATATATTAAGGAAGTAGATGAGGTAGATATTGCAAGTTTTGTAAGCTGTATAAGTAGCAAAGAACTGTGTTGGAAATGTTTCGATGAAAGTTTACGAGGAAATTCAGTCCCCCGGTGGGAAGATTACATTTCTTTCTTTCTCTCTACATGCACACCTGTGGTCCTTATACACCCAAACATATCATATCATACACTTTTGTGCACTTTCAGTTAAGTTACAGTTAGATGCCAACACCTTGGTAGTTTGGAGCTTCTTGATAGCTTCAAACTCCTCATATAAAACTGTGCAAAAACTTGTTTATTGCACATTTCATACATGTCATTTTCTTTTTTACGTGTAATTTACTCGTGCACTCCATTTTGGCCCTAAGGCCATTGGTGTTATGGTTATCTTTCTTGGCGGCTTCTGCTTGCTGTTTTCTAGCCTTAACCTTAGGGCTCTTTTTAACATTTTTTGTTTCCCCGAATTTCAGGAGGTTGAGTATTCAGGTGGCGGAATTCCTCTTTATTGACATCAACGTTCAGTTCGAATGGAGGTCAATCTCTAGATAACGATGAACGGCAACTTGAAGAAGCAGGATGAGAATTTGGTGCTGTTTACTGGTCGATGGCGCATGGTGCATGGCTAAGCCTGGATAATGTGATTTTTTCCGAGTTCTGAATGATATTACTAAGTTTTGTTGGCAAATAGAAACTCAGTTTGTAGTACTTTTTTAAGCGACTCAATGATTTACCATACAATCTATAACTTTAACACTTCCATTTGGGCTAGCAGTTTACATGGTAATCCAAATTAAATTATGCTTTTATTGTGTTATGGGGTGTTATGGCTATAAGGTATTGACTAAGAATCAGTTGAGAAGGGGACGACTGTCTCCGATTCCTTCCTTACCCTGTTTCCCTCTTGTTCCGATTTTAAGTTGGTAAACGCCATTAACCGACACTTTCTCAACCCGATTCTTTTCTACTCCGATTCTTTTCTACTCCGATTTTAAGCTTATACCTCCTCAAATGGTAAATTTAGTGACTTAATTTATAGAACTATTTTGATTTACAGAAGTAGAGATTCGAACTTGATTGCTAACCCATCCAAATCATTTTCATATTGAATGAAGTAAGTTGCATCCAAAATCATTGCCTGATATTTTGGATGGTCATTATTTCTTATAAATTAAAAATTGAAAAACATAATCCTCTCACTTTAAATATCCACCGTTCATTTTTTCACTAATAAAAAAAACCCTTAAAAATATTGGAAATAAATGTTTTTAATTTTTGGTGGGCGAAGAACTTAAAAATCAGACGATCGACAAATCGAGCATTCATCTACTCCGATACCTAACAACCTCCAAACTCTCCATATTTACCATCGTCGCCCTTGCCAACAGTAATCCAGCACAGCGATGGAGTTCACGGCCCAGCAGCTGATCCAGTACAACGGCACCGACCCATCGAAGCCGATATACGTGGCGCTCAAAGGCCGCGTCTTCGACGTGACGGACGGAAAGTCGTTTTACGGTCCCGGAGGGCCGTACGCGATGTTCGCCGGCAAGGACGCCAGCAGGGCTCTGGCGAAGATGACCAAGAACGACGAGGACATCACCGCCTCCCTCGACGGCCTCACGGAGAAGGAGATCGGCGTCCTCGTCGACTGGGAGAAGAAGTTCGAAGCTAAGTACCCAGTTGTCGGCCGCGTCGCTTCTTGAAAAAGTCTCAGCCTTTGATCAAATTTAAGGGTTAATTGTATGTAATTTGAAGCAAAATAAGTGCTTTTGGGAAAATCTGCGTCTGGGTATGTGTGATTTTGTATCAATGTATCTGATCTTGGATGTTGTTTATGTTTAGCTGCTATGGATATGAATAAATAATTAAATATTATGGTTGTGTGGATTTGGGTTTGTTGTTCATGAATCATGACGACCTGTGTGCTTGGATGAATTTTGGGTTTTAGGTTGAGAATTTATGCAGAATTGTGCAGTTAGATCCAGCTGAACTAATTGCCTTTTTGTGTTCATTCATATTTATCTGCGTTTTGCCTGTATTGGTAGTGAGGGAGGACTACCGCCCGGATTCCATTGAGGCGGTGTCTCAAGTTAATCATGCGCTGCCATATGAGTAAACCAAACACATAACAATGCGTAATTGGCTTGGGATACCACCGCAGTGGCGTTTCTGATGTAGGTAAGTTTCTCTCGTAACGAGGGCTGTGTTACTATGTATGGCGTTCTTGTGAATAGGCATGAATAGGTGTATGAAAAAGATTGTAGTTTGTTAATGAGTTGATATGCTGATTTGGAATCTTCGATTTCTCGTAGTCTGAGTGGAAGTGGTTTTGTTGCTAATTCTTCCCAAACCTCCTGCTGTGATTTAGCTAACTCATTGAAAATGTTGGCAAGTGCTGTTGGTTTTGAGGCTTTAACTTTCGATATCAATCAGTTTACGCAGGTCCCTTTCTTTTGGTTTTCTTCACCAGCAGCATTTGAAAGGTAAACTGAAGATGTAAACTTGTGTAGTTGTATTATATGCTTGGTTACTTCGAAAAACACTACGAGTATTGGGTGGCTGAGATTGCAAGTTGAGATTCTTACTTGTCCCAACTTGCAATCTCAGCCGTCCAGAACTCGTAGTGAAATTCTATTTCAATAAGATACATAAATTTGATGGAACAAAACTGGCCTTCTGCCAAACCCTTTAAGTTGTTTATGGAGATATATTAAGGCTAGTTTTGTGCGTTGTCTTTCATGTTTTCGGGACGAGAATCGTACTCGACACCTACCAACACACTCTCTCAAGTTCTTTGTGTGGAATTGGATCATCTATGCAGATTTCAGAGTGCTTAGTGCATTCAATTTTCCAGAGTTTATGCTTATGATGTCAATCTACATGTGTTGTGAGGCATGTGCTCAAAATGCCACATTGGGGCAAAATCTTGGGCAACCTGGTGTATGTTTCATTGTGCATATCTTTCTCATCTCATCGCATGACAGATCACCGTAGGCGAGTGATAAGCATAAGATGATATAATCTTGCCTAGTTGCAGTTAAGTTTCTCTCCGGCATTGTAGTCTCTTTCTCTCTCCCTTTTCTCATGCACCAAATGTTTGATATGTAAAAGCTTGAGCTTTGTCAAAAACAAATCATCATTCATGGTACATTGGCACAGGGCACTACCCTTCTTTTGTAAAGCTCCAACAGACAGTTTTTCCTTTTTTCTTTTTGTAAAGCTCAAGCTCAAGGAGACATCTAAACAAACATCAAATTTAACTGCTCCCTTACTAAGAATCGGCCATCATAAGATCCACTTCAATGATGAAAATATCTCTATGGACCCGAATATTGATACTTAATTTTATAAACTATTTAGTTGTTTAATGTTTTATATGTGAATGTAAACGTTTCTTTTCGTATTTAATAAAAATTACAATGCAGAAAACAAGAAAAAAAATCGGCACTCAATTTTTTGGAAATAGATTTTTCAATATCGATGATCATCAAATAAAATGATGAAAATGTGCTCAAAATATCGAAGTTTTAAGTGAAGGTTATTCTAAAATATGGTACAAAATACTACCCATTCCTTTTTTAGGCCAAAAACCCTACATAATGGTTGCGGCAGCATTGTCGCTTAGATTTGACCCAAAAAAAAACAAAAGCATTGTCGCCTAGCTGTTTGATGGGACCCGATCACATTCTGATCATGTTTTTAACGGTTTTGATCTCTCTCAAAAAATTAGGAAGTGGATAAGTTGGTGCTTTTGTTCCACGTGCTATGAAACCCCCATGAAGCTTTCATTATTTATAATATTACTTGTAAAGCCTTTAATTTTGTCAATTATTCCGTTAAATTAAAGTTATTTTTGTCTATTTTGTACTTGCGAATGTATGCTTATCTTGATTTATATGCGTGTTCATTTATATTACATACGGTGAAAATAACAAAAAATTGTTACAAATTAACAGTTGGGTGATTTTTGCACGAATTCACAACTCAAAGAGCTCGAAATCAACTTCAAAATTAAGAGGACAAAGTGAAACACAATCTAAAGTGTTTCCTATTTCTTCTTTATACAAATTAAGATTCGAACTTAAAACTTTTTTATTTTCTAAATAATTTTCCTTTCCTTTGTTTGTTTTTTTTTTCAATATTTTAAATAAAATTCATACTATACAGTATACAGTAAGAGACTCCATGAGTCGGTCTACAAAATCATAATTTTATGCCCAAAAAGCACCTTCTTCATCCTTTTCCTTTCCTTCAAGTCATCCCCAAACAGAGCGCAGAAAAGTCCCTGCCTCTCTCTCTCTCTCTCATCCGAACCTTTTGTTCCCATTCCGTCTCTTCACTGCAATATTGGATCTGCTTTCCCAAATTTTATTATTTTGGGTTTATTAATCTATTTAATTTTACCATTTTTATCTTAATAAAGTTGTAATCTTTCTGCTATTTCTAACAAATCCGACCTTCCCTTTCCCGAAATCTCCATCAAAACATGTCGACAAGGAAGCCTTCATATACAAACCCAAAACCCTGCAACCACCTCTCAGCTTACAAGCTCAAACATGGCTGCAACGGCTACAAATCCCTCCAAAAATCCCTCAAATCCGCTCCAAACGGAAGAACAAGCGTTCGGATTCACGAAACAAAGATACCCAGATGCAGTTTCTGTAATGGGTTCGAAGGTAGACTCTATATTTGCTTGATTTGCTCTTCGGTTTCGTGTTCGAATCACGCAGTTCTGCATGCCCAGTTGGAAATCGGCCACGATTTGGCCGTCGATGTCGAAAGGGCCGAGCTTTTCTGCTGTGCGTGCTCCGATCAGGTCTACGATCCCGATTTCGATAAGTCCGTGATGGCTAAGCACATGCTGGACTTGCCTTGCTGCACAAACAGTGCGGATAGTATTGGGGAGAGACTGTGTGAGAGGAAGAGGCTGGGGGGTTCGGGTGTCGAATTATCGGAGTTTAAAAAGCCCGAAAAATCGGGTTTGGTGAGGGATCACAGGGCGAAATCGTGTTATCCGTTGGGTTTGAGAGGGTTGAATAATTTGGGGAATACTTGTTTTATGAACTCTGTGTTGCAAGCACTGCTACATGCGCCTCCTTTGAGGAATTACTTCTTGAGTGATCGACATAGCAGGAGAACGTGCCGGAAAAGGACGGCGAACCGGCTGTGTTTGCCTTGTGAGCTTCATGGTGTTTATTCGGCTGTGTATTCCGGCGATCGGACTCCTTATAGCCCGGCTCAATTGCTTTACAGGTCTGCCATTGCTCTGTGTGTGTGATCTTTTGGTTACGGCGTATCGTGCCGAGTATATAATGCTTATTTTTTTTGGTTTGTGGATTGATTTATATTCGATAAACACTGTTTCGGGATAGTCGCTTTTTGTCTTCGTGTCTGTAATCTGTTGCTTCTGAAGATCCTTTGATGAGTTCAAGAAGTATCATAGTGCTATGTTAGCAAGTATAGATGAAGTTTAATAACCCATAAGTCGTTCAGCCGCCTTCCTGCAAAATGCATAATGTTTATGTCTACTTAGAAATCACATAGATTTGCTGGAAATGATGGCACCATTTTTGCGATGCGGGATCAATTCCTTATTTGTGATTTGTCGCTAGATTCGTTGTTAGTTCTTCTATGCTGGAGTAGACTTGCTTTTGGACTGATTAAAATTTTCTTGACTTCAAGTTGGTGGCAGCATTCGGAGAATCTGGCAAGTTACGAGCAGCAGGACGCTCATGAGTTCTTCATTTCAGTGTTAGATGGGATCCATGAGAAAGAAACCAAAGCAAGGAACCATACTAAAGGTAATCATTGGTGATCAGATGAGTTTTAGATCGTACATTGTACAAGTAATGGATGCATGTGAAATTGTTTGTTTTTACGGTGGTCAAGAGTTCGCTTTTACTTATGAAGTTATCCTTTGTTTCACAGATAGTGGAGACTGCCAGTGTATTGCGCATAGGGTATTCTCAGGGCTGTTGAGGTCCGATGTCACTTGTATGACTTGCGGATTCACCTCGACAACATATGACCCTTGTTTGGACATATCACTCAACTTAGACACAAGTGATTGTTCGTGGTCGAATGCATCTAGCAAGCCAGCCAAATCAAATAGCAGCAGCAGTTCATCTACTCTTTTAGGTTGTTTAGACTTGTTTACAAAACCAGAGAAGTTGGGTTCAGACCAGAAACTGTACTGTCAGAACTGTCGAGAACTCCGAGACTCATCGAAGCAAATGTCCATCAAAAAGCTTCCAATGGTGTTATGTTTGCATATAAAACGGTTTGAGCACTCCCTGGTCAGGAAAATGATGAGGAAAATCGACAGCTATTTGCATTTTCCGTTCTCCCTAGACATGACTCCGTATCTGTCTTCTTCAATTGTCAGAAACAGATTTGGAAATAGAATCTTTGCTTTCGAGGGGGATGAATCTGAGATTTCAACCGAGTTTGAGATTTTTGCAGTAGTTACTCATTCCGGGACACTAGATTCTGGCCATTATGTGACGTATTTACGCATACAAGACCAATGGTACAAATGTGACAATGCTTGGATTAATGAGGTCGATGATGGGGTTGTAAGAGCTTCACAGTGTTATATGATGTTCTACGTGCACAAGACGCTTTACTATAAAGCAAACATAGATTTGCATCACTTGCCGGTTTCCACACAGAAGGAGGCATTTCAGAGGATGGCTGGTTGCTGCTAAAGGGAATGTTTCGAATGATTACAGGCCTACAGTTGTCCGAACAAGAAATGGGCTTTCGATATACATTCAAGGCAGGGTACGAACTCAGTGAGACGGAGACTGCCTCTGACGAAGCAACGTCTTCAAGAACCAGATCCCTTTGGCCCGAGGAGATCATCATCACGCGTTGGACGATCAGGGAAAGGCATCACCGCAGATTCCTTAAGAGGATCACGATTTGAAGCAGAGATACATAAATGGATACAAAATTCCATATGTACTGCTAGTGATCTGTTACTGGGTACCTTGTGAGTGGATTTTGGGAGAGAGATTGGGGAAACTGATGGGACTAATTCCAAAAACTTGCTTCATGTTGGGGTTTTTTACAAGATTTCTTGCTCAGCATTCTTTTGACTGCAGGTCAGTCATGTACAGAACTGATATTCGGAACTAATATTTATTTTTTTGGGGTTTCCACTAATTTATGCTCTTCCACTTTCTAAGTGTTAATATGATTTGTTAAAATATAAGCAGTCTTCATTAAAATACATTCTGGAAACCATTACGGGGTGGTCCAGTGATTGGGACGAATTCTGGGTTCGCTTTCTAGCGCCGGTGAATCACAGAACAAGCCGTGTGAGTCTTCCGGGCCCCTAGAAGAGGGGACTGTCGTGGCTTGGCCACCAGCTGATCTTTTTTAAAAAAAATAAATAAATAAACAACCTTCCGTATTATGTGTGCAAAATAGGTCAATAAGAAGAAATTTTGGTGTACGGAAATCACTGTCATGTCGTGTGATTTTATCATTCAATGTGTTTTAGTATAATTTAAGTACGTGACGGTGTTTTTGATAGACTGACAAATTACTCATAAGGCAAAAACGAAGAAAACAGGAATAAAATGGGATAAGATTAAACACGGAGGAGTAGTACGCAATAATCAAGACGAGAAGGAATGATAGACGCGAATGAATGAGTATGGGATAAACAACTCTCTCTATGATTATGTTAATGGGTTATCTTATTTTTTAGGTATGTCATACCCAAAATATATGACATCGGCTTATTTTTTTCATTCATTGGTTGTCTGTAAGGGTGATTTTCGGTCGGATTGGATTGAAAATAAGCATTCCAATGCCAATTCAAAAAAGTTTCAGAATCAAATATTAGTTCTAATTTAAAAAATTTAAATTCTCAGAATTTATCTGAAATTTTGGAATTGGTTTTATTTCAGAATTTTTGGAAACATAATTCGGATCCCCTACATTTTGCAAGACTTTGAAAATTTTTCAAACTTTTATGTATCCACCATTTAAAATTTTTTTTTGAAATTTTGCGATATTTATATGCTGTTATGTATGTGTATGATATAAAATTATATTAGACAAGATAAAATAGTACATATGATTATACTCTTCATGTTTAATATATATAGTAGGATTAAATATACAAAATACGAAATAAATCATATCTAAATATAACAATAAACATGATAAAATAAGAATATGCTTGGCTTTCCTTTATAATACTAAGTTTTGAGGAATTTCGGATTGGATAGGTACATTTCAATTGCCATCCAAACTTTTTGAAAATATTTGAAATCGAAAATGTTTGGACTTCCATTTGGAAAGGAATTTCCAATCCAACTTGCACCTCTAGTTATTAGCAGTGTTCTAAAAATCGGCCTAGGCGGCCGCCTAGGCGCTAGGCAGGGGTTTCCAAGGGGATTATTAGCAAATCGTTCTAAAAATTGGTTCAGTGTTAGGCGGGGGCCTAGGCGGTGTTTTTTTTTTTTTTTATAAATGCAAAATGGTTTTCTGGGAAGAAAACCCAAAATCCCTAATTTCTCAATTCCCCATTTGAGTTTGATACGGAGGGAGTCTTGGAGGGAAATGGAGAATAAGAGATTGAGGCCTAGCCTTGCAACTTTATCTCTCCAAATTCTTAATATAAGTATAGTTTTTTATATTTTTTTAAAGTGTAAATAGACACTTATTTATATAATATTAATAAATTTATTTAAATCCACCTAGTCCGCCTAGGCGCTTAGGCGCTAGGCCCTTGTGTAACATCCCGTTCAAAATTTAATTTATTTTATTCCCGGAAGTGGGAAATGACGTTTTTACCCTTGGGTTGACTTTTCGGTTGACTTTTGTATCGTAACTTGTACGACGCGTCCACTTGTATTTTCTTGACGTGCTCGTCGATACGAACGCGTGGACGCGAGCCGTACGTCGTTTGGACTCCGAACGAATATTTTACGGGCGTTGGATTACCGACGTTACCCGTATTTTATATTTCTGGACAGTTTGGTGGTTGGGCTGGGGCCCAACACCCCTGTTGGCCCACGTGGCCTTATTCCTTTGTCTCTGTTAGTCCCTCACTCTCTGCAACTCACTTTCTCCCTCTCTTTTCTCTCCGTGCGTGTGCACAGTACACACCGACGGAAAGCCGTCGAATCGAAGTGAACGAAAATCACCACCTCCTTCGTCTCGACGCCGTGGACTCAACGGTGCAAACCGTTCGTCCAAACTCTCACCCGTTTGACGGGAAACGCAACCGGAAGAACCGGGCCTTCTCGGCCATTTTCCGACCAATCTAGACCGAGGTGAGGTTTCTAACCACCACCATTGTGTTCCTCTTGTTGAGTAGATGAATTTTCATAGGTCGTTTGCCTGATTTGGTTGAGTTTTGACGTAGATCGACTTTGCTACAGTGAACCGCAACCTTCGAGGCAATTACAGGCCTTTTCCCGAGCTTGTACGACCAATCCAAAGGTACACCGTGATTCTACTCATCTCTAGCTTCATTTTGGTACTTGAATCGTCCAATTTGGAGTTAAAACGAAGAAGTTATGAAGCTTTGAAAATTACCCAGAAATCCGGCCACTTTTTCCAGATTCCGGCGACGGCGACGGTGGCGCCGGCGACCGGAATTCTGTTAGGGATAACCGGCGCTGACGTCATTAGACCGGGTTGGACCGGCCATGCTGACGTCAGCAGACCGGTTCAGACCGGATTTGTTGACGTCAACAGCTTAAACCGGCTTGAGCCGAGCCGCGTTGACGGCTTGAGCCGAGCCGTGTTGACCGGCTTGAGCCGAGCCGAGTTGACCGGCTGACCGGCTCAGTTGACCAGCTCGCGCGTGAGCCGCGCGTGGAGCTGCGCGTGGAGCCATAGGCTCCGATCTTCAAGCCGCGTGTGAGGGCGCGTGGAAGGTCCAATTTGCATTCTGTTTTCACGGGTCGACTCGTGACGACGTGTACTACCTCGGGGTAGTATGCATTTTAATTTTTGAGGTGTTTTGGATCTCCAAATTGAGAAAGCAAGGGATAGGTGTAATTAATTCTTTAATTAGTAACCTTTTTGAGTTAATCATTGTACCGGTGATATCTCATATAGGTGGGGCCTATCCAGAGGACTACCGGGGCTACCCAGGACGGGGTACTTCGACCCGGCTACCTACAGGTGAGTGAGTGGGTCTTTGTTTTGATAAATGTATATATATACGTATGGTTTTCAACGCTTTCTTTAACTGTTAGCGTAGTTGCATATCATATACGTTTGTTGGAGGTAGAACATTCGTATTATATTGCCATACATGTTTTATACTGTTGCTCATCATTAGATGTATACACCCCATGTATTAGTACTCAGTCTTGTGGCCAGGACTAGCCTTGACGTTAGGAGTAGTCACTATCAGTACCGCTACGCAGCTTTGGATCCATTGTAGGTACTAGCCTGTCTTAGGTTGCACTAGGCAACTCGGACTTGTGTGACTGCACTTTGTGCACCAGCGCTTAGCGTTAGACTTGCGTCATTGGAGTACTTAGCGTATTACTTTTATACCTAGCCTGTTCATTGTGGTTTAGCCACGTGGACTTGTGTGTTTACATATGGGTGAGCATGTCAGTACATTATTATCGGGGAGTACCCGAATGTTTTCATGATAGTATTTTGAGGTTCATGCCTACGGGTATGACGTATTTTCTCAAATTATACTTGTTTTCAAATGAGGGGTTACTAAACTTTTGAAAACAACGGTTTTATCAAACTTTGCTTTTTTTTGACCCACTCACCGTTTTATGTTTTGCGCCCCTCCAGGTTAGTTGGCTGGGAGCTTGCGACGTCGATGGCGCGGTGGTATGACAATGTAGGGATTTTCTACGTTTGTAGTAACTTTGTATCCCTTACTCTACTCGCAGTGTATTCTATTATTTCTTCCGCTCGCACACTCCGTGCACTCTGACCTTATTGTTTTAATTCAATATTCTATCCTTTATTCTAAATTTTCTTTTTGGCTTTTGTCACGCTAACGCGTGTCGGCCAGCACTTCCGACACCTGGCTCGTCTGGGATCGGGATGTGTCACCTTGTTCGCCGCCCGACTAGCGCCTAGCGCTTTTTAGAATCTTGGTTATTAGTAAACACATAAATACGAATGATCTCATTCATATAATTTTTATTCTTTGTAAGTAAACATGTCTAATGTTTGAATCTTTCCGTTCCTCATAGCATCATATAGGCCCTTTATTGTATGTAATAGTTAGTCAACATAAAAATTAACGCTTTCCTTGTTCTATCAATCAAACTCGCATCAACATTTGTTCTTGGAAAAATTCTGGACACGGTTAGGCCCGAGAATCTTCTAGTGATTAGACTCCAAAAACCAAAACCGTTTTGTTTGTTTATATTTTTTCTAAAGATCCATATTAGGTTTTGTTGGTGACCTAACCTAATCAAATCATTATGTCTTCATTACCGCATAAACCTACTTTGTCTTTTGATGGGATTAGAACAATTATTTTACTTTGGAAAGAAATACATTTTTTTTTTGGTTTTTAAAAATTTAGGGGAGAGGGAATGCTACCCCATTCTAGGGTCAGGGTATACCATAAGCCTCTTAGCCTATTTTTTGGTTTTTACAGATCGTCCACCAAGAGAGATTGCCTGCAGCTCGAACCTGGATATTGGTCTAGCGAAGAATATGATCCTTACCAAGTCAACCAACCCTCGTTGGCATAAATACATTATTTTACCATTATGGAAGAATACATACAAGCGAGAATGAGATGCGTAATAAAAGGACCTTTGTAAAAACCTTTCTAGAGAATTCAGCTAATGAGTCGAAAGAAAGAGTACCAAGCACTAAAATTACATAGTAAGACTATTCTCTACTTCTACAATCACGTTTGGAGGCTCCTCAAACCAAACTAAAGTCTTATGCTACCGTCAATCCACTTCGCGCTAGTCTATGCGCAATGCCGTTAGCTTCCCCGTTCGCATTTGGTGTATTTGAGCGGTTGAAACATGGCCATGAAGGACCTAGTATCATTAAGCTCATGTACAATCAATGAGGAGCTGCAAGTTTCGAAGCAAGGCCACGACGATCAAATTTTCAGTCGGGATTTCAGTAGGCGGACATTGATGGTCGCATCGAGCCCCTTTGCTTCGATTCTCGCTGAAACCATGGACGGATTCCCGATTCAGCAACATCTCTAAGAGACATTGTCCCAGAGCTAAATTTTCTAAGAAAACAACTGCATTATGCAGATTAAATTCGAACAACAAACCTCATGAAAAACTTTTGGTGGCTTGATGAAATCCTGAATGTTAATTCCACTGACACTCCTTAATTTGGCTTACATCCACTTAGTCTCCCGTATGTTATATTCTGCAAAAAGCTTCAGCAACTAAGATAAGCAAATCCTGCGCCATGGAAAAATTTGATATCGAATTTGATTACCATCTAGCAATCACAAATTCAAGCCACCAGGATTACTTACACGTACTGATGAATAATTACTTAAAAGCGCGTCATGAAATTAGTCGGATGAATGCACGATACTTAAGTTTCCTTGATGGTTTATCAATCGCAACTTCAATTGTCCTGCAGAGTAAATAGAAATCTGTATGAAGTGGTATCTTTAACACGAAGTAAGAGTCTGGACATTGATGTCTGTTGCAGACTTTCAATGCACAAGTATATTTTTGTAGGGAATATAAGAAGAAATATACCTTTCCAAAGAAGATTATATATATGCCTCCCGACTCTCGAGTCACCACTCAATCGACAATTCTCCTTCGACAAAATCATGCCTAAAGATCATTTGAAGATATATAGAAGAAGAAAAAATAAGCAAAACAAATATGATGACAGCTGTAATTGATTCATACATTAAAAAAAAAAAAGAAGCTCAGTTACCAGGATGGGATTGGTAGACTTGGCCTCTCACTCATCATCATCAGTGAACTGATGATCAAGAAACTGCGTTCGCTGACATATGACGTTTGGGATGTGAGAAATCTTGGGCCACTGCTCTCCACGGCCTTGTTTACAACGTTTAGCAAGGCTTGGACAGTCCGAGATGATAAGATCCTTCAGTGGTGTTTTGCAGAGGTAGTCTGGCAGTGTTTTTATGCCATAGCTGGAACTAATTCGTAAGGAGGAAAGGCATGGCATGATTGTAACTTCAGAAGCCGCTTTGTTCCGCCCTTCCACGCCTTCCCAGTCTTCCAACGCCCACATGCCGTAGAAGTGGAGTTCTTTCAACTTTGGAAAAAATGAGGACGATGAATTCAATGGTGTTTCATCTTCTATTCCCAAAAATTCACCGCCAACCTTTTGCACCTTGTTCATTCCCGATATAGTCAGTTTTTCAAGGTACTGCAACTTCCCAAGAGGAGGCAAAAACTCGCATTGACTCCATTCCGCAAGAGTGATGATTCTTAAGTTCCGTAAAGACATCATCCAATTCGGGCAGGTGGTGCCCGAATGCTCAAAAATGGCTAAAGATTCCAGATCTTGGTGCGGTCGTAAGACATTCAGTATTTCCACAGTGCTTCTTATCTGCTGCTTGTATCGGACATTCATAGAATTAATTTCGAGATGAAAAAGTTGCTTTTTGTCCCACAGTTGTGCTTTCTCAAGCTCACTCTCATCGTTTAAATTCCCCTCCAATCTTATGGTGAGACTGCCCTGAAGGTTAAGGGTTCTAAGATCTCCCAACTGTAACGCTCTGTCCTCATCACCACAAAGCACAGGACACTCGTCTAGTGTTCACAAACTTGTTAATCTCCGAATCCCTTTTGGCAAGTACCTCAGCGTATTACAGCCCGCAACATAAAGCTGCTTTAAGCTAATCAACTTTCCCATGTTATTAGGTAGTCTTTCAAGTGAGTCGCACTGACAAAGGCGCAAGGTATACAAATTGTACAACTCACAGATACTGTCAGGTAATATCTCCAAACCAGAGTTGCCTGACAAATCAATATGCCTCATATGTACCAGCTCGCCAATCTCCTTTGGGATTCCACTAATGAAACTATCACTCAAATTTAACGTCCTAAGACATTTCTGTTGTAAAATAAATTTTGAGTCTACGGTAGAAATATATGAACCAAAAGTTGTGAGCGTTCGTAGCTTTTTGCAATTGTAGTATGCAATAGAAGGTGGAAGTGGGCCATCATTTACAAACGTTACGGTCAAATGGCGAACCTTTTCATCCAATATTACCTCTATTTCATTCCCACTCTCATGGTCGACAATCAAACATTCGTTCTTAGTGAGAGATTGCACAAAGTCATGCACAATGTCATGCATTTTGCAACCTACAATTTTGTCACTGACATCATCTTTCTTAAAATCTTGGAAAAATGATCGAGCTACTAAGTTATCAAAAAATTCTTGACCCATTTCTCCCTTATCTTTAATATCTTTTGAATTCAAATAATCTTGCGCCATCCAGAGATTAATCAAGTTATCTCTTTCAAACTCATAATCTTTAGGAAAACTAGCACAATACAAAAGGCAACACTTGATTGCTGGGGCTAAATCATAAAAACTTAGTAATAGTGGTTGGAAAACTTTTTGTTCCACCTCTTCTCGATCCCATATCTTACTATTCAAGACATCTAGCCATTCACTCTTTGTTCTCTTGTTGCGCATGAGACTACCTAAAGCTTTTGCAGCGAGAGACAAACCCTTACATTTCTCTACCATTTCCTTACTAATATCTTCAAACGCCTTAAACTCATCTACTTGCCTAGCCAAAAATGCCATGTGGTTGAAGATTGACAAACAATATTCTTGACTCAACTCTCCTAGATTGATCATGTCACTTTTTGCTTCCATCATGTCAACAACATCATGTTGTCTTGTGGTTACCAATATTCTACTGCCTTTAGCACCACTTTGGATAAGTGGTACCCTTAATTGTTCCCACTTTTCATGATCATGGGTCCACACATCATCTAGGACGATGAGAAACCTCTTGCCCTCGATGGATGTTGACATACATTCCAAGACATGCTCAACTGATCATTTGAACTTGGGGGTTTTTATCACCGCTTATTGCTTTGGCAATCTTAATCTCATCAAAAGGGTTTGAGACACAAACCCACACTCTCTTTTCAAAATAGGCTTTAACATTGCGGTCATTATAAGCTAGTTGAGTCAAAGTTGTCCTTCCCATTCCTCCCATTCCTAGAACAGGGATGATAAGAAGCCCCCTCCGATCATCTCTACCATCACTCAACAACTTTGTTATCAAAATGTCTTTTTCATTTTCTCGACCAAATACCTTAGACATGTCGACATAGTGAGAAGTCTCTTGTCGTTTAGGTACTTGTTGAATGCCGTTTTCATTGGGTTGAAACACATGCGTGTTTCTTTTTTGCTCATCAATCACACTTAACCTATCATTCAAATCTTTTATCTTAACTGCAACCTCATGACGATGAACTACCTCTTTTGCTTTGCGAAAACAAGAGCAACTTGGGAAAATAGAGAAAGTTACCTTCTTCTTCTTCTCCTTAGGAACGACTGCATTTTCACCTTCTCGTTCTTGTTTCTCGACTTGTTGTCTCAGCATGTCAGTGTTCCACTCGTCCAGCACGTCCACCATCTCGAAGGATATGTCGTTCAACTTATCCAACCAGATTCTCACGCTGGCATCCTTCACTTGCCTTCGCTCCGCATCCTCGAGAACAGCTTGAATGCCTTTGAGTTTGGCAGCGAAATCTTCAATTTCTTTCGCGACGTTCAAAACAAGTTTCACCTCTCCTTGTACGTAATCATAAGCTGTTGAAGCCAACCGCTCCAGTAGCGTGGAAATGATCCCATCAGCCATTTTCAGCCTCAAAAATTGGTTGACAGTGGAAAAAGATATGATGAACAAGAAATTAATGCAGGATGAGGATGGTTTGTGCTATTGCCTCTCTTCTACCCAGCTTTTATATATATATATATATATATATATATAGTGATTTCTGTAATATATTTTTTTCGCCAAAGAAATGCAGGATGGTTTGTGCTGTCATATTCTGTGGATTAGATAAAATAATTATGTAATTATGTATACTAGTTTCAACTACTTGAATTAAAAATATAATATTCCCAGTTATATACAATTTACTTCCGTCAATAAGTAAAAAAATAATATAATGAGATCATTTAGTCGCTGGCACAATTTGGAAAGATACTCAAGTGCTCGCTAGAGTCCAGGACGAATGCACCTGCTTAGGTTACTCGGAATAAATCTTTGGAGACGAACCATTTATATAAGACAAAGGTTAACATTGTAATAATTTGTGTTAATTTTTAATTCGATTACTAATTTTGGATGTTGATATGTAGAGCATAAGAATCTTCAACTACCCAGCTACAAGGTATTGTATTCTCTTAAGAGTTGTGCTATGCAGTTTCAATAGTAATAAAACTTAAAAAAAAAAAAACTAAAAACATTATTTATGATTTTTTGTTATTATGCTTTCATCACTTACACACAAGTTCGAATTCTCATATTCGTAATTTAAATAAATTTAATGTAATTATTTTATCATTTGTAGAAAGAAAAGATTTTCTTACATCTGGTCAATTTATATAGTATATTTCTAACAAATTTGATATAAGTTTCATATAACCTTAAAATCCCTCGACCAAACGCAGTATAAAATCTAGATTGGCCTTTAAACGCAAGTCTACCCGAACAAGAGAAGGCTAGCTGCACCTTATGAACTCACATGTCCCCACTTGCACGGACGATGTCCAATGCCATTATGCCACGCGTCCAATATTTTCACCATCACGGTGAGCAGGTGACTTTTGAGATACCAAGCAAATGGCCTTTCTCTTGCTTTCTTCCCAGTCCAAATTTGCGGCCACAAAATTCCACAGATTCTTACAGATATACACTACCCGACCGTAACACTGTAAAAACTGAAAACCAAGATCCCCATTTTGATAACTAGATGGAGTAAAACTGTGAAAGTGTGAAACTTTTACTTTGGTCAAAGTCAACGTTGGGCAAAGGTAAGACGTAAGAGATCCTTCTTCTCTGTTCTTATGCTACCTTGAAGCTGTAGCTACCAGGAGCCCTTTGATCCACCATCACTCCAACTAGTCGATTTTTTTTTTCCTCAGATCCATCACTGTGAATTAATTTCAGAAAGCTGCTGCATTTGTGCTTGTTTTTTTCGTTTTCTGCTTTTCTGTTGTATTTGTTGGAGCTTTTTGATTAAGCAGGAGCCAAAAGCAAGGTCGGAAATTTGAAGTTTCCCTGAGAAGAATCTATTATTTGAAGAAAACCCAGTTGGAGAAATCCCGAATCTTGAACTGGGGTTTTCGTTTTGAAGCATAAAGTTCAGGAATAAGATTCTAATTTTTCAGGAAACAACACTGATCTTTTTTCTGGGTTGTTGTCATTTTCTGCAAACTGTATCGGAAAGTGAGTGATGGTGGAGGAGGAGGAGGAGGTTCTGAATCCCTCCGGCGATGTCGCAGGCGAAAAAGAGCCGGAAAAAGGGTGTTGTGGAGCTCTCTGCACTCCAATCCAATGGTTCAGAATGCTGTGTGTGGAAATGCATTGGAGTTTTGTATTGGGGGTGGTGGTTGTTTATGGAGTAAGTCAAGGACTCGGCGGAGCTCTTAACCGCGTTGGCACGGAGTATTACATGAAGGATGTGCAGAAGGTGCAGCCGTCTGAAGCTCAATTTTATCAGGGAATTACTTCAATTCCTTGGCTTGTCAAACCTCTCTGGGGCCTCCTCACTGATGTTCTTCCGATTTTTGGGTATCGAAGACGCCCTTACTTCATTGTAGCAGGTAAATGTGCTGCTTTAGTTCATGTTAACTCAAATTTCTAAACTTTTTGTATGTTTTGATGTTCAATTGATATTTATGCAGTTTCGGATTATGTAATCTCATTGATGTATACACATTTTTCCTTGAATGCCACAAACTTTAGCTTCATTCTTGTATTGTCAGTTTTCTATGCATCGATAACATGTTGGTACGTTTTGTTGGACATATAGACAGTCCGTCTTTATTAAAGAACGGACGTCCATTCCATAGCCGGACTATTCTAATAGATGAGAATATCAGTTGAAGTTTTGTGTTTTTTTTCCAAAAAAGGAAAATTCGAACTTGCCACATGGATGGCGTATTTAGCAGTTGCTGACATGGTGTCCTGATTAATGCCATGGTTTTATTAGGTTCTATCGGTGTGATCGCAATGCTCGTTTTATCGTTCCATGCAAAGCTGCACATTGCACTTGCCCTCTTGGCATTAACAGCTGGAAGTGGTGGAGTGGCCGTAGCAGATGTCACCATAGATGCATGTGTGGCACAGAACAGTATCATTCATCCTTCACTCGCAACCGATATGCAGAGCCTGTGTGCCCTGAGTTCCTCCATTGGGGCACTACTGGGATTCTCCGTTAGCGGCATTTTAGTTCATCTTATAGGCCCGAAGGTCAGTTCATTTTCACTTGTATCTGTTCAAATTTTAAAAACTTCTTTGTTTTTCATATTATAGCTTGAAAAAAATGGCATATTTACCATTAGAGTTTCTTTCTCCTCCTCTTCCTTGGTAGGGGGTGTACGGCTTGTTGGCAATCCCATTTGGACTCGTATTCTTAATCGGAACTCTGCTCAAAGAACCTCATTCACCGAATTTCGCTTACACGCAGGTAGTCCCTTACTCCGCTCAATTCTTGGGTTTTCTTTCTTTCATGCTCACGATCTAATATTGCATGTTGGGCACAGGTGAATAAGAAGTTTGTTGATGCTGGTAAATCCATGTGGACAACATTGAAATGCCCTGATGTATGGAGACCATGCGTGTACATGTACTTTTCCCTGGCATTGAGCTTGAATATCCTCGACGGGATGTTCTACTGGTATACAGACTCGGAAGGTGGTCCACATTTCTCTCAGGTATTCGACAACTACTAATTAGAGTGGATTTTAGTACCTCAGTAATCACTATATAAATTTAATCAGTCACATCTTTATGCAGGAGAATGTTGGATACATGTTCTCAGTAGGTTCAGTTGGTTCCCTTTTGGGGGCAGTACTCTATCAAAATGTTCTAAAGGATCATCCTTTCCGGGACTTGCTCTTCTGGACTCAGTTGATTTACGGTTTGTCAGGAACATTAGACTTGATGCTCGTTTTGCGATTGAATTTGAAGTTTGGCATACCAGACTATTTCTTCGTTGTGATTGACGAAATTGTATCCCAAATGACCGGAAGGCTCAAGTGGATGCCTCTTCTTGTGCTCAGCTCAAAGCTTTGCCCCCCAGGAATTGAAGGAACGTTTTTTGCGCTGCTCATGTCAATTGACAACTTTGGACTTCTCTCGGCAACATGGGGAGGAGGCATCTTACTGCACGCGTTGAAGGTTACGCGGACACAATTTGATAATCTCTGGTTAGCCATTCTGATTAGGAACTTCTTGAGATTAGCTCCTCTTTGTCTGCTGTTTTTGGTACCTAGAGCTGATCCCAACTCTTCGATTCTTCCAACCGAAATCGCAAACACGAAAGAGGATATCGAAACTGTAGAAACAGAGAACGTTGAATTGGTCTCCCTTGTAAACAGAGTAGATGATAGATAGCCCGACTACCAACAATTTGCATCAATCATTTTTGGCTTCAGAAACATACTTGTAGACCAAGCCAAAGTTGGTTTAGGTTGATACAGGAAAGAGTTTGAATTAAATGTACTGTTATCACACATAATTTTGTCATTAATTCCCACATTTTTGCTTAATATTGAGAGAAGTATTTCATGGTACCTGTTTCTTTTATTTTATGTATAGTGAGATACGTTAACAAAATTGTTTGGATGAATTAAAGTTATTCAGATACGTTTTTCTTCTATTTCACATTTTGATAGAGTACTGATGGATACATTGTCCTAACCAATTGACCTAGTCTACTTCCGTTCACTTGGCAGAAAGTTGAGTGCCCAAATTTCTGGGTTTTTGAAGAGTGATAGTTTCTTACATGAGGATAGCGAGCGAGTGCTCTGAAGTAAAACTTGTAACAACCAAGGAAATTGATTTCCGCAGTCACGTTTTCTCTTTATATGTTCCTTTATTTTTTCAAGTCTAGAGAATATAGAGACTAAAATAAGGCATGCAAAAGACAAAAAGGATAGTGAAAATCATGGCCCAAACTAAAAAATAAGACTACGGTGTAAACTGTAGTGTAAAGATTTGGTTGGTCAAATCACTTAATACTATAATTTAATAATTTTATGAATGTTGAATTCAGCACTAATTTATAATGGACAGTATATTGTGTGACTCAACCCAAATTCATCACCGTTTAATTCATTATATCGGTCGTATGAAAAAAAAATCCCCTTAATTTTTCTCTTGATTTATTTATTATATCTGTCATATAAAAAATAAAAAATAAAAAAGATTCTGCTCGTCAAAAGAGATATGGTCGGTCAAAAGTCAACTTGGCGCCCTTCTCAGTTGTGCTAACTTGGAGCTAGCTACCAGGCTTTCGAATCCATCTCGATCTTGAAGTTAGCTGGTTTTTCATTTTCTGAGATCGATAGCGTTTCAGAAAAGAATAAACTTCGCCATCATTGCAAAATTAATTCGAGAAAGCTTCTGTCTTTGTGTTTTTGTTTGTTTTTAGTGTTGTCTCGAAGAAACCCAGTTCAAGCTTCCTTCAGGAGTTTTCATCGTTTCGAAGAAACCCAGTTCGATAAAACTAAAAACTCGAACTGGGTTTTGTAGGTTTTTCAATTTCAAGCATTGTTCAGGAAACACTGATCTGTTTTCTGGGCAGTTATTGTGCTCTGCAAATCTGTCCCGGAAAGTGAGTGATGGTGGTGGAGGAGGAGGAGGTTCTCGATCCCTCGGGTGATATTGCACATAAAAAGGAGACGAAAAAGGGGTGCTGTGGTGCTCTCTGCACTCCAATCCAATGGTTCAAAATGCTCTGTGTGGAACTGCATTGGAGTTTTGTGTGGGGCGTGGTTGTTGTTTATGGAATAAGTCAGGGACTGGGAAAAGCTCTTTCTCGCATCGGTACGGAGTATTACATGAAGGATGTGCAGAAGGTGCAGCCTTCTGAAGCCCAATTTTACCAAGGAATTATCTATATTCCTTGGATTGTCAAGCCTATCTGGGGTCTCCTCACTGATGTTCTCCCAATTTTTGGGTATCGAAGACGGCCTTATTTCATTTTTGCTGGTAAGTAGTGCAGTTTTGGTTTCTTGTTAACTCAAAAGTTAATAGTTATTTTAGTTGATTTTTATGTTCGAGCCTCAAGGTTCGTATAATGGATGAGTAGACATTTATTTTCAAACAGTTGTTGACCTTAGAAGTGTTGCGTTCTCTTCGTTGTTCGAAATTTGTGTGTTTTAGATTAGCAAACCATTGCCTATACGAACCACGAGAAGGAAGGACTGATTGTTTCATAATTTCTTGCTGACAAGGTTTCCTAAATTAGCTGGTTCATGTTTTGTTGGTATTAGGTTCTATTGGCGTGATCTCGATGCTCCTGTTATCGTTCCACGAAAAGCTGCATCTCGCACTTGCCATCTTGGTATTAACAGGTGGAAGTGCTGGAGTTGCTATAGGAGATGTCACCATAGATGCCTGTGCGGCACAGAACAGTATCCTTCGCCCTTCACTTGCATCAGATATCCAAAGCCTGTGTGCCTTGACTTCCTCCATCGGGGCACTTGTCGGATTCTCCATTAGTGGCATCTTTGTTCATCTTATAGGCCCTAAGGTCAGCTTCTTTAAAACTTCTCCTCTTCGTATTTCAATCGAAAATATCATGATTCTATTTCCTCTTCCATGGCAGGGAGTTTTCGGCCTGTTGGCAATCCCATCAGGACTTGTAGTTGTAGTTGGAACTCTGCTTGATGAGCCTCGTTCACCCAATTTTGCGTACACACAGGTAGTCGTATGCTCCTGCTGATTCTTGCTTCCTTTCAAGCTAAAGGCCTAATATTTCATGCCGGGCGCAGGTCAGTCAGAAGTTTATTGATGCTGGAAAAGCCATGTGGACAACATTGAAATGCCCTGAGGTATGGAGACCTTGCTTGTACATGTACTTATCCCTTGCATTGAGTTTGAACATCCTCGACGGAATGTTCTACTGGTATACAGATGCAAAGGATGGCCCGTCTTTCTCTGAGGTATTCAATAATCACTTACGAGTATGAGTTTTAGAAACTAAGATGAGTATATTTTAAAGTTAATCATTCACATCTTTATGCAGGAGAATGTCGGATATATATTCTCGATAGGTTCAGTTGGTTCGCTTTTGGGGGCAGTACTTTATCAAAATGTTCTAAAGGATCATCCTTTCCGGGACTTGCTCTTCTGGACTCAGTTGATTTACGGTTTGTCAGGAACATTAGACTTGATGCTCGTTTTGCGATTGAATTTGAAGTTTGGCATACCCTGCTAGGATTGATGAAAGTGTTTCTCAAATGATGGGAAGGCTCAAATGGATGCCTCCTTCTGTGCTTAGCTCAAAGCTTTGCCCCTCGGGAATTGAAGGAACTTTTTCGCTCTGCTCATGTCAATCGACAATGTTGGAATTCTGTCAGCATCGTGGGAGGAGGCGTCTTACTGCACGCATTGAAGGTTACAAGGACAAAATTTGATAATCTCTGGCTTGCCATTCTGATTAGAAACTTGTTGAGATTAACTCCTCTCTGTCTGCTGCTTGGTACCCAAAGCTGATGCGAGATCCGCCATTCTTCCAACAGAAATTTTGAACAAGAAAGAAGATATTGAAACTACAGAAACAGAGAGCATTGAATTGGTCTCTCTTGTAAAGAGAGTTGATGGTAGATAGCTCAACAACAAAACCACCTCTTTTCCTCCAAATCATTTTTTGTTTTGTTTTCAGAAACACATTTTAGGTTGCAGATTGAATTTCGATAGCCGAGATGGACGTAAGTACTGTCCTTAAATTGCTGTTGCAGTTTGTTATTTCACTAACAGATTACATATCCGTATAAAGCATGTCGAACTAACAAGAAGGATTTACCAGCAACAAGAAACAAAGATACTAAATCAGATTTTATATCTGAAACCATACAATCATGTAAGCATGATGTAAGGCAAAGTACTACTTCAACGACCATCCAAGCGAGAAGTTAAAGATACGCTGAGAGGCTGAATCGGGCTTCTGCTGAGGTTGAGGCAGTGGATGATGGGCATGCATGTCTTGTGGAAGTTCTGGCAGCGGCGCTTCGAACTGAAGAACCTTTACCACCCGCCCTGCTTATGGCCTTCGTTTTGCTGGGGTGAGTGCACCATAACCCCAATAAATAGCAAACATTTCATTTCGTTTCTATCGAAGTTCGAGTTTAACCTCTCATCAGCTACATGGAGAAGATTTCAGCAAGGTAGAGCTGCCAAATCCACTGAAAGTGGCACGTGATACTTCATCTCGGTATGTCCTCCTTCCACATGCAATTTCCAATGCTACAACTCCGAAACTGTACACATGTCTGATCTCTTTACTTGGCCTCCGCTTGCATATTCTGGGGCCATGTATCCTAAAGCCCCTACTACCCCTGTTGTCTGACTCTAATCAAGGATCCACGAACTTCTGCAATACCAAAAATCACCAAGCTTAGTGCTGAAATCATTGTCCAACAGTACGTTACTGATTTGATATCCCTGTGAAGGACACATTGCTCTGCTTCTTCGTGTAGGTAATGAAGTGCCGGGAGGCCAACCCTAGAGCTATCTTGTACCGATTCCCATTGCAGGGTTGCTCGAGAGCCAAAGAGGTGCGTCAAGGCTGCTATATGCATAAACAAGTAAGCATTCGCCTTTCTCATGACACCATCCAATGAACTGCACCAGATTTCGATGAAATAAGCGTTTATTATCTTCTACCTTCATTGATGAAGATTTTCTCATAGTTCTCTTGATTCCGTCAAGACTCTTAACAGCACCAGGCTGCCAAGATCTTGTAAGATCCCTTTATAAACTTGTCCTGACCCTCCCTGGCCAAGCCTTCTATCTTTCGCGAACTCATTAGTGGCCTTGACTAATTTTTGGCAAGAAAACCTTTTTGGGACAGCTAGTCTCTCAAGATCTGCACTTATAGAGGGCAAGGCATTGAGCCAGGATTTCATGCTCAAACGATCCAAGAATCCTTTTAACTAACCAACATAAGGCAATGCCAATCGCTAAAATGAACAGCAAAACTGCAAAACCTGCTATCAACCATGTCTCTTTTCTTTTCCACTGTTTTCCTGATTGTCTCATGATCAGGATCCAAATTTGAATTGCAATCCTACGAGTAGATCGTATGCTGCTCAGGAGTATAATCCGTAGCAGCTGAAAAAACCAACTGTAACCGAATCAGGAAGGCACTTGCGTAAGTCAACATTGTAAGAAAGAGAAGAGCTGCCCATGAAAACAAGGTTTTCGTTTTATGTCCAAACACAATTGAGGTTTTCAGTGGTAGCATTGTAAGTTATCCACACATTCGCCTTCTTCTTGTCGTAAGAGCTGCTAAAATTCCAACTAGCATGAACAGCAGAGGAGATGCTGTGTATATTGATCCCAACATGCGGCCGGCTGGATCACAGTAACTGTTTGAGTAGGTATCGAACTCAACTGTGACAATTTGAAGTGGTGGACATAGTGTTGTTGAATAGTCCGAGAAACCACCGCCCAAGTTTGGCGGAATTGGGTAACCAACAGGAGCAAGGGAAAAACGCAAACCGGCCACTATAGTTGTCAAGGCCACCAGTGTTGATGATGAAAGTGAAATGAGTAGTGAAGTCTCGCCAGTGACTTGGTGTCGGAACCTCTCCATGGTGTGGCTATGTTGAGGCAAACTTCCAAGTGAAGGCGCCGCGTCACCTTCTTCGTAGACAATGTTCTTGTACCGTCACGAAATTTTGTTATATTGAAGGAAAGCGGATGAGCGAAGGGAGGAAGTAGCAGGTGATCAAAAGGAACAAGAATTGAAGACGAAAGCTCTGCTCTCTGCTGCTGTTGCTGCTGCTGTTGTGTTGTTTAGAGACACTGCGCTCTATTGCAACTGCTATTCTCACTAATCACACAACCTTAAATTCACCAAAGTTTGCTTAACAGAATAAGAATAGTTGGAAGACGAAAATACTGCTCGGAATGGAAAACAGTGAAGTTAAGGTATTTTTCGTTTTGCTTAACGAAAGGCCTTCAAACAAAAAAGATGCTTAGCAGCATATCCTTGTCTGCACAAACCTACCACTCGCTGTCGTTGCAAAGGACATACAAAAAGTCCAGTCTAGTCAGAAATAAATGTTGACAAGCTACAGGACGAACAATTGGATTGATTTTTTTAATTTTGGGTGGTTGTTAGTTTGGTTGCAACGAATAACAAAAGAACACGCGGTACAAAATAATGAATTTGTATTAATGACATTGTCGAAGTCATAATTTCTGTGGGGGTATTCTTTACAAGAAAAGAATTTCCTCTCCCGATCTCCACTATTTGTGCTGATCCAAGTGTGGTGAGCACTTGATCTTGACCGTGATGTGATTTGGTCAAGGGCCTTCGAGACTTGATCTTGAACAAATCGAGACCACGAGTAGTGCCACGTGGTTGGGTGATCTAGCTTTGGTGGTGGATGAATCGGAGGTGTTTGTTGGATTCTCCACGAGTTTGATGAAGAACACAAGAGTGTTGTGTGTTTGGTGTTTGCTTTGGCCAGAGCTTTCTGGTTTCTCCAGAAAGTTTGGACTTGTTTCGTTTCTTCCAAAGTCCTTTTCTTTGAAAATGTGCCTAGTATTTATAGGCAAGCAATTGGGTAATAGTTTAGAATCCCAATCTAAATCCCGTGGATTTGTGGAATTGATTTTTTATTTGATTTAATTTGATCTAATTATTTAACTTAGCTCTTTTAAATCATAATCTGATTTAGGAAATTAAACCATAATTGATATAATTTGATCGCATTAGGTTAATTTGTCCCCTCACACTTGATTTTATTTTGTTTGACAGAGGTTTCGTATGCCGACACGTATCACTCTTAAAAACTTATCCGCTTTGATGAGTCACATGCCATGTGTGTGCAATTTAGTGGGAACCATGGTGTGCGCCACATAAGCCCCGGCAAGTTGAAATTTAATTTGTTGGTGAACATTTATTTCACCGAAATTTACATGTCTACAAAATGTTTCACTCAAGCCACGCCCGTAAACATGTGTTTGTGATCACTTGTTGGAAGTGTGCTTGAAGTTCCTCTTTATTATATATTTGGCTAGCGTATTGCGTGTAAAAATTTGAACGATATTTTGAGGGCACACACTCGTCATGCACAAAACTTCGAGTCATTTATGACAACTAATTTTCTTCAGACAAACAGCCTTGTGACCATCCCGTTTGCGATGATGACATTTTCTTCAACCATTGGCCATTGCATTCTTTTGCTCCCTTCTGACGGATACCAAATTGGCATAGAATCTTTATATATGGCATAGTGCATATGATGTGCCCATATTTTCTTTGACATGAACTAGTTGACATAATAATGGAAAAGAAAATCCAATATTTTGCGGCTAATTTAGTGGACGTCATTTTTCAGTAGAATTGCCTTCCTTGTCAACTTGGTAAACTTGTTTCTCCATCTTGGTGAGCTTTTATTTTAGGGTTTTTATCATAACTAATATCAAATTGATCCAATTCATCATTTTGGTCTCTAAATTGAAAATCGATCAATTTCGTTCATAAAAATCGACCTAACACATCTATTTCAGCCTTCCTTGCTGTAGGATTAGTGCACCATATTCCCATAATTAATAAGCATTCCATTTCGTTTATATCAAGTTCACTCCAACCTTTAATTAGCCGCGTGAGAGCAGATGAGAGTGTGGCCGTGTAGAGTTGCTAAACTCCAACTCACAAGCGGCACGTCAAGTTCTCCGTCATGGAAAGTCCTCCTACCGCATGCAAGTTTCAAGGCCACAACTCTAAAGCAGATGTGAAAAAAAAGGTGTAAGTGTTTGGTAACCGTAGTTGTAAAAGTACTTATAGGCAAAAAAAAGCGCTTTCGTGAGTGTTTGGTAAACTTAGCATAAAACTCCGACCGTGTAAAATGACTAAAAAGGGCATGTTGTTGTATGTATTATTAATTTAATTGTTTAAGCCAAAATATTGGTCAATTCATTACATATACTTTTTTTCTTATATTGTTCGCCTTATTTACGTATCCCAAATTTTAAAGAATTATTATGAAAATTTCTTTATAATATTAAATAATATACAATCATATAAGGTAGTTACAATATTATCAACTATATAATACATGCATCAAACATATTAAAATATCTACAAATTGTTCAATATAAAAATAGTCTAATTAGGTGCATTCATCAAACTTGCTATGCTATTTCTTTAATGCTTCCATCTCTTGTGATCCTTGGTCATGGTGATTTTGGCCTTCTTCTTCATCATCACCACTATTGCCGTCTTCACTAAATGGTATGTTTACAGTTGCAATGCTTAGGACACATCAACAAATGGTATGTTTCCCCGCCCATAGGTAAATTTTCATTCAACCACATAGAGCACGATATGTCCGATTGAAACATCAGCCCGGAGGAGGTATTGACATTGCCGATGCATTTCGTGCAACAAGCTTTTTAACTGGGTAAACTAACTAATAACATTTAGATTTACTCAACAATAGAGATTACTTTAGGCAACAAAGGGCATAAGGAATAAAAAGTTCACTTTAATATTATATTCAACACAAAAAGCTTAAATTTGATACAAAAGGCATTTGCATGCATACATACATATATGTACTTATATTTATCGTCTCTTATAAGGACGGAAATCATCGAATCCAAAGTGATGCAAGAGCATTTAATGCAATTGTAATTAACCAAGGAAATCACAATACAAAGTGATGCAAGAGCACGGTTCATGAAACTTCCTCATCCGAGGCGACCCGTGAGTTCTTACAAACTCAATATCAAACCAATGAAAATGCTTGTGTGGAAATTCATTGAGCTTCGAAACACAACATATATCACATATCCCAACAAAATCAATATAGACAAAGAAACAATCTCAAAACTCAACATGTCAGCGTACTCAAGTTCAACTCTACACAAACTCTAGTGGTTCCGGTCTGATCCCGAGGCAATCTTGGCCGCCGATGCCAAGAAAAGAAAGAACCACTCTTGGAATACGTAGATATAAGTACCGTTCGCCTTAGGGTACGCAAGCTTAAGGTGAGCTGGAGGTCGCCGATGAAAGTCTCACAGAAGAACCGCATTAGGGATTACTATTAAAACTTTACATCCACTAAAACAGAACCCTTGTTAGAATGTAAAATGTAGAAATGAGTTAGGAGTGGAACCCACAACTTCCATTATGAGTTGTTCATTAGATGTTAAAATGGCAGTCATCGACAAGCAAGTTGCTCACTCATTGGTGAATTTGTAAAGTCGAAGTACAAGGGTGTTTTATGCCAATGCAAACTAAATCATTGAGGATGTGTGGAAAGATCTTGGAGTGAATATAAGTTATTTGACAGCTAGAAGGGCTTTGGAATGTGCATTGAAAGATATTGAGTATCACCACAACAACTTTCTTCTAAACGGGAGGTCAGTGAGAAAGGTGCAAGAAGGAAAGAATTCCATCTCAACCAAAAAAAAAAAAAGTCTCATGGAGAAGAGCATTCTACATGGAATTGTGGAAAATGTGGCTCAACCGGTCATTACCGTAAAACCTGCAAGAGCTCCATTACTCTTCATCTCAATTTCGAAAGTGAGTTTGCTACCTAAAACTAGGACATGGATAGCCTCAAACCGTAGTAGTTTATTCAGAGAGACAATGCATTATCATCTTTCTGTACTATTGTAAACTTTTCATGTTTTCTGTACCGACACTTTTCATCGACCGCATAATGAAATTTTTTGTAACTTAATCCATATTCAGGATATATTTCCTCTTACCTTATAATTTAAACAACCAATTAGTTTGGGTTTTCATCCTTCAATTAACTTAATTACATCATATAGAAGCAAGCTAATAAAGATTCCGTCCTTTTCAGTTATTTGGCTTGATTGGAAACTTCTATCAATTAGCTTTATGAGTTTCCCAGTAGACCCATTGATTATTTACTTATCTATAACAAAAATTCAATCAAATTAAAACTAATCGCATAAACAATCAAGTGATTGAGGGAACTAAAAATTCATGATCTAATACATCTGAAAATCTAAAAAATCACAATCCAGATCAATGCTGAAACCGAACTCATCGTCAAGACTACGAGCAACCCAATAGCACAATAACAAAAAGCAAACACAAGATCAACAATCCCAAATCACAAAAGAAAAGTAAAGTATAGCAGTAACAAAACATTTTGATCAAAACCTGCAAAGCGAAAGGATCCGAACCTTTGAGGGGATTGAAAATCTGAGGAAATCTAAGGAAATCTCGAAATGATCCTAACGAGAAAGGGGATTGAAAATCTCGAGGAGGGGAGAACCAGGTGGAGGTGAGGAGGAAGAAACCAGTGGAGGGAGGGAGCTTTCCCCGGAGGCCGGGAATAATCTCTTTCAAGCCGTGAAATCGCTCGACATTAGGTTCTCGTAGAAACATACGAGGGTAGTATCGCCATCATGAAATTTTCTATTTAATGTTATCGTTTCACTCAGCTTCTTTGTTCAGCGCTTTTTTGAGAAGCAAGGGTTTTATTGCTTCGCCATTGCTGTTTTGAACTGGAAGGATTGTGAAAAAGTACTTTTTTTTTTTTTACCAACACAATTTGGGTCTTAAACTTTTTTAATAAACTGTTTTTAAAAAATTTCAGCACTCCCAAACTAGGCATTTGTTATCTCAAAAGTGATTTATTGAGCCCAAAAGCAATTGGGCCGCAGGTAGAAACCCATCAAACAGTGAAAACAAACTAGCTAAACTAAAGCCCAAATGTACTTTCACATTCATGTTGTGTTTGTGTTAATTTACGGGTTGAACAATATGCAAAATGATATAATAATATTAGGATACTTATATTTTATTATCTCTAAGTTTGAGGTGATTTTTAGTATGGATCATGATGAGCGTATTTGACCATATATTCACCCCCTAAAAACTACAATTGCTAGCAATACATGTGATTTGAAACAAGATAATTGTATGTTTTATATTTGTGGCTATATAAATGAGATGGAAGATTTATTTACATTTAATTTCTTGTAAAAAGGAATTGTCAAGCCTAAGACATTTATGAGATGGGAGACTATTTTCTCAATGCTCAAGAGTTGCTTTTATCCTTTCGACTACGTAGAAGAGAAAAGAGCTTTCTCCCATCTTCCAAATAGCACCCAACATACCTCATCACTGAAGAAAGAGGATTTCACCAAGCAAGAAATTAAAGAGAGATGGAAGATCATATGTCCAAATCATAAGTTCCAAATTGTGGTAATATTCTACATGAGTGTTTTTAGTTGTTAAAAGTGTTTTGGGAAAATTTTCAAAGTGAGCAAAATGATCAAACTAAGTGGGAAGCACAGCTGCAAATTTGGTGGAAACAGAAAGGAAAGCAAAATGAGTTGTGATTCAATGACGTTATTCCTTCCAATTCGAATTGGATTTCGTTTAAGTACAAGTTTCGTTTATTTTATGGGCTTGAATGTAGGGCTATTCTTTCCTACAAATTAGGAGATGTTTGGTTTCAAAGATAAAAAGATTTGGCTTTGGAATTAGAGGACATTCAGAAATTAAAAAGGGCAGCAGCAAGGAGCTTACGTAGAAGGTGTGGTCTAGGGTTTTTCTAAACTTTAATTTTCGCCATTTTTATGATAGAATTGGAGATTATTTTCATGATGTTTCGAACTAATTTTCCTTTTGCTATACATGATGTAGCCATAACCTTGAATTCTTACGAACTAAGTGAATTATTTTTCAAGTTTCATTCTCATTGAGTATTTTCCTGCTATGTTTATATACTTTGTTCTAGTCTCGTGATTAGCTACCATCTTGACTTTTGCTTGGTAAATTTGATGCAAGTTGTGCATGCCATGTTCTCAACTTGATTTTGCTTCTTGCAGATTATGCTATGAATTTGCTAGTAGTAGATGCCATACCTAGAATTCGTAGTCTTTATAAAATTGCCATTGATCTTAAGGAGTTCTATTATGTTTAACTACCTGCATGCCATGGATGGTTTCACATTGGAATATACGTAATAATCTAGATGCCATAGATATTACATGAGTTAGGGAATTTGACTATCAATGAGGATGTGTGCTTGTTAGTAATTCGCTGAAGGAAATAAGTTGGATTGGTTATGGTGAGTCGATGCTCTAGTGTTTTACCCACCGATTATAATTTGCGTTCTTTGCTAGTGTTTTATATTTCGTTGATCTTACATTCTTGTTATCTTTATTAATTTTGCATTTATTCTCAACTTTCAATCTATTTACATTCATCATCTTCTAAATTAGAATACCATTGCAATTGGAATTAAGGTAGTTGGTTAGAATTGGATTACCTCGTGGGACGATATTAAGTGCTTGCTCTCTATACTATCGAATGATTCGTACAATTTGCGAGTATAAATTGGAACTAGATTGAATTGATTTAAGTTAGTCTATTTTGACCGCAACAGATCACGTGATTTAATTTCACAATGCAGTTGGACCATGAGCTTTAAAAGAGTATCAATTTATACTTTTTTACATATTTGAACATCTAATCTTTCTATTAAATTGATGAGTTTTTTGTCAATGGTGAAAATATGGCTCACGCTTTAGCTCATATAAGGAGCTCATGCCTCACCATGTGATCAATTTAATGATGAATTAAACGATGAATACAACCAAAGACATAAATTGGATACAATTATTATACCTTATAATGCAAAGGAAAAATTGAAACTTCATGACTCATTTTGAAAACCGTCCAAAAACTAAAAGGTGTGATATATACTTAACCCACTAGCAACTCGTAATATTCTCATTGTTGAGGGTCAGGTTCTCCTTGATGGTATGAAGGTTGCTTGTGATCGTGGCTTCATGCTTGGAGGTGGAAAGCAAATCTAAGGTCCTATTGATGCTTTGACTGGGACCTCCTATATCCCTTGGCAACTTCCTACTTTGAGGTCCAAATATCTCAAAAGTTTGCTTGCTACTTCCAGGGCATTTCATTTTTTTCATATTTATTGCGAAGCAAATTTTGTTGCGGACACGTTGGCTAGTGCTGGGCAATTGCCTTCATTCATCGTATGATGGCGGAATTTTCGTGTTAAAGCTTGAACTGGTTTTGGGATTTTTGTAGCCTTGTTTAGCTTCTCGTTGTAACTTTTTATTTCCTATAAAAAAACCTACAAATTACCTTCTCCAAATTTGAGTGTGGCTTTTCAACATGGGTCATGAAGTTTTAAATTTTCATATTGCACCTTGAGCTTTCGAAATAGTGTCAATTTATATCTTTTTATATATTTGAACATCTAATCTTCCATTAAATTGATGAGTTTTTTTGTCAATGTGGCTCACACTTTAGCTCATATAAGGATCTCATGCTTCATTATGCGATCAATTTAATGATGGATTAAACAATCAATCCAACCAAAGACATAAATTGATACAATTTCTATACCTTATATTGCAAAAATGAAAAAAAAATTGAAATTTCATGGCCCATTTTGAAAATCGTCCAAAACTAAAGGGTGTGAAATATATTCAACCAATAATATTATTCCGAATGATGTTAGAATACATTTTGTAACCATCTACTAATAGAGGTATAGTCCACAATACAAGTATGTCACACCTCTATTAGAGATGGTTTAAATGTGGTATTCTTAGCAATTTTCTATTATTACTCATACTATTCGCTAGAAAATGAGAATAATTATTACATTGTTAATAGTTTTATTCATACATTACCAGTTTCATGTTGCTAAAATTATTGAAACTTACACGAATATAACGCTCTGAATCGTGCAGCGCGCCGTGTAATCACAATGGGTTCTAATATAACATTTGGGTGAAAATATGGGTTCAAAATCAAATTCAAAGATTTCGATATCAAATTGATTAATGTGAGATTGTCCTTTTACTTTTTCAATCAATTTTTGTAATTTATACTTGTCTATATTTAAAGCTAACTCTTAAGTTTGAAGTTTAAATAAATTGTCAAAACTAATGAAACACCCAACTTTGGACCATCTTAATTATCAGAACAAAAATTTTCCTAAATACCCAAAATGGGTATGGAGCAACAAACAAAGAAAAAGCATAAAAAAAGAAGAAGAAGGGGTCCATGAGGCACAAAGCACCAGACTGAAAGCAAAGAAATTAGACAAAAGAGATAAAGAGTCCAGTTTATCATCCATAAATAGTCTAAAGTCCAAACACTTTCAGAAACAGTGACATGCACTTTGTAAATTATTGCACTTTTGTAAAAGGTTTTTTGTACATTAGTAGCCTCACATCTTTCAAGCATCATTTGTAAATACCTTTCTTCTTTCTTTTTGTAAACTTCTATATATCAATTAAAGAGCAAGTGTACATGTTCAAGCAATTCTCAAGTCTTAAATAAATTTTCTTTCTTTACTTTAGTGTGTTTGTCTAATTAGACTTCCAGTCCAAAATAGGGAAACACTATTGTAGTTATATTATTATCTTGCTAAACTGACGATCTTACTTTGTTTGAGCACTCTGTTATAGTTAAATGCTTGCCATACAAATAATTGGACGTTAACCAGGGTACCTCTGAGTTCTTAGTACCTATGAATTCAACCCTTGTGGCCTTATACTCACATTGTGAGTGGCCTTCATGCTGAAACATGTCGAATTTCATGTGCAAGGTTATATGTCTAAGTTGTAATGGTCATTCGACTATTTAACCGAACTGCTTCCAATTTGGTGTCAGAGCCAAGTGCATTTTAATAGTATAATTATAATAGTAAAGTACCTTGAGGACGGAAGTCATCCACACAACTGATATCACACAAACACTTATTTTGCATGAATATTGTATAGTACTGTCCTCGTATGACACATCCCGATCCTGACACGCCATGTGTCGGGAAGTGCTGGCCGACACGTGTTAAGTGACAAAAGCCAATTATGCATGTGTATGTGAAAAAGTGAGTAGATTTAGAGTTGGAAGCGGAAGTCAGAGTAAGGTGATGGGTAAAACCCATTATTACAGGTGCATAACAGTCAGAACATAGTAAATAGTGCAAGGAATATAAACATTCACATCCTCGTAAGGATGGATAAGTAAAAATTAACTAAAAGTAGGAGTAAATCCCACATAGTCTGGAGGAAGTGTCAAAACCACCAACCACAGCCGAAGTAAGCCCTCATCTCACTGGTAATCAAATCTGCCACTAGGTCCTTGAGGGGCGCAAAACATAAAAAGGTGAGTGGGTCAAAAAGCAAAGTTTGATAAAACTTTTGTTTTCAAAAGCATACTATCCCCTCGCTGGAAAACAAGTATAGTTTTTGAAAATACGCCATACTCCCCGGTATGATCCTCGAAATACTATAATAGTAATACGGGTACTCCTCGAAACTGAATGCTCAAACTTTGGGTACTCCTCGAAAATCAGGCCCATTTGCTCATCCATATGTAAACACACAAGCCCAAGTAAATCGCTACGAGGGAACATGCTAGGTATATAGAAGTAATACGCAAAGTACTGTGGTAACACGAGTCTAACTCTAATCGATGTGCACAAAAGTGCGTCTTACAAGTTCAGGTTGCCTAGTGCAGCCTAGAGCAGGGCTGAAGTACCTACAATGGATCCAAAGTTGCGTGGCGATGCGGTAGTGACATCTCCAAACGTCAAGGCTAGTCCTGGCACATTGATACTAATACTGAAGGCGTTATACATCTATGATGAGCAACATTATAGAAACATGTATGTGTATTATAATGCAGATGTTCTATCTCCAACATTCGCATATGATATGAGTCATGCTAACAATTTAAAGAAAGCATTGAAAACCATACGTAAATATACATTTATCAAAACAAGAGCCACTCACTCACATGTAAGTAGTGAATTCGTAGCCCCCTATCTGGTGGCAGCAGTAGTCCTCTAGATAAGTCTCACCTGAGATATCACTATAGTAATGATTAAACTCATAAAGGTTATAATTGAACTAATTAATTAAGCCTATCCCTTGTTTGCTCCTTACGCAGTCCGAAGCACTAAAGTAAAATATCATGCGATACAGCCCAAGAGTGAATGCGTGTCATTCTGGTCGCCTGGGTGATGGAAATGAAAAATAATAATGCTCCACGCGCCCTCACGCTCACGGGTCAGCGGCATGGTCAAACTAATGGTGTCAGCGTATTTGTTAGATTAACGAAATATTCGACATCTTCGTTAGATCTAATGGAATATTCCTACTTGCCGTTAAAAGAATATTCCTGAATCATCTCAGGATTTACTGACGTCACCGCCTGATTGGACGATTCTTGGCGTGCAGTCGCCGATGCTGCTAACTTTTCGACCACCCGGCTTAGCAAACAGCTCGCCGGAAAATTTCTTGGCCAAATTTCACGTTCTTTATACCAAAATGAAGCTAGGAAAGTTGGGAATGTGATTATTACCTTTGGTTGAAAGCCATACAAGCTCGGGAAATGGCCTGTGGTACCTCGAGCCACCCAGGCACAACAACTTTAATAGATCCTAAATCAAACTCAGCAAATCAAGCAAACCACATATGAAAATTCATCTACTCAACGAGGAGGAACCCAATGGTGGTATTAGAAACCTCACCTCGGTCTAGAATGGCTGAGAAAAATTGCGGAAAGGTCATGTTCTTCGTGAGCTTTTTCGGTCAAACGGTTAGTGGGCGAACGATTTGCACCCGTTGAGTCAGAACATCAGAAGACAAAGATGATGATGATTTTAGTTCGTCTCAGTTAATTAAGGTTTTCGTCGATGTGCATTGTGCACATACGGTGAAAAAGAGAGAGAAATGAGAAAAATAAGGAAAAAGGACTAGATAAAAGGGAAAATAGACGGGGGAGAAGAAGAGCTAAGTGAGATATTTTGGATTTTGGGGAATTGTGTGCACCCCACCAAAACAGTAGAATCTACGATCCGATATATAAAATAATCACGCCGCGTGTTAAATATCCCAGGGAATTTATTTTATAACAAACTTTACGAAAGGGATGTTACATCGTAAACCTTGTCCACCACAACTACTAAGAATTTATTTTCCAAACACCTTACTATAACTTGTAAAAACAAAGAGACATTTAGCATATATTTATAAGAAGATTAAAAAGACCCTTAAGAAGCAAAAAGTTTTATCTTAGTTTTTATTAGATACTCCATTTTACTAATAAAGATAAAGAGAGGTTTATCATAATATATTAGCGGCAAGTAAAAACAAAATATTACTTTAGAGAGTTTAGAGGAGAAAAAAAAGAGAGTAGTGAGATAATCAATTAGCAGTAAATTTAGAAATAAAAGAAAATTATGGTTTATGATAAGATTATCTTAATTTGAAGATTAGTGAACAAAAAAAAATCACTTTAGAACAAAATAGTTTAATTTGTTTTCCCATTAAGAAGCATAATTATATTTTTACATAGTGAAGAAAATCCTTAAACAAATATTATTATACATCTTATTATTAAATCAAATAGAGAATACTTAAAATTAAAAATAATAAGCATAATAATTTATTAAATAAGTTATTAGATTATTTTAGAGAAAAATTCAATAAAACCATTAGGCAAAATTTAGATTATATTACATCTCAATGAGAAGATAATAGCCAAAAATATTCAAAGATTTCTAGCAAAAGAGAAATAAAAAACTCATTGAGCTAATAGATAAGTAAGCCCAAGCAAGTAGAGAAATTAGATCCTCGAAATAGTCGAACAACTAAGCGAGAAGTTAAAAAAATCCAATTAATGCAAAAAGAATTAATTGAGCAAGTAGATAAGCTACATAATAGAATAGATAGATTATTAGTTTGATGACCGATTCGCGAACTAATAGAAAATATATCCAAACTTTGAAAGAAATTAGTAAATTAGATAAAAAATCAGTTGGTTTAACAGATTTTTCACCACAAGTAGTTAATAGTAATATTCCAATTAGACAAAATAATTTAATCATTCAATTAGTGTTAAATTTTGCAAAAAAGTTAGATCAAATTGAGGAACAAATAGCAGAAATTAATAAAGTTTTACATAATACACCTTCATCACTTTCACCATCCTTATTACAAAAATTAGAAAAATTAACTTTGACTACAAATAATCATATTAAAAAACCTATGATTAATCCCTTATAGAAAATGGAACTCTTTAGGAGAAAATGAAAAGAAATAGTAAGAGTAGAATATATTTATCCTACTGAGGAAGAAACACGAGAATTTATTAGAAAAGGATTTGAGAGAACTCACAAATATAAATATAGTTTGTATCAATTAGGTTTATTTGAAAATAAAAATAAAATTGTAAGTGGTATCAGTCAACATGAAGTTAGTTGTATTGATAAAGAAATTACAATTAATTTATTAAGTAATAAAGCAGTTAATCAATTAAGAAACTAATATTTTAGATAAACTCACATAGACACAATTATGATTGGCATAGCAGGTTTAACTAGAGCACAAGTAGGCACAAAAGTATTAGTATACATATATGATGATAGATGAGATAATCACCAACAAGCATCAATAACAACAGCTGAAGTAGATTTAAGTTCAAATTTAGCAGTCATAGGTTGTATTCCAAATTATGTTACGAATATTAAAGAGTTTAGTAAATATATTAAAGTAAGCATAAGAATAAAAAATTATAGGCCTAATCGGATAAATAGTCCTTGTGGTGATATGATATTCAGAAGACAGTCTCCGTGGTGCAAACACTAGGAATTAAGCTCATGTGGTAGAGTCCGTTAGTATTCAAGTCCAAAATTGAAAGTTTTGTCAACTCTCCGTTAATAAGCTGCTCGTGTGAGGTTAAAATTGTCATTTTATTCCTGTCAACCATTCCACATTCAGAAACAAAACAAAACTAAAAAAGTGGTTTAGAGTTCCTCAGAATTTTGGAATGATGAAATCGCGATGTAGGTGCTCATCGTTTGAAATTAAAGTGGGGACTGAGATTTGTGCAAACTGAAATCGTCGACTGAAATCAAAGAGTGGGCGTTTGGGAGAAAAAAAGAATCAAAGAGTGGAACAATGAAACCGCGCTGGGTGTTCGTTTTGGTTTTTGATTGATGCTGCTCCTGCCTCTTTCTTGTATTGTGTGTATTAGTTGACATGAGAGATTGAATTAAATTTTTTCATACCCTGCACAACTAAAATATCATAGAGATGAGTTATTTTAATTTTTATTTCCCTTCTATGAAATTGATTTCCGATGGGGAAAGCCATCATGGATGGGCTTGGCTGAACCCAGAATGGGTTAAAAGAAGCAAAATGACAACTTTAACCTCACATTTTAACGGAGAGTTGATGAAACTTTCAATTTTGGGTTTGAATCCTAACGGACTCTACCATAGGGGATTCATTCATAGTTTTTGTACCATGGGGGCTATCTTCTGAATACCCTATCACCATGGGGACTATCTATCCAATTAGGCCAAAATTATAATATGAAAGGAGAATAGAAAAATTTGTGTATTAGCTTAATGTATACAAGAAAAGTGTCAGATAATATAATCACAAATTTAATTTATAATTTCAAAATTTGGTTCAAACATTTGGAAGTAACCATGTTAATATGATAAAAGCAAAATCTGTAGATAATAGCTTTTTAGAAGAAACTCAATGAACATTACCTAATTTACAAGTAGAAAAAATAGACAACCATATCATGCACAAATTTATGAAACTAATGTAGGAGAAACAACAATTAGATTTAGTAATTATAAGCAATTAGATAATTTAGAAGATGATGAGAGTGAAATTGAGAGCATTCGTGCGAGTGTTCGTATGGCTTTTGATAATTTAGATATTAATTTAGTTGAGCAAAATTTTAATCATATTGCAGACAAACTCATAGAAGATATTGATAATCTAGATGAGGAGCAATATTCAGAAAAAATATAAAACATATGATTTAGAATTGCATAAAATTTCAGATGAAGAAATGAAAAAATTAATTTTAGATATAGGTGTAGAATATATTTTAGGAGCAAAAGAAAAGAATAATTTATTAGAATTAAGAATTGAATGTAACCCAGCAGAAGAGAGTGAAGCATCAACATAAGGAGTATATACTGGTCCAGGTCTAAGATACACAGCTAGAACATATCATTAATTTTTTAGACAAATAGGTGAGCAATATACTGAACAGAGATAACTAGATTATATGGATGAAAATATGGTTAGACCATCTAAGAAAAATAGAATACCATACATGAGAGGATTTGAGCAAATTAATATTGCAGGTAACATATTAAATTTAGATAATATAGATCCACAAGATTGGGAGAAAACGGTAGAAAGGTGAGAGAAAGGTTGTGTGCATGCAACATTAATGTTAGATTTTCACAAAACATGTTATAGATTATTTTGAGCATACTTTAGATGTCTTAGTTTTTTATTAGTTCAATCATGGAAAGTACAAGATCCAGAACAACATCAGTTAGCAAAAACAAATTTTAACATAAATGATTTTGTTAATTTAATTAAACAAGAATTTTTAGATCATAATAGATTAGATGGTAGAAGCGAGCAAGAGCAAATAAGAGCTATAAGAAATTTAGAACAATTACAGATGTGTGATTTACAGTATATAGCAGACTATACATTAGATTTCTTTAAATATTTAAGAACAACAAGTAGAATTAACGATATTAATTTACTAGATACATATATGACAAAGATAAAAGAACCAATGGGTGAAAATTTTTGAAATGAATGGCAAAAGCATCCAAAGAAAAATGATATTGCAATAGTCACTAGAATTCAACATATATATGAGATACTTAGAAAAGAGTGTAGTTAAATAAAAGCAAAAAGGCAGATTAGGAAGCAATTTTATATGAGTTGTAAAAATATAGATTTACCACAACAATATGGTTGTCATAAGAAAAATAAGCATAAGAATAAATATAGGTCATGTAAACCCTATAAGTAAAATAAAATTTTTAGCATAAAACCTTCTAAAACATTTAGAAAACGTAAATACATTCCCAAACAATTTAGGAAAAGAAGTAGACCTTGGATTAGAAAATATAAAGCACCTAAAGATAAGATTAGTTGTAAATGTTATTTATGCGGAGAAATGAGATATATTTGACCCAAATGTCCAAAATTAGGTAAACAGTCAAGAGAGAGAGTACATTTAATGAAATTATTTAAATTAGAAGAAGATGAAAATATACAATCAATATATAGTTTAGATGATGATTGAGTAATAATGAAATATTTATAGTATAGAAAGTATTAATAATGAGAAAGTATTTATAGTATTTATAGTTCAATTCAGAGTATTCTAATTCAGATAGTGATACAGATGAATATATGTGTGCATTTGTAGAAGAAGAGCATGAAGAAGAATTTAAATATGTCAATTTAGGTTGACAGGAGAGATGTAATAAGTGTAGTAGAAGTAAGTAGCAAAAAAAAGTATTATAATACAAATTCTATATTGTGTAAACTGGTTACAATAATATGTTATTAGAATTAATTGACCAGAATCACTAGAAAATATTGAAATATTAGGCAATAGTGTTCATAGTATAGAAAAACCAAAAATAGTTCTTTAATTACTATAAATTGTAAAATGAAGATTACTTAAAAAAATTATAAAACACAAACAATAGCAATGATAGATACATGAAGCATAAAAATTAATAAGCAAAGAAGAGTTAGTACCAGAAAAATATGAGCAAAAATTAGTAAAACCGGTTAGAATAACACGGTTTGATAGAGACTTGTTTTATTTAACACATTGCATTAATAATGAGTTTATTAAAATAGAAAAGCAATTTAATTTATCATTAACGACTAGTCACCAGTTAGATCATACCCATTCATTATAGGTTTAAAAACTTTTGAAAAAGCTTACAAAGGTTTTTTGTTTGCAGATCACATTAATAACATTTTTTAAAGAAGTATAACAATAATGCAACAAGTGGAGAATCTTTTACTAGCATCCCCATGTAGGAGCATGAACAATAATTTAAGCACCAAACAAAAATGTAAACATCATTGTGGGACCTGTCTTGATGAATGGTATAATGACATAAGAGTAAATAAAAGAGTTAAACCGTTATGAAAATTTAACATCAAATTTGTTCTTAAAATTAAGCAGGCAGTAAATTGTCCTTTCTACTAAGACTCCCATAATATTTTGGTGGTATAATCTTTAGTATGAATCTCGACCAAAGTCCATAGCTCAATGGTGACATTTGACTGTGCATAAAAAGTAAAGTAACATATCGTGTTTTGCACTCAAGTATTTACAACCACTCCTCCGGCGAGGCCATTTGTCAAGAATGACTTTTTAAGTTTTAAAGGAAAAGTAATCCAGATTAATCAGATCAAAATTATGAAGTCTTTATGTAAATCTGATCAAAAATCTGAACACATGAGTTTTAAAGTAACTTTGTGTTATGGAAATTTAGTTGGTGACAAAACTACCCACATTTTATCAATGCGCGCATTTGCAGATATGTTGGGATATGAGGCAGTCTTTGATAGTTGCTCCTAACAACAAAAGAAAATGTAAAGCTTGCATACTATCGAAGCTGCAACATGCAAAATCAGTCACTTCAGTCAACATTCAATGGAAACTGGCATCTATGAGGTAACTTCCGTCTTGTAAACATTTGACGTTGTACGTCATCAGTACTCTAGACATTGAGAACGCAAGGATTTGAACCTTGATCTTCTCGCGTAAATCTTGTAACTTGCACATGCAAGTTACAAGCTGGCACTATGCCATTTTGAGCTACATCCTCTAACTAACCTAACCTAACCATACCATATAAGAAAATCCATTATTCAAATTAGCTTCTTGCATATATCCTAAGATTGATCTCAAGTTCAACACAACATCAAATCGAGATAAAAGCCAATGCCGACCTCCTTTCTATCAAAATTATCAAACAACGATTAACGGAAAATAATGTAGACACCAAACAATACAACAAAACCAGTTCAAGAGAGAGATTGCATACTGAAACTTGATATTGATATATATAAACTTTAAGATAATAATATATAAATAAAATCATGGTGTAGCAACAATTAAAATTTGATATTGATATATATAAACTCATGTTATTGTGCCAACAATTAAAAAGCGATACAAAGCATTATATTTGAATTCAATGTCTTTAGACTCCAAATGCAGTACAGATCAACTCGCTCTAAATTATCGAGGCATTTCATGTAGCTGCTTTAAGAATTAAACCCGTAATTAAGAATATTCATCATTTTCAATTGGTTAAAGTAAAATCCAGAAACACTATATCCATTCCTACTTCACTTACACATAAAATCACAACTTAAGAATCAACTTATATTAAATTCTGAACAGCAACCTGCACCGCAAAACGCGTGTACAATAAACCAGATATAAAGCCAAGTTAGGGTCAGATAAGAAGGGACTGGCTACAGTGCTCGCAAGCATTGAATGCTCACACCGATCTCACCCTCCTTCCCCCTCTCTCTCCTCTCTCCTCCCTTCTTTTAATGGTGAGATCGGTGTAAGCATTCAATGCTTGCGAGCATTGTAGCCTACTCCCAGATAAGAGATGCACTTGAATAAGTTAGTGATGTAAATTACTAATAAAATACCGCACAAACTTGAATACAAGGGGGAAAACAGACTTCAAGCCACTTTTATTACCATCAATTTGATAAAACCGTACAACCAAATTATCAAGACAGAGACAGACCTCACCTAAGATACATCTGCATAAAGTAATGCCACCACTAAAATTACACAAGGAAAAAAAACCAATGTTGAGAAACGGAGAAATAATAAAGTTTGAATAGAACAGAACCCGAATCACCAAAAACCAGTTGATAAGCCAGCAAGCATCAAAAACCACTTAAAGTCAAAACTGTGAAAAGAAATTTTCAATACCCATTAGACTGATGAAATTTTCAATACCCACTTAAAGTCCAATCACCCCGAACACAATGAGACTTGACATCATTCTGGAAAAGTCGATAGCAACACACAAACATAGTTGTTGAAACAAAACATAGTCGAGAAACTAAAAGCCATAAATCACACTTTCTCATAGAAGCCCTATTAGAAGTAGTTCACACTCTTTTGTAATGAAATAAAGATGAAGATTGCATATTGAGCCAAATCTTGCAGCAATTTTCAGAAACACGAATCTCTATAAGCAAAGAGCAGTTCCAGATCCCATAAACCACAAGAAACTGAAAATTCATTCATGACAAGAGTTACAGAAACCCCCTTTCAAAAGCAACCCGTCTCTTTCACTAAAGTTGGACACCACATACAAAATAGAGTCCAGACGTGTCTGCATACAAGAACCATTGTTCAAAGAATTGTACAAGATCTCTACACACTAAGAAAAGAAAAGAAAAATGTAAGCCAAAAGACCCCCTCTTAGAAACAGATCGCTCAGGCTAAAATTAGGCGCATCAATAAAAGGACCAATAAGCAATAACTAACAACTAATACAGACCTCTTTTTATCAAATGATGAATAACAGAAAACAATGTTAAAAACAAGACAACAAAATCCAGTTCAAGATAAATGTCATATGAATCCCCACTGAAATAAACTAAAATTATTGTGCCGACAATTAGAACACGTGTGAAGTCTAGTTTTATGTGTTTTTGGCTTTCCTTGTCAAACTTGTAATATTTATTCACACAAGCTCTTAGATGAATTTCAATTAGATTAGACTTAGGATGGTACTGTTGTAGTCTGAACCATTGAAGAACCAAGTATGATCTCAAGAAAGGTTGGTACATGCATACACATTTCACGTCAAGTTTCTTATGTCTTTCTGACTAGTTAAATTGCCTAATCAAATAGAGTATCTACTTTACGCGAAAACTGGCACACAATTTAAGAAAACCCACATGGGTTCTCTGACACTATTCACTCTCCCGAGACTGAGTTTTCACTATTGATCTTTTCAGATTGGTTTTACAAGTGACAAGTGTCCCTTGGGCGTCCTTCTATTTTAAGAAGGTTTAGGGTTTCATTTCTGGTTGGTTTTTTGGCTGGTGAAATACTGCCCTTTTGCATAGAGAGTGCTTTAAAGCTTTGAGCTCCCTCTCGGTTCCTCTTTTGAAAACCCAGCTGCAAACTTATATTTTGTGCATCAAAATCTTGTGTCAACCCACACAAATCTTTTGAAAAATATGTTTGCATTGTTCATGGTCTAAAACTTTGTTTTTCCAAATCTTCATATAGACCTTAGTCTTGGATTCTCAGTTAGTTTCTTCTTTCAACTCTTTGACTGGAGAAACTGACTTGTTACTGTTTGAATCCACAACTGCATTTCATTTCTACATCTTCACATCATTTGCATGGTTCATGCTTGGTTTTGGTGCCACAAGAAGATGAGCTCATAGGTACAAGCTGCCCTCTTGTGAAGACTGAAGAGATCTCCATTTGGTGCAATATAAGGTTGCACAAAGGTACAAGTTGGTCTCAGAATAAGTCTAGGAATTGAGCTTGTTGTGATTGTCTTTGTATGAACCTTATTCATCACTAGTGGACTGGACTCCTTGGAGTCCCCCGGTTTTTTAACCCAGTTAGGGGTTTTTCCGGGCACCAAATTGACGTGTGTTTGATATATCGTGCTTACTTATGTCACTGAGTATATTACATGCTCCTTCCATGTTATATGATCTGTGAAATATTTTGTGTGCATGTTTATTGTTATTAAACTTAATCTGTGTTGTATCTGACTAGTGTTGCCTAGTCAATTAAGTTTAATTCTTATATCTGTGTTTACTGTCAGTAACAGACTTGTATCTAGTTGACTAGTTATTTCAACTAGTCATATATACAAGAGTTTGTGTTTGTTGTAGATTAATCCGCCTGGTATCAATTTCAACACGATACAAATAAAACAGAGTGTGGCTTTTGACATAAAATATATCATGCAACTGTAGCAACAATAAAAACACAAAACAAATAAAATCATGTCATTCTAGCAACAACAATTAAAATAAAATCAGAGAACGACTTTAACTTACAATTCGATATAAGCATTCCTTCATTCAGTTACATGCTTTGCCAATTGCAGACATAGATACAAATCAATTCAATATCTTTAGACTCCAATTGCAGATATAGATCAATTCACTATAAATTATTGATGCACTTCATGTAACTGCTTTCAGAATTAACCCACAATTAAAAATATTCATCATTTTCAATTAGTTCAAATATAAATCTAGGAACACTGATATCCATATCTTCACGATGACGTTGCACATTATAAAATCACAAGACATTTACATTAATTTTGAAATGTAACCTGCACAGCTACCACGTCAACAATAAACCGGATATAAAGCCAAATGAGGATCAGATAAAAAATAAACAGAATTGGATAGTGATATAAATTAATCATAGAGCATTGCCCAATCTTCAATAAAAAGGAAAAAAAGGACTTTCATACCAATTTTATTTCCATCATCAAAACTTGGAATCAAGTAAGACCTCACCTAAGTTACATCTGCATAAGTAATGCCACCACTAATAATAAGGTACATACGGGAAATAAAAGACATGATCGATGAGAAACAGGGAAATAATAAGGTCTGAATAGAACAGAACCTGACTCCACAACATCTTCAAAGACCAGTTCCATCAACTTGAATATGACACTCATTCACGAAAAAGAAATAAGATCCATACTGCATAACCATATCCCAAATGATACTGCCAGATAGTTAGCATGTTAAACCCCCCCCCCGCTCTTAAGTTTCTAATGAGGGCCTTCTGCAGGAATGCATCCACATAGCTGCCAAATGTTATGAACTCTTACAACATAACAAATTAAATGATAACTTGATAAGCCAGAAAGCATGAACCTCTTAATTAAAGGAAACTCCCAAAAGAAATTTATGCCCAATGAAAGTAGATATTGAATCAGCCCAACCCCAAACTCAATGATACTTGAGCTTTTTCTGCACAAGACCACAACAAGAATCCATCACTTCGGTCCATGTATAGTGCCATCTTGAAAATAAAAGCCATGCGACAAAACTTCAGCATCTGCCAAATAGTAGAGAGTCCCACCATATCCATACATCAAGCTGAAGTATTTGAGCATAAACCAAACCAAGATGCGTAAAACCAGTGCCAAAAGACGATGAAGCCAAGAAGTGTAAACCCAATGAAGTCGGACAATCTTTTTATGAAAAAAGTGAAGGATGACACATGAATAGAAACGTTGAACCAAACAAAGCCAAAACTATAAAATTGAATCAAAAGCAAAGAAGCACTTAAAACCCTTCTTAAAACCAGCATGTTCTGCTTCAACAATAAGAGACTCCATAAACAAACAAGATATACAATCTGCAAAATAATGGTGCGAGAGCTCATAAACCCTAAGAAAACAGAGAATAAAACATAAGCCAAGAAACATCAAACCTTCTTTTAAATCAGGCAACCATTTTCCTTCGACTGAGCGAAACTGCATAACCAGAAATTTTTTGAATAGATCATTGATAAAAACTGGTTCAAAATCGTAAAAATTAAATCACACTCGAGAATCACTCAAACCCCCACTTTGAAGCAGCATGTTCTCCTTCAACTGGATTAGAATGTGTCTGCATGCAAAAGCATTGCTCAAATTATGGCGCAAGATCTATACGCTCTAAAATACTAAAACAGAATCAAAAGCCAAGAGAAACCCCCTCTTAAAAATCTTCTCGCTCATAACTTTTTCTTTTCTTTGAGCAATGAAACAAATAAAATGATGACAGAGAGACTGAGAGAGAGAGGTGAAACAAAGAGCCAAAGCAAGGTCATTTGTTGGGAGAGTGAGTGACAAACACTTCTAGAGATTTCAAGGTTGAACAAAAGGTCTAATCCTTTGGTGAAAGGGTGAGACTAACAGAGAGGAACATACTCAGGGGTTACCTGATTTCTTTTGACTTGGGTTGCGCTTCGTGGCTCATTATCCAGTTGAAGGCAGCAGTAGAAGAAAGAGGTCAGAGGTTTTTCAAACAATACAAAAGTCGCAATTATCAATTTTAGGTGGAAAGGTTCAACAAGAAGAATGGGGTCTTCTTAGTTCTTTCCAAAAGTGAGGCAGATGGTTTAGTAAGGAAGAATACCAAAGGGATTAATTTCTTCGGATGGAAAAGCTTGGAAGAATATCTATCTAAAATTCTGCGCGGGGGAAAGAAGTTGGGGGAACCTCATAGCAGATTTTCTCAGTTGAATAGAACTTTGATTGGGGTGTCAAATAAACCTCAGAGAAGGCAGTCGAGAGTTGTCCCTCAGGTTTCATACAAAAATGCAACTCTAAGAGGGAAGCAGCCAACAAAATTTGTTCTAAATTTGAATGAGAGAAAAAAATTGTGGGTAGAGAATAGCGGGAATAAGAGAAACACTTCTCTGAAAAATTATAATTGGGGGTGCATCAGCCTTGGAAAGAGGTGGAGCATTCACTTCTAAATTTGCTATGAAGGGATCCTGTCCAATGCCATAAAGCTCTGTTTGTTTGTCAGAATTCAGAGGAAGCAAAGATGATTGCAGAACTGGGATCATTTTCCATGTGTTGTTGTGTGGGTGGTGGCAAAGCCTCAAATCAGATGATCGAAAGGCAGTTAGTTATGGTGGCTGGATTGCTATTGTGGTATTGCCGCTGCATCTCTGGGCTAACAAATGGTTTCAAAAGATTGGTGATGCTTGCGGTGGTTTGGTGGAAATTGATCGTAGACCTGCAAAATTTGAGTTTCTGCTTGAAGCAAGGTTAAAAATTGGACAGAATTTCACAGGTTTTATCCCAGAGGCTGTTAATGTTGTTGATGGAAACACCACTTTTAGAGCCTAAGTCTCTGGTATCTGAGTTTGGTGGACTTTAGTATTCTGAGTCTTCCAGAAGGTTTGAGAAACGTGATCGGAATTTGCAGGGGGTGATCGGACACAATTCTTCGGCTAGGCCAGCTAAAGAACTAGTTCAACAGTCAGGCAGGACTATACAGACACGTGGCTGTTTTAGGATTGGAGAGTTTGAATGTCATGTTAGTACAGATTCTCGAAGAAAGGAAGGGGTGCTATTGGAGAAAGAGCCTTTGGTGGATGGGGGAAATTCTCGAGAGGGAATAATTGGAAGGTGTTAAGTCTTCTACAGCAAGTGGGTCTTTTATTTCTCTGGAAGGTGACAAGTCTTTGGTGGCTAGTGGGACTCCCATTAATGAGGCTGGTTTTAATGAATCTTCTGGTGGGAGAGAGGGGGTTGGATCACACAAAGAATTAGTTGGTCCTTTTGACTTTGGACATGTAGTTGGGGCTTTTGACTTTGGGCATGTGCACTCCTTTAATCATCAACGTCGTTTTTTCCGGCCAAATTCTAAGCCTTCTCATCAGAGTGACATTGGGGCAGTGTTTATTAAAGAAGTGGATTCTAATTGGACTCCTTTATCAGACTCCTGCTTTTATAAGAGATTTGGGCCATCAAAAAGTGTTTGTAGAGAGATTTTATTTCCCGAGTCCTCAATTTGGGTCTCAGCAAGAAATAAGATTAAAAAAGCAAACAAATTCTAATGTTCCCCAACGTGGTTCCTCTGTTAGGATTTTCGCTCGTCAAATATGTCCTAATTGGTTTAGGATTGTTTAGGAAAGAATTTCAGTTTTCCTTATTCAATTAGGTTTGGATTTCTAGAAGTCTATTAGGATTTGGATAAGTAATTTCCTAATCTATTTAGAAATATGAATTCAATTAGCCTTAGGACATGTAAGCCTACCCTATGCTTATAAATAGAGTGCGGCAAAGCTTGTTTTTTAAGAGAAAAAAACTAGAGACAACTAAGAGTTTTGAGATTAGTTCTAGGGTTTTGCAAAAGTTATGTAATTCTCTATTATTAATCGAAGAAGCGGTGATTTCTCTACCTAGAGAAATCACAACTAGATGTAGGCATAAATTCTACCGAACGAGTATAAATCTTTGTGTTTCTAAGTTTTATATATTTGCTAGTTTAGTCTATTGTCGTTGGTTACATCAAAGAACAAGTTCTAGTGGGCGGTTTATTCAACAATTGGTATCAAAGCCAGGTTCAAGGTGTTCTATGATGTTAGGAGGGAAGATGAATGCGGATCTAGGACCTGCGTTAAAGCCCTTTGAAGACAAGGATGACTTCACGGACTGGCAAAGGATGATGAAGAACGGACTGATATAGCAGGATTTGGATGATGCACTCAATGGTGAGAAGCCGGTAAACATGACAGAAGCAACATGGACTAAGGTTCTCAAGAAAGCCAAGAGTTCCATCAAGATCCCATCTCACAAGGTCAGTTCGGTCACACATCACCGAGAGGATGACTGCCCAGGAAGCATGTGAAAAGTTGGAGAATGTTTATATGGGCAAAACCGTGTCTAATAAACTTTTTCTAAAGGATGAACTATTCGAGCTTCAACTAGACGAAGGAGGTGATATTGAATATCACGTATGCAGGTTCCAGAATTGCATAGCTAATCTTCAGAAGGTCGAAGAAACTTACAAAGATGATGATATGGCTATCATCTTGCTGAGGTCTCTACCTTCATCTTTCCAGCACTTTCGAACAACTCTAATGTTTGGAAAAGAGTCCCTGAAGCTTGAAGATGTAATTCAAGCTCTTCAATCATATGTTAAACTGGATGATATAACTGAAAGCTCTCAAGGCCTTTATGCCAAAGGCAAAGAGAGGGGGCGGGAAAAGACAAAGGAAGAGAAAACCGGCAACAAAGGTAGGTCAAAATCCAACAAGAAAAAAGAAAAGGAAGGTTGCTTCGAATGTAGTTCAGCCAATCATTGGAAGAGGAACTGCAAGATTTGGAAAGAGAAGAAAGCTAAGATGGAAGGAAGCTCAGGTTCAGCTAGTGCAGTCACCGAGCATGAGAGTGATGGGGAGCTTCTTTCAGTAACATCGGGTTCCAAGGCTTTCAAAAAATGAATTTTGGATACCGGATGCATGTTTCATATGTGTGCAGTAAGAGAATGGCTCGATACATACAAGGAAGTCAGCAGCGAAGAAGTCTTAATGGGGGACGATTCTTCATATCCTGTAGTAGAAATTGACACTGTTCGAATTAGAATGTTCGATGGGATGATACGAGCTTTGTGGAACGTCAGGTATGTCCCTAGACTAAGAAAGAATTTGATTTCGTTGGGTACTTTAGACGAGGCCGGTTATGGGTACAAGTCTAAAAAAGGAAGACTCAAAAGTAATTGAAGGATCGCTAGCGGTAATGCGGGGTGACCTACAACCCAATAAGCTGTACAAGTTAATTGGGACCACTATAGTCGGGGGAGCAGCTGTTTCTGTAAATCAGAGTGTAGACAAGACTTAACTCTAGCATCATAAGCTCGAGCACATAAGTCAGAAGGGGTTGCAAGAGTTACACAAGCAAGGCCTGTTGGAAGGCGTGTCATCTTGCAAACTGGACTTTTGTGAATATTGTGTTTTCGGGAAGCAAAGAAAAGTATCATTCGCGAGTAGCAGTATAGATAACCGAAGCAAGGAGCAACTCAGCTATATTTACTCAGATGTTTAGAGTCTTGCACCAACTAAATCAAATGGTGGAGCCAGGTATTTTGTTACTTTCCTGGATGATTTTTCTAGGAAGGTTTGGGTTTATTTCATGATGCAGAAATCCGAGGTTTTTGCAAAGTTCAAGGAATGGAAGACAAAAATTGAGAATCAAACTGGACGAAAGATCAAGTACCTGAGAAGTGACATTAGAAGTGAATATACAAGTAATGAGTTTATCGATTACTGCAAGCAGGAAGGCATCATAAGGCACTTCACAGTGAAGAAGAATCCCCAACAAAATGGAGCTGCTGAGAGGATGAGTCGAACTCTCATGGAGAGAGAAAAAAGCATGCGATTTCATGAAGGATTGCCCAATAGTTTTTGGACATATACTGTTAATCATGCAAGTTATTTGATTAACAGATTACCATCTACAGTTCTCAATTTTAAGAGCGATAAGAGGTATGGTCTGAGAAGCCGATGGACTATTCCAAGCTCAGGGTATTTGACTGTAGTGCTTATGCTCATATTCCAAGTGATGAAAGGTCCAAGCTCAAATCAAAGTCTACACATTGCATATTCTTAGGTTTTGAGAAAGGAGTGAAAGGTTTCAAGCTTTGGGATATCAACAATAGGAAGAAGGTTGTTAGCCAAGATGTTGTCTTTGATGAAACAACCATGCCTCTTAATAAAGCCGAGAGCAGTAGGAAGAAGGAGGACGATGCTGAAATTTCCGCTAATCAGTTTAGATGAAAAAGCTCAGGTGGAGCAAATTGAGCAAGAGACAGAATCTGATGATTTTAAGGAAGAAGTAGAGCATCAACATCGTTCACTAGTTATGAATCAGGTGGTGCAAGAAACAGGGCAGATTGAAGACACTCCAATCCGCCAGACATCCCAAAGGGTTCAAACTCTAACCAACAATTCACCTGCATTCAAGAGATGCATAACACTAAACCTAGTCGAAACAAGAAGAAACCTGACAGATTCGGTTTTGACCAAGACGAAGTTAATTATGCTCTTAACATTAGTCAAGGAGATCCGACTACTTATCGAGAAGCTATAGCAAGTAATGAGCGAGATAGTTGGATAAGTGCTATGATAGAAGAAATTGAGTCTCTTTACAAGAACTCTGTTTGGGAGTTGGTTCCTAAGCCTAAAGACAAAAAGCTAGTTGGATGCAAGTGGGTATTTAGGAAAAAAGGACTACATGAACAAGATGTCGTGAGATTCAAAGCAAGGCTCGTGGCTAAGGGGCACTCACAAAAAAAAAGGGGTGGATTATGATGAGATTTTTTCATCTGCAGTCAAGCATACTTCTATCATATTGCTTTTAGCAATGGCAGCTCAGCATGACACGGAAATTGAGCAGATGGATGTGAAGACAACATTTCTTCATGGGGATCTAGAGGAGACAATTTTCATGGCTCAACCAGAAGGGTTTGTTGAATATGGGAAAGAGAACCTAGTATGTTAGCTAAGAAAGTCCCTGTATGGCCTAAAACAGTCTCCATGGCAGCGGTACAAGAGGTTTGATTCCTTCATGCTGAAAATCAATTTTAGAAGATGCTTATATGACTGTTGTGTGTACTATCATGTGTTCCAAGATGGGGTGATCATATTGCTATTGCTATATGTGGATGACATGCTAATTGCTTGTCAAGACAAGTCTAGAATTCAAGACTTGAAGAAGATGTTGAGCAAAGAGTTTGACATGAAGGATCTAAGTGCTGCACAAAAGATCCTTGGCATGGAAATTCAGAGAAATAGGACCGCTGGAAGGATCTGGATATCACAAGCCAAATATATTCAGAAGGTTCTTGAGAAGCTCAACATGCAAGAAGCAAAGGTAGTTTCAACTCCTTTGGCGGCTCACTTCAGGTTAAGTGGGCAACAGTGTCCTAAGTCAGAGGAAGAGCAACAAGCGATGGAAAAGGTGCCTTATGCTAATGTCGTGGGATGCCTTATGTATGCAATGGTATGCACACGTCCTGACATAGCTCAAGCAATCAGTGTCGTTTCTAGATACATGGCATATCTAGGAAAGCAACATTGGAATGCAGTCAAGTGGATTTTGCGTTATTTGAAGGGTTCTTGGCGACAAAGGATTGTGTTTGAGAAGCAAAAGGAAAATGCAGGGTTGTTAGGATATGTGGATGTCGATTATGCAGGGGACTTGGACAAGAGAAGGTGAACTTCTGGTTATGTGTTTACATGCGCTGGAGGACCAATCAGTTGGATGGCACTACTGCAACCAATTACAGCTTTGTCGACCACAGAGGCGGAGTATATTGCATTGGCCGAAGCTGGAAAGGAAGCAATTCGGCTAAGTGGCTTGGTAAGTCAAATGGGAATCAATCAAGATTGTGTGAAGCAGAAGTGTGATAGTCAAAGTGCCATTCATTTGGCAAAGAATCAGGTTTTCTCTGCTAGATCAAAGCACATTGAAGTAAGGTATCACAGAATCAGAGATTGGGTGGAGGCTGAGGAGATTTGGATTGAAAAGATTCATATGGATAATAATACCGCTGATTTCCTTACGAAGATAGTGCCGGCCAAGAAGTTCAAGCATTGCTTGAACTTGATCAATCTTGTTGATTGATTAAAGTGAAGCACCGCCTCACCTGAGGTGCAATGAGGCAAGAAGAAGATTGCCAAGGTGAAGACTCTTGAAGAGTTCTAGAGTTGCTTCAAGAAGGTTTAAAGATACTCTAGGGTGCAACGATCAAGACTTGGTTTGACTCACCAAGGTGGAGATTGTTAGGATTTTGGCTCGTTAAATATGTCCTAACTGGTTTAGGAAAGAATTTCAGTTTTCCTTATTCAATTAGGTTTGGATTTCTAGAAGTCTGTTAGGATTTGGATAAGTAATTTCCTAGTCTATTTAGAAATAGGAATTCAATTAGCCTTAGGACATGTAAGCCGGTACTATGCTTATAAATAGAGTGCGGCAAGGCTTGTTTTTTAAGAGAAAAAAACTAGAGACAGCTGGGAGTTTTGAGATTAGTTCTAAGGTTTTGCAAAAGTTCTGTAATTCTCTATTATTAATCGAAGGACTAGAGAAATCACAACTGGACGTAGGCATAAGTTCTGCCGAGCCAGTATAAATCTTTGTGTTTCTAAGTTTTATATATTTGCTTGTTTAGTCTATTGTCGTTGGTTACATCAAAGAACAAGGTCTAGTGGGTGGTTTATTCAACATCCTCCTCACTAACTCACGACGTTAGGGAGCGGTTTGAAAAGTTATACGATCTAGATGGAAAAGAAGCCCATTTACGAGATGAAGGAGTTGTGGGTCAAGATGAACCCATTGGGGTCTCAACTGGTCTGAACAATGCGGGGAAGGAGACTGGTGCTAGGGATGAGATGTTTTTTAATCAAGGAAATTAACAAAGTCTTCCTTTGGAGGTCGATAATGAGATTGGGGTTTTTGACGGGGTTCAGGCTTTTGATGAACAATTTGAGCCTTCAGATTCAGAAGAAGAGGATGAATCGTATTCTTCTAATGATGCAAAAATTATTGCAGAAGTGGAGAATTGTGTGGAAGGTCCTTTGTAATCCCTATTTGGATGATAAGAGAAGGTTGGGAGGAAGCTTGTCTCAGATAAAAAGGGCAACAAAGGGCTTTCTAAGAAGAAAAAAATGTTGGCGTTAGGGGCAGCTGCCAAGAAGAGACAGATGTCACCAAGTGTAACCTTTAAGCCATCTGTGTCAGGTCCAGATAGTGATGCTTTTGAGCAAAATCCGGAGCATATGGGGAAGTTTTTGTCGAAACTGGAAGTCACTAATTCCTTTAAAAAGGAACTTGTCACAAAATAAAGTTCCAGGGAAAGTTGTCAACAAGAAAGGGGAATCCGGAGAAGGTGCACCTTTAATTACGTACCAGAGGAAAATGATTAGTAGTGAAATAGGGGAAAATGCTATGAAATGAAGATCTTTTCTTGAAATGTCAAAGGGCTAGGTAGGAGAAATAAAAGAAGAGTGGTTAAAGAACATATCGTTAATAGTGAGGATGATATTGTTGTTCTACAAGAAACAAAAAAAAATCTGAAATTTGCAGAAGGCTTGTTGGAAGCATTTAAGGGTCTCATTACAAAGAATGGGTGACATTGCCTTCTTCAGGAAGGTCTGGGGGAATCTTTCTTGTGTGGAATACCAAGTGTGTTTCAGTTTTCAGTATCACTCAAAATTAAAGGGTCCCAACGACTTAGATTGGTGGCTTTCGGGGTTTATGGCCCTAACAAAGCGAGGGAAAGAAATGAGTTCTGGGAAGAGTTGGCTAGTTTGTTTGGCTTATGTACCTAGATGGTGTCCTGCAGGAGACTTTAATGTGGTATGGTTTGTGTCAAAAAAATCTAACGGCGGTAGAATGAGGGTGTTAAATAGTTTTATTCAAGAAACAAACCTTAAAGACCCAAACTTATTTAATGCAGAATTTACATGGTCAAATATGAGAGAAGGGGCAAATGTGGTTTGTCGAAGGCTTGATAGATTTCTGTTCTCAAACGAGTGGGAAGAGTGTTTTCCCAACTCACGACAGAGAGCTACTGTTCGATTAACTTCGGATCACTATCCAATTAAATTGGATACAAATTCTGTAAAATGGGGACCTACACCTTTCAGATTTGAGAATTCATGGCTGGAACATCCGTCTTTTTAGGGATGGGTTCAAGAATTAGCGGCAAGCAGATGTTGGACAAGTTCATGAGGAAGCTTAAAGAGTTGAAACTTAAAGTAAAGGGGTGGAGTAAGGAAGTTCTTAATGCAGCGGAGATGAGGAAGGGTCTTGATCTCTTCTTGAAACTGGAAAGAGATGGTTTACGGGCCAGACTTGAGGAGTTGCTGCTTAAAGAGAAAAGTCATCGGAGGATAAGGGCCAAAGTTGAATGGGCTAACACAACTTTCTTCCACAAAATTGCAAACGAGAGAAAGAAAGAGAATTTTATTAATAAATTGGAGCTGGAAGGAGGAGGAATTGTGGAAGATATTGAAGTCATCGAACAAGAATTAATTCAATTCTATGAAAAACTTTATTCCAGCAATTCGGAGGTGAGTAGAAGGCATTGATCCAATCAATGAAGGGGAAGCCATCTGGCTAGAGAGGGCTTTTGAAGAAGAGGAAATAAAAAAGGCAGTGTTCGATTGTGGTGGTGATAAATCACCAGGTTCTTATGGTTTTACTTTGGATTTATTTCAGCAACAACAATAAAAATAAATCGAAACCAATAAGCATTCAAACCCCTCTCCAAAAAAAGCCCCTTCTCAAACGAAGCCAACAAGAGCTAGCACGCCTGGCTGAACATTGCCCAAACGTATGGTGCCTTAAACCTACATATAAGAAATCAAGCAATATATATTAACACATAAACAAATTAAAGCCCTATTTTATTTTAACTATTCGCTTTAAATTTGATTTAAAGTGTGCATAAAACATTGTTGAAGTCCAATAAATAATAAATAAACTACAACAAAAGAAACATCAAACCTATTTAAAAAAAAAAAATCTTACTCCTAAAACCCGCGCAATAATCACCTAAAAACGCACAAACCCAACAACAAAGACATAACAGATCAAACGAAAGGTAGTGATTTTTCATAAACCAAAAAAGCACCGTAGTAGGCACCACCATTAATACATCAAGTCAAGTATTTGAACATAAACCAAACCAAGATGCGTGAAACCAAGCAAGCCGAAAGACAATGAAGCCAAGAAGAGTAAACCCAATGAAGACATACAATCTTTTTTACGAAAAAATGAACGAAGGACATATGAAAGCAAACAAATGTGGGGACTGCTCCATAAAGTGTAACTCCGTGAGCATCTGAGCTAAAAACATTTGCACATGCATTAGCGTGAAAGACAAGCAAGACACCGAGAGAACATCAAATAATAGTGCCCGCGTTTATTTGGTTTCAACTAATAGTCACAAGGGTGCTCGGTTCAAAAATGTGCAGCCCGTTGTCATTCAACACTCTAAGACTTCATAAACGTACTATTTTGAAATGGATCGTACAAAACATTGTTCCAATAATTGTCTCCAAATTCTTCCAACTACTTGCCATATGCCAACGAAGGATAGAATGTGTCTCAGATACGTAAAACAATGCTCAACTCGTGGCGTTAAGATTGGATACACAAAGTCTAAGAACCGACATTTAAACACAAAGAAGGAAATCCCTTTCGTTAAAGAAACCCTCTCTCCTTAAACAAAGTGAGAGTCCATAAACAAACAACAAATGCCATATGCAAAAAAACATTGCTCGACAATATGATCTAAAAAGCTTTTGAAAAACAAGAAAATAACACATAAGCGTGAAACATCAAACCCCCGTTTAAAATCATGCAAATTCCATTTTCCTTCGTCGAGTGAAACTCCATAACTGAAAATTTGGGATGCATCTCGATAAAAACATGGATCATAGATCAAACTCCATATGACATAAATCCCAAGAAATAAGAAATTAAATCACTAAGAACCACACAAACCCCTATCTACAAGCTTGTTCTCCTTCAACAAGGTTAATGTGTGCATACGTAAGCGTTTATTCTAAGATTACTGAGCAAAAATCTATACTCTAAAACAAGTTCACAAAAATTATACGAGAAGAGAATCCTCTTAGAAACTCCGCTGCGCTTCTTTAAACGAGACTCCTAAACAGAGAAACTTAAAACATCGCACACGTAGGACTCGGGAAGCCGTTTCCATGCATAAACTAAAACAAAAACAAAGGAAGGCATCAACACAATACGAAATCCTACATTCTTCATTCAGCTTGTTTTGGGTCTTTATTTTAAGCATTATTTTTTTAATTCAATGTCTTAAATTCCCAAACAAATGCGCACATCAACTCACTCTAAATTATTAATGAGATTTTCATGTAAATGCTTTTAAGAATTAAACCAAGAATTAAGAATATTCATCATTTTCAATTGGTTAAAAAGTAATCCAAACACTATATCCATTCCTACTTCACTTGCACATATAAAATCACAAGACTTTAGAATCAACTTTACATTAAACCTAAAAGCAACCCGCACCCCAGAAACATGTGTACGATAAACCGTATATAAAGCCAAGTTAGTGGTCGATAAACTGCATATAAAGCCAAGTTAGAGTACAACATAGGCTAACAAGCATCAAACCCCTTTTAAAAAAGCAAAAGAGGCCAAATGTCATCCAACAACCGCACTTCATAAATAGACTGTCTCGAAAGGAATAAGAAATTAAATAACAAAAAGGCCAAGAACCACACGAAACCCCATATTCGCATTACCCCTCCTTCCACGACGGTTGTCATATAAATATGAGACTGTGTGTCCAGACATTTAAACATTGCTCAAATCATGGCGTGTAATCACATACAGTCTAACAAAGGAAAACTAAAACGCATATGAAACAAAACTCCTTCAAAAGCACCCCTTCCTCCTTCAACAAAGTAACACCTACAATTCCAAACGACCTTTAAAGACCTCCTATTAAGTTTCTAACGTAGGGCCTTCAAGTAGAACGCATCCGCATACGCTGCATGTTATGAACTCTTACAACATAACAAATTAAACGATAACTTGATAAGCCGTATACTTAACCTCTTAATTAAAGGAAACTCCCAAAAGATATTTTTTGGCCAATGAAAGTAAGATATTGAATCAAATTTCAACCCCAAACTCACGATACTTGAGATTTTTCCGCACAAGACCACAAAGAAGACACAAAAATAACTTGTTGAAACAAAACCGACCAAGGATGTAGCTTGATGAAACAAAACTGCATCCATGACTTCAAATTCATGTATGGTGCCATCTTGAAAATAAAAGCAATGCAACAAACCTCATCTTAGAAGCAGCTTCATACTCCTACGATCCAACGAGATATAACTCCACCCAAAGATCGCATACATACATATAGAACCAGGATCATACAACACTTTACAAAAAACTAAAGCACTGTACTCCTCTTAAAACCAAATGAGACCGATCTCATCCGTAACCGTGTTTAAAGACAACCGCATCTGCTTAATGTATTACGAAATAATAATGCCGTATCTTATCCAAGGACAAATAAAGAATTTTAAGCGCTAAACAAACTTCAAGATCTCGCCAAATAGTAGAGTCCCACCATCCATACATCAAGCTAAAGTATTTGAACAAAACCAAACCAAGACGCGTAAAACCAAAGTACAAAGACAATGAAGCCAAGCAGTAAACTCAATGAAGACGGACAATCCTTTTATTAAAAAAAGTGAAGGATGACACATGAATGTAAAAACTAAATGTGAGGACAGCCCATAGCAGCACTCGTAAACACTCGAAACTAAAAAAAAAAAAACATATCCACATGCTAATCGTATAGCGGCATATGAACCCCAAGCAATACGAAATCAGATCATAAGCCAAGAACCCAAATCCCTTCAAAAAGCAATATGCTCACCCTCAACAAAGTTGAATCCGTGACAGGTTGGGATGTCCCTACATAGAAAAATACGCTCAAATAATGTAGAGCAAATATATAAACTAAGAAAAGAAAAAGAAAAATCACATATATCTCAAGAACAAGAAACAAAGAAAATCATACATATCTCATAAGAACAAGAAATTAAAAACAAAAAAAATGCCAAAAAGTATCTCACTCCATCCTAAAAGCGTGCAGCCCGCTTTTTTTCTTTCAACTGAAAGTAAGACAAGAAAAGTTTGTCATCTATAATAAAATAGTGATCAGATAATATTCAGCAGCCCACCTCTCCTTCACTAAACTTGCACACCACATACAAACTAATGTCGGGACGCCCGTAAAACAAAACCATTGCTCTATTTAACTGTAAAATATCTATACATGCCAAGGAAAGAAAAGAAGGCAAACAAGCCAAAAGACCCTCTGAAAAGTTGGACTGCTCCTTTAATGAGTTAGATTGCATCCAAAAGCAAAAGCGCATCTCAAGGTGAAATAATTGCCTTCAACAATTTCTAAGAAAGCCAATACGAGATCAAGACATAGGCTAACAAGTATCAAACCCCTTAAAAAAAAAAAAAAACGCAGTCTTTTGTCATCCAAGTCTTCATAAACGTACTATTTTGAAATGGACCTCGCATAAAACATTGTTCCAATAAATGTTCCGTATCTCATCAAACCCAAAGAGAAAGAAATATATCAAAACCAAGAACCACTCAAACCTCGATTCACTCAGCCTATATCCAATGCTTGCCTTATGCATCGAAGGATTTAATGTGTCCGCATACGTAAACAATGCTCAACCGGCACAAGATCAAGCATAGTCAAAGGAAATCCCCTTAAAAGCAACCCTTTCTAACAATGTGGTACTCAATATCGAACCGAGAATTAAAACGCACTGGGCATTTCTGCATTTATTGCTCAAATAATGGTCCACATCTCACAAGCTCTCCAAGAAATAAGCAGGATTTAAAAACATAAACCAAGCAAATACCAAAACCCCTTCGTATGCATTTAACCCCATTCTTTGACCGACCGAAGCGTCATAACCACAGAAATTTTAGGATGCATCCGATATGAAACATTGATCATTGATCAAATAATAGTACCGTATAATATAAAAACCACAAAAATAAGAAACTAAATCATAATTCGTATAACCAATCAAACACCCTCTTAAACAAAGTTGAATCTCATAAAATGTATCGAGTTGGAATGTTTCGCATACAAACACATTGCTCAAACAATAGCCGCAAAACCAAACACTCTTAAGATAAGAAAACAAAAACACAAGGCAACTAAACCCTCGTTAAAACTAATCGCCCTCCCTTTAACGACGTAGAAATCCTAAACAAGGCACTTCACTTCAACATATCCGCAAACAAATAATTGGGGAGGCATAAACATTGCTAAAATATGGAACCAAACAAAGCCCAAGAATAGAAAACTACATCAAGCAAGAAAGCAATTGAACCCCTTATAAATCCAAAGAAGTTCTTCTTCAAAAAAGTGCGACTCCAAACAAACAAACAAATACCATCCTAAAAAATTTCCTCAAACTGCAAGATCATAAAAGCTTTCTGATAAAGAAGAAAATAAGACAAACCAAGAAACATCAAACTCCCTTTCTAAAAGCATGCACTTACTTTTCCTTCGACTGATCAAACTCCACAACTTAAAAATTTTGGGATGCATAAGAAAAACATGGATCATTGATCAAATAATGGTTCCGTATGCCATAAATCCTAAGAAATAAGAAATTAACTAGCTGCGAACCACCCAAAACCCCAATACAAAGTTGTTCTCCATCAACAAGGTTAGAACGTGTTCGCATAGCGTAATTGTATTATTCTCTATATTACTTAAGCAAAATCTATATACTCTAAACTAAGTTAATGCATTATACTTGTCACCCTTTTAAAAATCCGCATGCGCTTTTTTAAACTCGAGACCACTAAACGTACACACTTAAGACATCAATATACAGAGGGAGTGGGAAGTCGTATAAAAACAAAATAAATCAAAACCGCAAGCATTCAAACCCCTCTCCGTAAGCCTCATTCTCAAAAACGAAGACAAACAAGAGTCCTCCAAGAACATTGCCCAAACGATGGTGCCTTAAAACTTAAAATAAGAAATCAAGTAACATATATTAAAACATAAATAAATTAGGGCAAACTATTTTCTTTAATGTCATTTTAAATTGAAGGATATTCCCCATGATATTCAATAACTAAAGATACGAACCCCATGATATTCCCCGTTGTTTTTAACCGAATGTGTTTGATTCTTCAAGCTTTTTATTTAAGTTTGATTCTTCGTTTTTTATTTAATTCTTACCCATTTGTTGATGTGATCTCGGGGAATATATGGAACAATGTTTTATGCATCCATTTCAACATAGTTCTGCTTATGAAGTCACAAAGTGTTGATGATTGCCGGCCGCCCGTTTTTAAAGAAGAGGGTTTGACTGATTCCCCGCATTTCTGTAGCTTGTGAAATTGCTCAGCAATTGTTTGATCTCGATAGATTGAGTCATATTTTTTGGCCTTTTTTCTTTCATTGCTTGTTCTTACGAGAATCTGCTTTTCTTTCTTTCTATAGTTTGCTCTATTGTGTTTGATTGTGGCTTGTATGCAGACGTCTGTCTTCAGCCTGTCTCGCTTGTTGTGGATGCATTGCTTGGGTGGCTCATAGCGGATTTGATTCGTGATAGCCTTGAGTCTGATCGCTATTTCCTTGATTGCTAGTGTCTCTTGTTTTCATGCTAATGTATGTGTAGTGCCTGAGTTTCTGGTCTACTTTATTAATCGCCCTCACAGCTATTCTTTTTTTCATAAAAGATTGTCTATCTTCTTTGGTTCTGGGAAAAGAACAATCGTTTTATGAAAAAAATAACGATGACAGATGAATAGCAAACCAAATGTGGGGACCGTTTCATAAAGTAGACCAAGGAAAGACTCCGAGCTAAAAACACCCGCACATACATTAGCGTGAAAGACAAGTAGACACTCATTAACATCGATAACGGCATACGAACCCCAACATATGCGAAATCAAATCATAAGCCAGAACTCAAACCCTTCTAAAAACAAGACACTCCCTTCAACAAAGTTGAACCCATTTAAGTCGGGATGCCTCTGCATACAAAAAATACGATCAAATAATACAAAGAAATATATAAAACTAAGAAAAGAAAAGAAAATCATACGATCTCATAAGAACAAGAATTTAGAAAAGAAAAAAAGGCCAAAAAGTATCTCGACTCCATCCTAAAAGCAAGACGAGATCAAACAATTTCACAAAGTTGTAAGAAAAACGAGATCAAGACATCACGAAGAAGCATCAAACCCCCTTCTTCAAAAACAGCAGCCCGTCATTCAACACTCGAGACTTCATAAATGTACTATTTTGAAATGGATGGCATAAAAAACATTGTTCCAATAATTGTTCCACCCTTCAACCGCTTGCCATATGCCAACAAAGGATAGAATGTCTCGCATGTTTAAATAATGCTCAACTCCGGCGTAAGATTGGATACAAAGTCTATGAACCGACATTTAAAACACAGCGAAGGAAACTCATTAAAAGAAACCCTCTCCTTGAACAAAGTGAGTCCATAAACAAACAACAAATACCATCTCGCAAAAAAAAACATTGCTCGCACAATGGTGCTAGATCTAAAAGCTTTTGAAAAAGAAGAAAATAATGACATAAGCCAAGAAACATCAAACCCGTTTAAAATCATGCAGACCATTTTTCTTCGTCCGATGAAACTCCATAACTAGAAAATTTTGGGATGCATCCGATAAAAACATGGATCACATCGATCAAACTCCATATGACATAAATCTCAAGAAATAAGAAATTAAATCAGTCAAGAACCACCCAAACCCGCTATATACGTATGTTCTCCTTCAACAAGGTAGAATGTGCATACAAGCGTTTTATCTTTAAATATTACTGAGCAAAATCTATAAACTTTAAAACAAGTTAATGTAATTATAAGAAAAGAGAATCCCCTTAGAAATCCGCTCGCTTCTTTTTAAACTGGAGACTCCTAAACAGAAACTTAAAACATCAGCACACAGACTGGAAGCACCCACGGCGGCTTTGCATGCATAAACTAAAACTAAAACAAAGGAAGGCATCAACATACAATACAAAATCCCACATTCTTTCATTCAATTTCCTATTTTGCCCTATTTTTAAGCATTATTTTAATTCAATGTCTTTAGACCCCAAACAAATGCAAGCATGCATCAATCCCGCTTCTAAGAGGCTTCCAAGCCACTTTATTACCATCAATTTGATAAAACAAGATCACAATGGCAAGAATTAGGAATGCATTTGGGATAAGACACTGCCAAAAACAACATAAAAATCTTCGAAACTCTTAGAACCTGAAACTAAAACAGAGGGCAAGAAGCATTAAACCCCTCTGTAAATTGAACCATGAAGAAGCAATTCGAAATGCATAATACCCAATATTCATTTAGGTATAAAGATTAAAAAGAAGTTGCAAAAGAATGAAATTTAACAGATTCTACTACAGGAATATCTAACCGAGAATGCTATACAATTTAGAGACAAAATTACTGTGTTTATATATACCGTCAACAACGCCCTGAAACAAGGCTTAGATGCGACCCGAACCCGCTAAACAAAAGAAACCAAACTACCAAAAAAACACGAACCAAACATAGAAAACCGATAAAAAGACACAAAGTAGAAAACCGATAAAAAGACACAAAGTAAAGATAAGCACTGAGCCAAACCCATTGAAAATTATCAAACAGCTTAAAAACCACAAAGACACGACTCCATCATACCAACGCACACAGGCAGTAACAAATATTGGTCATCTGTAATAAAACAACAAAAGTTATCATATTTCTGAGAAATGAAAATAAAAAATTAGAACACATCAAAAGCAAGATTATTTTTATCTGAGGAAAAGAATTAAAACGATCTGAAAACACCGACATGATTGCAAAAAGGTGCAGAATTAATGGATAATTTGATTATGGTCTCGACTTATTATCCCCTCCATACTTCTTTTCAACGGAAATAATCACTACATAAACCCGAGTTTAGTATTGCAGCCTGGATAATACTGGGTGCAAATTCCCAATTTAGTATATATGTCAATAGGAAGGTAAAAATTTAGCACGATTTTTGAATGAAAGGGAGAAAAAACAAAAAGATTCTTATCGGCAAAAACAGAAGAGTATAAATCCAACTCCTGTATAAATCACACAAGAACGCCATCAAAATATTAGCAAAATACAATACCCTCGTGTCTTAGACATCTATGCGAACCATTTATTCGAACGATACGCAAAACAGATGGTAAATAGAGAATCTTTACGCCTAAATCGAAACCCTAGCAGAACCAGTTATTGAATCATTACCACCACACCAAATCAAAAGCCAAAGCAGATCAATCGAGTTAAGAGGAGATATCAAAATCCATCAAAATCCACAAAATCTATCAGCAACTTACGAATCGAGTTTTAGGAGCAAACGTAATCCAGCCAAACCCTAGAAACAGATACTTAGGTAAGAGGCGATCGTGCTACGAATCCAGCCAAACCCTAGAAACAAACGGAGAGCACTAAAATCACACCGAGAACAAACGTAATCCATCGAAATCTACAAATCAAAATCGCAGAACCAATCGATCCCTACCAGACGAATCGAAATCTAAAAACAACGGGGAATCTGATTGCTGACGCGACAGCGAACAACGGTACATCCGAACAAGGAACTGTGATGACGTCTTGGGGTATTTTTTTGTATAGGCGGTCTAGACGAACGGCCGAGATTAAGCGGTGATGAGACCAATGGACGGTGGAGATGTAGATATAGAAGGGGAAAGTGGCGAGCTGTCGCAACGGTTTCCTAAGTCGGTGACGTCAGCCATGTTCCTCTACTGTCCACAGCCTCCCAACGGGCAGATTTGAAGTGGGTTTAACGGCTAGTGCACGTGGCACAAACTGGCTCATTGAATCTCCAAGTGTCATAAATCCAACGGATATAATTCATTTCTGATTAAAACATCTTTTTTTTTTTTAAACTCAAAAGATTTTAAAATCGGGAAAATTAATTAAAAATTGAAAATTATTTTCTATAAATATGCAACTCTCTTCACTTCCGTACTAAAACTCAATACAAATTTCTCCATTTCTCTTATTCCTTTCTTTATTTTTTTCTACTTACCCAATTTCGCTTTTCTTAACAAACAAAATAACGACATCCGATTCTGCCTCGTGGTCCCTTATAGAAGACGTTTCATTGTGCGATTGTTGGGTTACGAATATTGAAACGTAAGACACATCGTATATGGAGCATATCATGCATTGAAGATTTTTACGCACAATTTAGATTTAACTTAAAGATTAAGAAGACATGTGGCGAGACGAGCGTGATTGAAAATCTTATCGGAAATTTGAGTTTAGTTTTTAATAACAATAACACGGTCACGCCAAGAAAGAGTTAAAATTATTATCGAAATCTAAGATCAACAAAGCATATTCAACCATGAATAGTGGTTATTTAAATTATTTTAACATTATTTAGGGTCAGATTTTTTTATGGTGAAGTTTTTAACCAAAATGGTGAATAAGAACTCATCTAAAGAACTCATAAATGCATGAAGTTGTACAAAAATAGTTACTTATTTGAATAATAACTCGCCAGTCCTTCAACCCCATGCCTAGAAGAAGGTGGAGCTACTCTTACAACTTCTAAGACCAATGCCACTATTTTTGTATTTAATTTTCGCTTAAGTGGTCGGGGATCGCGCCTGGGTCTCCATTTGGACTACGATTTCTTGCTACGATCTTACTCATAACGGGTTACATGTAAGAAATCCGTAGTTTGGGGAAAAAGAAAAGAGAAAGAGAAACTCTCCTACGTAAACCCTGGACTCTCTTTAAGCCGATTTCGTGTTTTTAATAGGTCGTCATCTCAAATCAAATGGAACAATACAAGAAGCAGATGAACATCAGAGCAGGGGACTAAAGCTTAGTTTGGTATTGTTGTGCTTTGAAAAAAAATTGTTGTGAGAATAAGCGGATGTGCTGTGAGAATAAGCGGCTGTGAAATAAAGCCAGCAGAGTGTTTGGTAAATTTTTTTGTAAAAGTGCTTTTGAAAAAAAAAACAGTATGATAGTGTTTGACAAACTTTTATGTAAAACAGCTGTGACTGTGTGAAATGACCAAAAATGGTATAATACTAAATGTGCTATTAATTTAATTTTCTTAACAAATAAAGATGAATTACTAAATATACTTTATTTGTAAAAGAAAAATATTTATAAACTTTATCTTAAATATTAATTAGTATGACAAAGTTGACAAATTTGAGCAGCCATTGCACTTGCAACTCCCTTTACAGGGATACTTGCACTTCCAACTCCCTTCGAAGTGATACAAACATTCAATGACTACCAGAAACCCTTCACTTAAGTTTTACTTCGACACATTTTATTTTTACCAGAATTAACAGATCCCGAGCAGTACTTCGCTGGCCTGTCTCACAGTTAAAAACATGTTGGATAACATTTGATAGATTGAAAAGCCATAACTTCCATTGCAGTGTCCAAATGTATCGTCTGAAACGTCTAGGCAACGGAAATTGATCGACATCACTCTTTCGGGAAGAGTACCTAGAGCAATGATATAATTATGATTCAAGAGAGCACACATTTAAATTAAACTACGCTGACATTAAATAGAACATTCGGATCATATAGTCTGAGCATCCAAAGCACCACAACTGTAAATATAACTTCCATCTAAAGAGCAATCAAGATTGGGTCAAAATATAACAAAACCGAACAGCCATGAGCAAAAATGTGATTGACACAAGTCTTAAAGAAATAACATGACCAGACATCTCAGGCTTGTATGAGATTGAGAACTCAGCAAGGTAGTGGCTGATCATCTCAGGCTTGATCTCAACCTGATTGAAGGTATTACCATTGTACACTCCAATGATGCTTCCGATCATTTCTGGAACTACAATCATGTTACGCAGGTGAGTGCGGACGGGCTCTGGCTTTTCACCGGGTGGTGCCTCCCTTTTCTGTTACAAGCACAAACAAAAACTCATTAGCTCCAAACTTTCCTCAACCATGTAAGCACATGATAATCTGCAACAGAACCCAACAAAGAAAAGGAAGACATGCTTGATCCTGACACTGAAACAGTATGTTGCAACATTCATTTATCACTAGTCGCTAATCCTGGTGATGACTAATAAAGGAATTCATAGGAAACTCCAGTTTATATAAATGCACAAATAAAAGCTCCTCTTCAAACAAGCTCCTCTTAAAACCAATCATGCACATCAAGCAGATCAGGAAAAACAGGTCCCCATTTCCAGAACACAAATCACATGCACTCGAGGTTAATCAAATTTGGATATGAAATAAATGCATCAACTACTTTTCATCAAAAAAACATAAGCTAATATTTAGACAAAACTAACCACAAAAGTCCCAAATCAATAATTTAAAAACACAACTTATTCACAGTGAAACACCATTTGCACCTTAATACATCACAAACCACATCCCCAAACTAAATTCAATATCTAAACGCAAAATCTGTAGCAAAATTCAACCAATAGGTTCCAAAAAATTACCGCTTTGCGGAGCTTCTTGATCAAAGCCACAGGCTTACGCTTCAAACCCCTCTGAAACCTATCAACCACAACAAGTCCAAACAATCCAATTCAAACCCAATTCACAAAACCACCGAAATTTTCGGAGAAAGATTGTATCGAGTCATTTGCATTACCTTCTGGGCCACCTCGAACAAGTTCTTCTTCTTCTTCCGCTTGGGTTTATTTGAAACCGAAGAAGGAGAAGCCTCCCCTTCAAGCAGATTGTAGACTCCAATCAGACCCAGAAAACCACCCAAAAAGAATAGCAGACCATATTGTTACGAATGCTTTGGATTGTGAACTCAAAAACTCAAAACTTACCTTGGCGAATCAATCGAAGTCCGCAAGCTGGCTGAGCGCGAGATGATGACTGGAACGCAGCGGCGACGACGAGGTTCTGGATGGAAGGTATCGCAGATTCGCAAGGTGCAAGACTGGTGGAGTGGTGGTAGTTTGGAATCGGCGATGCCGGCGAGGGAGGCTGCCAGATTCAGAATTTCAGAGTGAGATAGAGGTAGAGAGGGTAAGGAAAGGAAGATGAGGTTCTGGATTTTGGAGAGGCTGGGACTGGGAGTCGAGAGAGACGGGCACTGTTCACCCGTGTTTTTTCGGAAGCTGAATCACCAACCAGCAAATGGCCACACAAAACATCAAAACGAAAAAAGAAACTGCAACCGCTGCTATCAAGAATCTCTTGCCCCTTTTCCTTTCCTTCTGTTTGCTAATAAAATCCAAGCTTGAACTGAATTCCCATGAATATATGAGAGGTCGTTCTGGGAACACTTCGGTAGAAGCTGAAAATCCAATTGTAACGTTAGTTGTCCAACTGTCACTCGTAGGTTGAAGTCGTCGGTTAAGGTGTAGAACACCGTCAGTGCAAAGAATTTGTGAAACTAAATCCCATGAATTTAGTTCACAAGAAATAGTTGGACACGGAAACAAGTTCCGCCAACAACTACGCCTTGCGTCGTCCCTAAGGGAAGAGTACTTGATGAAAAATCATCCGTTGTGTCAAACTGACACCACACACCGAGAATATGAAATACGATAACTGAATCAGTTTCCCAATTCAGTGCGATTTCCAACGCAAGTTGGTAAGAAAAACGTCTAACGTCACACAAAACGTCCAAGTCGTTCAAAGCTAAGCGTCGAAAACTACGCGTACCCGAAAACGCGACAAAACTGTCAAAATCGAGAAAACTACCAAAAACTGCGCGTTAGTGACGTCGAGGTGGTATGACACAAGAAGAACTTAGGATTAAACTAAGAAGAAACAATACACCAAAGGTGTAGAGTTCAGAGAATTTCTCAATTCCAAGAGCAAGATTCAAGAATTTGAAGTCTGATACCAACCGACAGGTACACAGTACGGAAGGAAGAGCATAGGTTAATAGTAACCTCGCTCTGATACCAATCTGACACATCCCGACCCGGATGTACACGTGGACACCCAAAAGTCGAGTGTGCTGGCCGACACCACGTAGGGTGACGAAAGCCAAATTGAAGGAATAAGAATTTATTTGAATAAAAGAATACCAGAGTGTACACAATTGTACGGGCGGAAGAATTTAATACAATACAAGTCGTACAAAGTACAGAGTATATACAATACCAAGGAATTTAAAGCTTCGTCATACCACCGCCTCGAACGTAGACAGCTCCAGCCACTAAACCTGGAGGGGCGCAAAACAAAAGGGTGAGTGGGCCAATAATAGTCATTTTTGTAAAACCTTTGTTTTCTGAAAATAGTAACCCCTCGCCGTCAAAATCAAGTAATTGGTTTGAAAACCGTTTCAGAAAACGTACTATAATAGTAGGTAGAAAACGAGGTAAGTACGGAAATATACTTACCGTCCGAAACGGGCAGAAAGTCACCGTTCGGCATAAAATACTTTACCCGAAGGTTCGTAAAATAAGGATCTACGGAAAACCCGTAAATCAGATAAATGCCTCCGTGGCATCAATGAAATTCGGTGATAACACCACAATATAAAACTATAAGATAAACGCTCGTTTACGCAATCACGTGAAGCTGGCGCATATGCGCATCACAACGAGTTCGAGTCCGACACAGAAGCAGTACAGCCTGGAAACTATGGAGTCATAGCGGCGTGAGTGCGTGTGAGACAATCACGTGAAGCGGGTCTTAGCCACTCGCAATCGGGACTACAAGATAGACGCTCGTTTAGGTATTGCAAACACAAGTTCATACGAATATATTACATCGCCAGAGCGAGGTACAGGTGTATAAGTAGCGATAAGCTAGTGTACCTGATCCGTGAAGTGGCGGCGTATGCGTCCTGGCCAGTTAAATCGCCTGGCACGACCTAAAACAGTGACACACTGTATGGAGTCATGCTTCGGCGTATAGAGTGCGTGTGAACAATCTACGTGAAGGCTTTGGTCACCTTTGAGATGGTACACCTAAGCAAATGTAAGCAACCTAGTTGAGCATATGAGAACATCACTACGAGAGAATTCTACATAGAAGCAAGGAGTAATTTCCACTATAAAGATGCCTCGAAATAATCTATTATAAGGCAGTATCGGTAGATTGCAAAATATAAGCGTATAACTTCTGTCGTGGAAATACCAGAATACGCCACATGGGTACCAGGCATAGAAATACCAACTTAATGGCAAACTAGGTGAACCCAAATACGATGAATTTACCATATCCAGGGATTAGAAATGCGACCAATGAAGTCGGATGGAGTATAAAACACATGATACGAATAGGTACTAGTAGGGAATTAAAATGCCAATTCCTGATTCCCTAAAATAGTCTTGGAGGTTCGATACTGGCGATACGTGACACAGAAGAGAATGATCAATTTCACCAAAATGGTGAAGATTCCCCAGTGGGAGTGGGAGCCCCAAGCCGCTGTTCCCAAGCCCAGCAGTTGCAAGGCTAAGCTAGTAAACCAAAAGTAAATACCACGATACAGTGCTGCCGTCATTCTCGTTATCAATTTAAAACCACAATAGCGTAGGCCTGAAAACCAAAATATAATTTCCCAAAAATAAAACACATTTTAAATAATAGGGAAAAGGGCCCTGACTCACGAATCACAGTAAGGAAGTCCAAGCGTCACATCATAAAGGCGTAGGTGTGAAACCTGTTTTGGAACACCCCGAGATTAATAACGTGGTGATCTACAGAAGCGGGCGTTGAGCAGCGGAGTTTTGAGGTGAAACGAAAACCGCATAGGTAGATTACAGTAGTCAATCTTGTCAGCACCTGCCTTACTTCTGTGCCATTTGGCCTCCTAATATGAGATATCTTGGGGTACAATGATTAAACTCATAAGAGTAGCAATTAACTAATTAATTAAACCTAAACCTTGCTTTCTCAATTTGGAGGTCAAACACCTCAAAATTAACATGCATACCCCAGAGGTAGTACCGTGGAAATCCGCAGTCGCCCAGTGAAAGCAATTGGAATTTGGACCTGCGCGCCTCGGCGCAGCGGCTCAAGCAGAAACCCACGGGCGCCCGCAGCGGCGCTCGGCGGCTTTCTCTCACAGCGGCAGTTCCGCAGCGGCCTCGCTAGCTGACCTCGGTAAGCCCGTCGGCTGGCGGATACGGCCAGGATTGGCCCCAACGTCGGCAAAAAATGCGATTCGGCGGTTCTTGTATCATCAAACAACGTCAGCCTTGGTCATCTGATATTTCCGATCGCCGGCCGGCCCGCCGTCGCGTCGCCGTCCTTGAGCTTAGGTTTCTTGGCCGAGAAAAACTTCAGACCATTTCAAACCTCCCATTCACCGACCAAATTCAACGATTCAAAAGGCAAAATGAAGGGGCTGAGTCGAGGAGAAGGTTTTATACCACTTTGGGGTGTTGTCGGTCGGAGTTGGCGAATTTGGAAAATACTCGAGCTAGGAAAAGTAGATCACGAACCATCGATCCCACGAGCCGATCGACACGCGGGCACAGGTTTGAATCCCGGGACTCCCGAAGTTGAATATGTCTCCTCGAGTCGAATCGAGTCGGGATAGGCGAGTTCGATCAAGCGAACTCGCCCGGCGGGAGAAAATGGCGACTCGGTTCTTGGCCAATGCTGATTAAGTGGGTTTTAAGGTCGAAATCGGAAGCGATGAGAAGATGATGGTAGATTTTTGGCGCGAAGTGAGTTGAAGGAGGCCGCGAGTTTGATGGCGAAGGAACCATGGGTGGCTAGATCAATTTTTTTGGGTTAATTTTGGTTTAGAGAGAAGAAGAGGGAGAATGCGGGTTCTTAGTGGGACCAAGCCGGACAACATCCCACAAATCGTGGGATTGATTTGTAATTGGCCTGCTGCCAAATGGGTCGACCGATAACTCCAAAAGCGTCCCGTCTGAAAATACGGGAATGTCGAAATCCAACGCCGTAATATTGAATTAGGCTTAGAGACGATGTGCGGCTTCAGCGTCTACGGCGTTCGTGTTGGCAGGCATGTCAAAAAGAAAATGCAAGTGAATCGTCGTGCAGTTCACAGCCTTAAAGAAGTCATAGAAAGGTCAGCAAGGGCAAAATCGTCATTTTAGCACCTTGAGGAATAAAATAATATTATTCCGGGAGCAGGATGAGATGTGCATTAAGGTGGCTATTTTGTTTTGAGAGAAAAATCAGTAAATACGTTAGGTTTTAAATAATGATAATCATCTAATCTTTATTTCCTCATGTGTTGCATGCATTAGAAAATGTTTTGGTTTTGGGCTGCTCTATTTGTTTTAAAGAAAAATCAGTTTTCTTTCATGGTTTTTAGAAGATTAATTTTTTATTGCTGATTTTTGATTGTGCTTCAACTAGAAATCAATTATGAAAAATATTGCCTTGTATTTCAGGTTGCAGAAATCATTTTTGTTTGTTTTCAGAAACACATTCAGGTTGCAGATTGAATTTCAATAGCCGAGATGGACGTAGTATTGTCATGAAGTGCTGTTGCAGTTTGTTATTTCACTAACAGATTACATGGTCCCCGTATGCGAAAGCATGTCGAACTAACAAGAAGGATTTACCAGCAACAAACAAAGATACTAAATCAGATTTTATATCTGAAACCATACAATCATGTAAGCATGATGTAAGGCAATACTACTTCAACGACCATCAAGCTAGAAGTTAAAGATACATTGAGAGGCTGAATCGGCTTCTTGTTGAGATTGAGGCAGTGGATGATGGGCATCCATGTCACTTGTGGAAGTTCTGGCAGCGGCGCTTAGAACTGAAGAACCTTTATCACCTGCCCTGCTTTTGGCCTTTCCGTTTTGTTGGGGTAGTGCACCATAACCCCACAAATAGCAAACATTTCATTTCGTTTCTATCAGTTCAGTTTAACCTCTCATCAGCTACATGGAGAAGATTTCAGCAAGGTAGAGCTGCCAAAATCCCATAGGAAGAGTGGCCGTGATACTCTCCATCTCGGTATGTCCTCCTTCCACATGCAATTTCCAATGCTACAACTCCGGGAAACGCACATGTCTGATTCTTTACTTGGCCTCCCTCCGCTTGCATATTCTGGGGCCATGTATCGAAAGTCCCTACTACCCCTGTTGTCTGACTCCTAAACAGCGGATCACGAACATGGCCTGAAATCACCAAGCTTAGTGCTGAAATCATTGTCCAACAGTACGTTAGCTGATTTGATATCCTGTGAAGGACACATTGCTCTGCTTCTTCGTGTAGGTAATGAAGTGCGAGGCCAACCCCTAGAGCTATCTTATTGCGGGATTCCCATTGCAGGGTGGCGCAAGGCCAAACAGGTGCGTGTCAAGGCTGCTGTTGGGCATGTATGCATAAACAAGTAAGCATTCGCCTTTCTCATGACGCCATCAATGAACTGCACCAGATTTCGATGAAATAAGCGTATTATCTTCACTTCATTGATGAGATTTTCTCATAGTTCTCCGGATTCCGTCAAGACTCTCTTAACAGCAACTAGGCCGCCAAGATCTTGTATCGCTAAACTTGTCTGGCCCTCCTGGCCATTCTATCTTCGCGAACTCATTAGTGGCTGTTCAATTGTTGGTAAGAAAAACCTTTTGGGACAGCTAGTCTCTCAAGATTCGCACTTATAGAGGGCAAGGCATTGGAGCTATGATTTCATGCTCAAACGATCCAGAATCCTTTTAACTAACCAACATAAGGCAATGCCAATCGCTAAAATGAACAGCAAAACTGCAAAACCTGCTATCAACCATGTCTCTTTTCTTTTCCACTTGTTTTTCCTGATTGTTTCATGATCAGGATCAAATTTACGAATTGAAATCCCCGATATATCGTATGCTGCTCAAGTATAATCCGATAGCAGCTGAAAAACTAACTGTAACCGAATCAGGAAAGCGCCGTAGTCAACATTGTAGAAAGAGAAAGAGTTGCCCATGAAAACAAGGTTTTCGTTTTATGTCCAAAACACACAAGGGTTTTCAGTAGTGGCATTGTAAGTTATCACACATTCGCCTTCTTCTTGTCGTAAAGAGCTGCTAAAATTCCAACTAGCATGAACAGCAAGAGGGAGATGCTGTGTATATTGATCCCAACATGCGGCGGCTGGATCACAGTAACTGTTTGAAGTAGGTATCGAACTCAACTGTGACAATTTGGTTTTGTGACATAGTGTTAGATAGTCCGAGAAAACCACCGCCAGAAGTTTAGCGAGTGGGTAACAACAGGAGCAGGAAAAACGCAAAACCGTCACTATAGTTGTCAAGGCCGCAGTGTTGATGATGAAAGTGAAATGAAGTAGTGAAGTCCGCCAGTGACGGTGTCGGAACCTCCATGGTGTGGCTATGTTGAGGCAAATCCCTCCAAGTGAAGGCGCCAGCGTCACCTTACCGTGAACAATATTGCTGTACCGTCAAGAAATTTTGTTATATTGAAGGAAGCGGATGAAGCGAAGGAGTGAAGTAGCAGGTGATCAAAAGAACAAGAATTGAGAGCTGGCTTCGCCTCTCTGCTGCTGCTGCTGCTGCTGTGTTGTTTAGAGACACTGCGCTCTATTGCAACTGCGATTCTCACTAATCACACAACCTTAAATTCACAAAGTTTTGTTTAACAGAATAAGAATAGTTGAAGACAAAATACTGCTTGGAATGGAAAACAGTGAAGCTAAACGTATTTTTCGTTTTGTAACAAAAGGCCTTCAAACAAAAAAAGATGCTTAACAGCATATCACTTGTCTGCACAAAACCTACCGCACTCGCTGTCGTTGCAAAGGACATGTCAAAAGTCAGTCTAGTCAAATAAATGTTGACAAGCTACAGGACGAACAATTGGATTGATTTTTAATTTTGGGTAGTTGTTGGTTTGGTTACCCAACGAATAACAAAAGAAGCAACGTGTCTGAAAATATTAATTTAATATTAATGACATTGTCAGGGGTTACAATTTCTGTGGGGTATTCTTTTACAAGGAAAAAGAATTTCCTCTAATTCGATCTCACTATTTGTGTTGATCCAAGTGTAGTGGTCTTGATCTTGAATCGGATGTGATTTGGTCAAGGGCCTTCGAGACTTGATCTTGAACAAATCGAGACCACCGAGTAGTGCCACGTGGTTGAGTGATCTTTAGGCTTTGGTGGTGGATGAATCAGGTGTGTTTGTTGATTCTCCACGGTTTGATGAACACAAGAGTGTTTGTGTGTTTGGTGTTTATGCAGCTAGAGAGGCACTACGGTTTAACAAAGTTTTGAACATTCGATTTCTCTCCAAAAGTCCTTTCTTTGAAAATGTGCTAGTAATGTTTATAGGCAAAAGCGATTGGGTATTAGTTTAGGATCCCAATCTAAATCCTGTGATTTGTGGAGATTGATTTTTATTTGATTTAATTTGATCTAATTATTTAACTTAGCTCTTTTAAATCATAATCTTTGATTTAGGAAATTAAACCATAATTGATATAATTTGATCGATTAGGGTTAATTTATCCCATTTTATGATTTTATTTTGATTTTATTTGTTTGTGAGTTTGAATCTTTGACCGTATCATTTCATAAAAGCTTGCTCCGTTTGATGAGTCGCGTCGCAATGTGTGCCGATTTAGTGGGACGTGGTCAAATGTGTATATAGCGCAGCGAGTTGAAATTTAATTTGTTGGTGAACATTTATTTCGAAATTTGCAATGTCTACAAATGCACACTTCAAGCCGCCTTTGTAAACATGTGTTGTGATCACTTGTTGGAGTAGCGAAGCGAAGTTCCTCTTTATTATATATTTGGCTAGCGTATTGCGTGTGTAAAAATTCTTGAAATCGTATATTTTGGGGCGCACACACTCGTCATGCACAAAACTTCGAGTCATTTATGACAACTAATTTTCTTCGTGACAAATGCCTTGGGACCATCCCGTTTGCGATGATGACATTTTCTTCAACCATTTTGGCCATTGCATTCTTTGCTCCCTTTTTCTGATTTGATACCAAATTGGCATAGAATCTTTATATATGGCATAGTGCATATGATGTGCCCATATTTTCTTTTGACATGAACTAGTTAGACATAATAATGGAAAAGAAAATCCAATATTTTATGGCTAATTTAGTGGACGTCATTTTCAGTAAATTGCCTTCTCCTTTCTGTCAGCTTGGTAAACTTGTTTCTCTCCATCTTGTGAGCTTATTTTGGAGTTTTATATAATTAATCCACAAATTAGTCCAGGTCATCGTTTAATTATACAAGTGAAAATGCGATCGATTCGTTCATGAAATAAACCTAACACATCTATTTCAGCCTTTCCTTCTTTGTAGGATTAGTGCACCATATTCCCATCAGTGTAGCATTCCATTTCGTTTATATCGAGTTCGACTCCAGCCTTTATTAGTGTGAGCAGATTGCGGCCGAGTAGAGTTGCCAAGCCAAACTCCTGGCCGGCACGTCAAGTTCTCAGGTATGGAAAGTCCTCCTACACTTTGTCTGATTTCAAGGCCTGACTACAAAGCAGAAGATGTGAAAAGCGGTGAGTATTTGGTAGCGCCAGTTTAACAAAGTCTTATAAGCTAAAACGATTTAGTGTTTGGTAAACATGTAGCTAACATGATTGTGTAAAATGGCCCAAAAGAGCGTATTCTTGTGTATTATTAATTTAATTGTTTGTAATGTGGTCAATTCATTATACTTTCTTATATTGTTAAATGCTTATTTACGTATCACGAATTTTAAAAGAATTATTATGAAAAATTTCTTTATAATATTAAAATAATATACAATCATATAAAGTGAATTACAATATTATCAACTATATAATACATGCATCAAACATATTAAAATATCTAGAATTGTTCAATATAAAAATAGTCTAATTGGAGTGCGTTCGTAGCTTTGCCGGTATCTTGTTGCCATCTTCCATCTGCTTGTGATCCGCTTGGTCATGAGTGATTTTAGCATGTAACTTCATCATCACCACTTGTGCTTTGTCTTCCAGCAAATGGTATGTTTCTGATTCTGAGCTTAGGACAATCCAACAAGTGGTATGTTTCACGCCCGTAGGTAAATTTTCATTCAACCATGAAACAGTATTATCTGATTGAAATCTTTGAAGCGGAGGAGAGTATTGACATTCTTTGATGCATTCCCGGTGACAAGCTTTAGCGGTAAACTAACTAATAACATTTAGATTTACTCAACAATAGAGATTACTTTAGGCAACAAGGGCATAAGGAATAAAAGTTCACTTTAATATTATATTCAGCAAAAAAGCTTAAATTTGATACAAAGGCATTTGCATGCATGCATACATATATGTACTTATATTTATCGTCTCTCTTATAAGGTGAAATCGCGAATCAAAGTGATGCAAGAGCACAGAATGCAATTGTAATTAACCCGAGGAAATCCGCGAGAATACAAAGTGATGCGAAACCACGGTTCGCGAAACTCTCATCAGAAGCGACACGAGTTCTTACAAACTTCGATATCAAACCAATAGCAGTTGTGTTGGAAATGCAGTGAGCTTACGGAAACCTGACATATATCACATATCAGCAAATCAATATAGACGGCAAGTAATCTCGAAACTGACTTCTGTGTCACCGAGACTAAGTTCAACTCCCAGGCAATAAACTCACAGTGGTTCGATTACGATCCTGGAGGCAATCTTGGGCTGCGATGCCGAAAAAGAAAAGAACCGACTTGGAATACAGAGATATAGAAATGCAGTGCGGCCTTGAGTGCATAGCTTAAGGTAGAGTTGGGAGGCTGTTGTATGAGAATCTCAGAGTGGCGCTGCATTAGGATTACTGTAAAACTTTTACATCATAGCAAAGAACCCTTTGTTAGAAGCAGAAAAAACGAGAGAAGCGAGTTAAGGTGAACCCATGACTTCCATTATGAGTTGTTCATTAGATGTTAAAAATGGCGGTCATGGGCAAACAAGTTGCTCACTCATTGGTGAATTTGAAGTCGAAGTACAAGGGTGTTTTATGCCAATGCAAACCAAAAAATATCGTGAGGATGTGCGGAAAGATCTTGGAGTGAATATAAGTTGTTGTGACTAGAAGGAGGGCTTTGGAATGTGCATTGAAAGATATTGGGGTATCACCATGACAACTTTCTTAGCGGAAGTCATGAGAAGGTGCAAGAAGGAAAAGAATTCCATCTGACCAAAAAAGGTCTCATGGAGAAGAGCGTTACCACATGGAATTGTGGAAAAATGTGGCTCAGTGGTCATTATAGTAAAACCACTGCAAGAGCTCCATTACTCTTCATCTCAATTTCAGTGAGTTTGCTACAAACAGGACATGGATAGGCCTTAGCGTAGTAGTTTATTCTGTAGAGACAATGCATTATCATCTTTTCTCTTTATTGTAAACTTTTCATGTTTTCCATGAAACACTTTCACATCGGTGCATAATGAAATTTTGTAACTTAATCCATATTGAGGATATATTTCCTCTTTACCTTATAATTTAAACAACCAATTAGTTTTAAGCCATCCTTCAATTAACTACCCGCTTGATCATATAAGCGAAGCTAGCAAGGTGGAAATCGCGCAGTTATTTGGCTTGATTGGAAAACACATCAATTGGCATGAGTTTCCATAGTGAACCCATTGATTATTTACTTATCTATAACAAAAATTCAATCAAATTAAACCAATCGGAACAAACAATCAAGTGATTGAGGGAACTAAAAATTCATGATCTAATACATCCCGAAAAATTCAAAAATCTGTGAGATCGTGCCCAGGCAGACTGCGTCGTCGAAGACTACGACGACCCAGTAGCACAATAACAAAAGCAAACACAAGATCAGCAATCCCCGAATCACGGTAAAAGTAAAATTATAAGCGATAAATAAAACATTTTGATCAAAACCCCCAGGAAAGCGAAAGGATCAGAACCTTTGAGGGGATTGAAAATACCGAGGAAATCTCGAAATGATCCTAACGAGAGAAAGGATTGAAAATCGAGGAGGAGAACCCGGGGCGGAGGTGAGGAGGGGAAGAACCCGGTAGTTGGAGCTTTCTGGAGCATTTGGAATAATCTCTTTCAAAAGGCTGTGAAATCGCTGGCGTAGGGTTCTCAGAGAAACATCTGAGGGTAGTATCGCCGTTGTAAAAATTTTCATTTTAATGTTCACTTGTTCACCTTTTGTCAACGCTTTTTGAGAAGAAGGGTTTTTATTAGTACACAGATAGATGATTGTGAAAAAAGTGTTTTTTTTTTTACCAAACATAATTTGGACTCAACTTTTAATAAAATGCTTTAAAAAATTTCAGCACTCCAAACTAGGCATTTGTTATACGAAAAAAGTATTTTATTGAGCCCCAGCAATTGGTAGCGGTGAAAAAACCCGTCAAGCCGGTGAAAACAAACTAGCTAAACAAAAGCCCCGAATGCTCTCACGTTCATGTTGTGTTTGTGTTAATTTCACGGGTTGAACAACATGCAAATGATATAATAATATTAGGATACTTATATTTTGGAGTTTTTATCACCCACGGGCACGAACTTTCACTCGCGATGATTGATGCAGACTTTAAACCGTCCACATAGATGCTGGGACTTATAAAAACAGACTTTGTGATAACCCGAATCCCAATTAGTTATCTATAGTCAATCTAAATGAGTTTTATCACCCACGGGCCCCTGAACTTTCACTTTCGCTGGCCAGTTGATAGAACTTTAAAGGCCGTCCGAAGATGCCAGGCTTATAAAACAAGACTTTGTGTGATACTTTCGTCCCGATTAAGTTGCTCCTGTATAAGTCGATTAAGAGGGTAAATATGTAAATTTCGCCTGTATGTTTGATGAAATGACCTTTAAGGCCTTGATTACATGATCACAGAATCCTTTCCCACTATTCTCTTTCGGAATTTTCCCTCCCAGTTGGTTGAAATTTCCTCCTTTTCTTATCATTAGTCCAATTGGTTGACTGACTCTTAATATTCTTAGTATCAGAACATTCAATTGATAAGGCTACGCAGAGTAAATTAATTCGATGAATCAATAATTGATTTAGAGTCTATTTCAATACAGAACACATATTGCTTTTGCTTTATTTTGTATTTATTGCCATTTGATTTAGGTCTATGAATTAACAGGCCCAAAGATAGTATGATTAGTTGGTATTACTTGGTAATGTGATATTTTAATGATATTGTAGTTTTCTTATGGATGTTAATTTTATTTATGTTTCTTATGTTCTCATTTTATTTTTGTCTTTTTATTCAATTTTATGCCAACATGCAAATCACATTGGCAATTTTGTTTCATTGATATTTCAATTATTGATTCCTTCGAATTAATTTCTTGGGCGTAGCCTTTTATCAATTGAATGTTCTATACGGAAGAATATTAGAGGTTGGATCAGCCAATTTGGGCGGAAATGATAAGAAAGGAGAGAAAATTTCAACCAATTTAAGGAAGGGAAAGATCGGAACCATGTCGAAGCGGCTTGCGCTCATTTAAATCAAGCGTATGATGCGAAAATAACATGTTTCTCTTAATCAACCAGGAATGCGTAGAAGGTATCATTTTGGCCCGAGAAGCTATGGGCGGTAGGAGCATACAGCGAAAGAGAAAAAGCCGGCCTAGCCCACCACCGAGGCCCAGGCTGGCTTGACCCATCGATTATTAGGCTGAGGCCAGGTTAGGAGTTTTGAAGCCGGCCTGGCCCGCCCGACACGGCCCACATCAAACCCGGCCCCCACAGCACAGAAAGCCAGCCACAGGCATACCATCAATTTTTGCAAATACATCATCATGTTTATTCTGTCTTGGAACTTGGATTCTTGTTCATGATTCATGGACCACTGGGTTTGGTGTATGCAATTGGAGAATGGTTAAAAATGTTGGTCTTGATCTTTAACTATTGATATTAAACTTGAGAGTTTAAGGAAGAAATTATTTAAATTGTATAATATCTCTGATAATAGGATAATATGCAATTCAAATCCAAGTTGTCAAAGTGTAAACGCCTGACACTTTGAAAAATTGACTCACAGTTACATAACTTTACATGTTATGCATAATTTCTACTGTCACGAGGGTTGAAAAATAAACTTACATCGCATCTTCTCAATACATACGGTTGCAATTATATCTTGAATTAAATACAATAGGAGTTGATGATGATAATCAATTTAGTGTTTTGGGGTGGTGGAAAGCAAATGTGTTATATCCGGTGTTTCTATTATGGCTAAATGTTGCTAACATACCCGGCTTGAGTATACGAATCATGCTTTAGTGAAGGTGGTAGAGTTGTATCACGAAAGAGGCTTGTTTGAGTCCATCCTCTTATAGAAGCTCTTGTTGCTTAAAGATTGGAGCTTGGCAAATGCGAGGATACGAAGATCTTTGCTTGATAAAGGAGGAAATTACGCAGATTATTAGATGTTAAGAACGCGAACGATTGGATGAGAGCTTGTGATGGAGAGAATTTGAGTTGAATCCAGATAATGAAGACGATTGAAGTTGAAGCGATGCATATGAGGCTGCATTTTTTGTATTTTACAGGAGTTTCATAAGTTGAAAACGATATGTTTTGAGCTTTTTATAATTTGAAGATCTTACTGGCCCCGTATTTTAATATGATTTTTACGAATTTTTTTTATTATATTTTTGTCTTGACGCGTTTAAGCAAACGACCCAGGCCGATTCGCTGGCCTTGGCTTTAAAAAGCGACGTGGTGGGCTTGGGTTTAATATTTTAAAGCAAAAGCAGGCCCGGCCAGTAACGTATTTTGTTATTATAATTGAAGCCCGGTAAACCCACATTGTTTGTATTTTTAGTAAGTTGGCCCGGCAAGCCGATCAGGCCTAAGATAACGAACTTTGGGACGAGTATCGTAATCTTGTTTTTTATAAGTAAGGGCGTCTCTGTGATCGATTTTAAAGTTCGGGCGTAAATCAGTCTAGTGAGTGAAAGTTCGAGACGTGGGTGATAAAAACCCATTTAGATTGACGGAGAGATAGAGGAATTGGGACGGAAGTATCACAAAGTCTTGTTTTATAAAATGCAGGCATCTTTGTGATCGGTTTTAAAGTTGAGCATATTAAGTGCAGTGAGTGAAAGTTGAGGCAAGTGGGTGATAAAAACCTGTATTTTGTTATCTCTAAGTTTGAGAATTTAGTGCAGTGCTCGCAAGCATTGAATGCTCGAGGTGATTTTCGATATGGATCCGTGATTTAATTTTCTCACAATGCGGTTGGACCATGAGCTTTTAAAAAGAGTATCAATTTATACATTTTATATATTTGAACATCTAATTTTCTATTAAATTGATGAGTTTTTGTCAATGTGGTGAAAATATGGCTCAATGCTTTGCTTTCGTATAAGGAGCTCACGCTTCACCATGTGATCCAATTTAATGATGAATTAAACAATGGGCTATTAGGAGCATAAGAATTGATACAATTATTATACCTTATAATGCAAAATGGAAAAATTAAAACTTCATGACTCATTTTGAAAAGCGGTCAAAAACTAAGGTATGATATACTTAACCATTTAGCAACTCTGTGTCTCATTGTTGAGAATTCGAGGTTCTCCTTGATGGTAAGAAGGTTGCTTGTGATACATTATTCTCATGCTTGGAGGTGGAAAAGCAAATCTAAGGTCACTTATTGATGCTTTGGTGGGACCTCTATATCCATTCAAAAATGAAAAAAATTGAAATTTAAATGGCGTTTAATCGTCCAAAAAGCTAAAAGGGTGTGAAATATATTCAACCAATAATATTATTCGAATGATGTTAGGATACCGCATTTTGTAAACCATCTTACTAATAGAGGTATAGTCCCTGATAAGTATGTCACCTTGCTCTATTGAAGATGGTTTAAATGTGGTCTTCTTAGCATTTTTCTATTATTACTCATACTATTCGTCAAAAAATGAGAATAATTATTACATTGTTAATAGTTTTATTCATACATACTAGTTTCCATGTTGCTAAAATTATTGAAACTTACCGCGAATATAACGTTAGATAAATGCGGCTTACGCAGCCGTGTATAATCTGTGGGTTCCTAATATAACATTTGGTGAAAATATGGAGTTGAAATCAAAATTCAAAGATTTCGATATCAAATTGATTAATGTGAGATTGTCCTTTTACTTTTTCAATCAATTTTTGTAATTTATACTTATGCAATATTTAAAGTAACTCTTAAATTTTGAAGTTTAAATAAATTGTCAAAACTAATGAAGAGCACTGACTTTGGACCATCTTAATTATCCAGAACAAAAATTTTCCTAAATACCCAAAATGGTGTGGAGCAACAAAAGCGAAGAAAAGCATAAAAAAAGAAGAAGGGTCCATGAGGAGCGCAAGCACCAGGTGAAAGCAAGGAAATTAGACAAAAGAGATAAAGAGTCCGAGTTTATCGTCCATAGAAATAGTCTAAGTCAAACACTTTGAAGCTTGATGGCTGTGCGCTTTGTAAATTATTGCGGCTTTTGTAAAGGTTTTTGTACATTAGTAGCCTCATCTTTCAAGCATCATTTGTAAATACCTTTCTTATAACTTTTTGTAAACTATATATCAATTAAGAGCAAGTGTACATGTTCAAGCAATTCTCAAGTCTTAAGTAATTTTCTTTCTTTACTTTAGTGTATTTTGTCTAATTGGAGCTTCAGGTCAGAAATAGGAAACAACAGCCCAGATATATTATCTTTGCTAAGCGATTCCGTCTTTACTTTGTTTGAGCACTCTGTTATAGTTAAATACTTGCCATACAAATAATTGGGCGTTAACGGTACCTTTGAGTTCTTAGTACCTATGAATTCTTACTTGTGACATATACTCACATTGTGAGTGGCCTTCATGCTAAAACATGTCGAGTTCCGTAGTAAGGTTATATATCTAAGTTGTAATGGTCGTTAGGCTATTTAACTTGACCTTCAAATTTCCAAGTTTGGCATTTTGATGATATAATTATAATAGTAAAAAGTACCTTGAGGGCCAGTCGTCCACACAAGCGATATCACACAAACACTTATTTTGCATGAATGTGTATCGTGTTTGTCCTCGTATGACACATCCGATCTTGACCGCCGTGTATTTGGGAAGTCTTGCTTGACACGTGTTAAGTAGCCCAGCTTGATTATGCGTATGTATGTGAAAAAGTAGTAGATTTAGAGTTGGGCGAAGTCGAGAGTAAGGTGATGGGTAAAACCCGTTATTACGGGTGTATAACGGTGAGAACATAGTAAATGTGCAAGGAATATAAACATTCACATCCTCGTGAGGATGGATAGAAGTAGAAATTAGCTAGTAGGAGCAAATCCGTAGTACGGAGGAGTGTCAAGGCCACCAGCCACGGTAGTAAATACCGTCTGTTGGTAATCAAATCGCCACTAGGTCACTTGAGGGTGCAAAACATAAAAGGTGAGTGGGTCAGCAAGTTTGATAAAACCTTTGTTTTCAGAGCATACTATCCTATTTGGAAAACAAGTATAGTTTTTGAAAATACGCCACTCTCACAGGTATGATCATAGAAATACTATAATAATGTCTGGTGCTTCGGCTGAATGCTCGAGCATACCAGGTGCTCTCGAAAATCAAGCCATTCCTTTCGTCCATATGTAAACACACAAGCCCAGTAGATAAGCTCGAGGGAACATACTGAGTATATAAATGTCAGCGATCTTTACCAATATGACCACGAGTCCCCAGCATTAATCGATGTGCACAAAGTCGTCCACACAAGTTCGGGTTGCCTAGTGCAGCCTCGACAGGCTAGTACTTTCTGATGGATCAAGGATTATGGCGATAGCGATTATTGGTAGTGACATGTCGAAGCGTCGAGGCTAGTCACCTGGCCTGAGGTAGTACTAATACCGAGGGCGTTATCGTCTAGCGATGAAAGCGACATTATAGAAAACATGTATGGCAATATAATACGAATGTTCTACCTCAAACATTCGCATGTAATGTGATTCTTTAACAATTTAAAGAAAGCATTGAAAACCAGCAATAAATATACATTTATTAAACAAAAAGACACTTCGCTCTGTAAGTAAGCTGGTGTAGCTCATATCTAGTGCTTCGATGATCCTGCAGATAAGTCTCACCTATATGAGATATCTTTATAGTAATGATTAAACTACATAAAGGTTATAAATTGAACTAATTAATTACTTTATCCACTTGTTTGCTCGACGGAGGTTGAAACACTCACGGAAAATATAAATACGTCACGGCTAGAGGTGAAATGCGTGTCATCCGCAGTAAGCCTCAGCGTTGATGGAAATGAAGAAAATAATGCTCGCACCCTCGTGCATTGGGTGTGGGGTCAAACTAATGGCGTCGGTAGCGGTAAGTCTAATAAATATTCGACATCCCCGTTAGATCTAATGGAATATTTCTAACGGCCGTTAAAGGTATATTCCTAGAAGTATTCTCAGAATCTTATTGGACGTCACACTTTGATTGGATCGATTCTTGCGTCCACCGTAGATCTGGACTATTGGCCGCGTCGGTCTTGGGTGCTTTATGACTTTAGGCATGAGCAAATTCATGTGAAAAAAATTGGGAAATTTTCTAAAATTCCTAACTTCTTCGTTTTCTTGGCAATTCCACGTTCTTTATACCAAATGAAGCTAGAGAAGGTATTAGAATAATGATTGTACCTTTGGTTTGGTAGTAAGCACAAAGGAAATGGCCTATAATTGCCTCGAAAAGCGCCAGATGCATAACCGTCGTCTACGTCAGCTTCAGCCAAATCAAGCAAATACATATGAAATTCATCTACTCCCAACGAGAGAACCCAATGGTGGTAGTTAGAAACCTCGCCTCGGTCTAAGCAATGAGAAAATTGCCGAAAGGTCATGTTCTTAGTGAGCTTTTTCACGCCGTCAGCGGTTGGGAGTGTGGGCCGACGTTTGCCTTGAATTGAGTCGAGGGCATCGAGACAAAGATGATGATGATTTTAGTTAGCGTCACCGATTCGAAGCGGGTTTTAGATGAAGCGTGCCTTTGTGCGCAATACGGTGAGAAGAGAGAAATGAGAAAAATAAGGAAAAAGGAAGGACTAACATAAGGAAAAGCAGGCGGGGAAGAAGAAATAAATTGAGATATTTTGGATTTTGAAATTGTTGTGCACCCACCAAAAGCGAGTAACATCACGATCCAGTATATAAAATAATCGCCTTGCGTGTGAAATATCGGAATTGTTTTTATAACAAACTTTTTACGAGGATATTCACCTTCGTAAACCTTAGCCATTGACTACCAAGAATTTATTTTTCCCGAACACCTTCACTATAACTAGCATAAAGAGACATTTAGCATATATTTATAAGAAGATTAAAAAAGACCCTTAAGAAGCAAAAGTTTAATCTTAGTTTTATTGAACACTCCCATTTTTACTAATAAAGATAAAAGAGGTTTATCAATATGTGTGGCAAGTAAGGAAACAAATAATACTTTAGAGAGTTTGAGAGAAAAAAGAGTAGTGAAGAAGATATCAGTGTGATAAATTTAAGTAAAAGAAAATTATGGTTTATGATAGATTATCTTATTTAGGGATTATTGAACAAAAAATAATCACTTTAGAACAAAATAGTTTAATTTGTTATTTTCCATTAAGAAAGCATAATTATATTTTACATAGTGAAGAAAATCGTTAAACAAATAGTGTACATCTTATTATTAATCAAGCGGAAAATATAAAATTAAAAATAATAAGCACATAATAATTTTATTAAATAAATTATTCGATTATTTTGGAAAAAATTCAATAAAAACCATTAGGCAAAATTTAGATTATATTACATCTCAATTAGAAGATAATAATAAAATTATTCAAGATTTCCTAGCAAAGAGAAATAAAAAACTCATTGAGCTAATAGATAGTAAGCCCGAGCAAGGAGAATTAGATCACTAAAATAGTCCCGAACAACTAAAAGCGAGAAGTTCAAAAAAATCCAATTAATGCAAAAGAATTAATTGAGCAAGTAGATAAGCTACATAATAGACTAGATAGATTATTAGTTTGATAGTAGGTCGCGAACTAATGAAAATATATCCAAACTTTGAAAGGAATTAGTAAATTAAATAAAAAATCGATTGGTTTAATAGATTTTCTACAAGTAGTTAATAGTAATATTCCAATTAGACAAAATAATTTAATCTTTCAATTGGTGTTAAATTTTGCAAAAAGTTAGGTCAATTGAGGACAAATGGCGAGAATTAATAAAGTTTTACATAATACCTTAATCACTTTCACCATCCTTATTAAAATTAGAAAAATTAACTTTGACTACAAATAATCATATTAAAAAACCTATGATTAATCCATATAGAAAAATGGAACTCTTTAGGAGAAAATGAAAAGAAATAGTAAGAGTAGAATGTTTATCCTCACGGGAAGAGAAGCACAAGAATTTATTGAAAATGATTTGAGAGAACTCTGAAATATAAATATAGTTTATATCAATTAGGTTTATTTGAAAATAAAAATAAAATTGTAAGGTAATTATCGGTGACATGAAGATAGTTGTATTGATAAAAGAAGTTCTGATTAATTTATTAAATGTCGCGAGTTTTCAATTAAGAAGCTAATATTTTAGATAAACTCACATAGACACAATTGTGATTGGCATAAGCGAGTTTAAGCTAGAACACAAGTAGGCACAAAAGCATTAGTATACATATATGATGATAGATGAGATAATCATGACAAGCATCATTAACAACCATTTAAGTAGTTTAAGTTGAATTTAGTAGTCATAGGTTGTATTCCAAATTATATTGCGAATATTAAAAGAGTTTAGTAAATATATTAAAGTAAGCATAAGAACAAGAATTATAGAGAGCCTAATCGGATAAATAGTCCTTGTGGTGATATGATATTGAAGACGATCTCAGTGGTGCAAACCTTAGGAATTAAGCTCGTAGTAGAGTCGTTAGTATTCAGTCCCGAAAATTGAAAGTTTTGTCAACTCTCAGATTAATAAAATTTAGCACAAATTATTGAGAGTTAAAATTGTCATTTTATTAGTGACGAATTTAATTAAACAAAACAAAGAAAGCTAAAAGTGGTTTGGGTTTCTCAGGAATTTTGGAATGATGAAATCGCGATGTGGGTGCTCATCGTTTGGGGGTAAAGTGGGGAGGCGAGATTTGTGCAAAGCTGAAATAGTCGGCCCCGAAATCAAAAGAGTGGGCGTTGGGAGAAAAAAGAATCAAAAGAGTGAGCAAGCAGCCATGACTGAGTGTTCGTTTTGGTTTTTGATTGATGCATCACGCCTCTTTCTTGTATTGTGTGTATTAGTTGACGCAGAGAGATTGAATTAAAGTTTTCATACCACACCACCCGACTAAAAATATCACTTAGAGATGAGTTATTTAATTTTTATTTCCCATACATGAAATTGATTTAGATGGGAAAGCCATCATGGATGGGCTTAGAGTGAACAGATGAAGCAAAATGACAATTTTAACCTCACACATTTTAGAAGAGTTGATGAAACTTTCAATTTTAGGTTTAATCTAATGGACTTTACCATAAGGGGATGCATTCATGGATTTTTGTACACGAGAGCCTATCTTCTGTCTTACTATCACCATGGGGATATCTATCCAATTAGGCCAAATTATAATATGAAAGGAGAATAGAAAAATTTGTGTATTAGCTTAATGTATGCAAGAAAAGTGTCGGATAATATAATCACAAAATTTAATTTATAATTTCAAAATTTGGTTCCAAACATTTGGAAGTAACCATGTTAATATGATAAAAAAACAAAATCGTAGATAATAGCTTTTAGAAGAAACTCAATGAACATTACCTAATTTACAAGTAGAAAAATAGACAACCATATCATGCACAAATTTATGAAACTAATGTAGGAGAAACAACAATTAGATTTAGTAATTATAAGCAATTAGATAATTTTAGAAGATGATGAGGAGTGAAATTGAGAGCATTCGGTGCGAGTGTTCGTATGACTTTTGATAATTTAGATATTAATTTAGTTGAGCAAAATTTTAATCATATTACGAGACAAACTCATAGAAGATATTGATAATCTAGATGAGGGCAATATTCGGGAAAAATATAAAACATATGATTTAGAATTGTATAAAATTCGAGATGAAGGAAATGAAAAAATTAATTTTAGATATAGGTGTGAACATATTTTAGGAGCAAAAGAAAATAATAATTTATTAGAATTAAGAATTGAATGTAACCAAGAAAGTGAAGCATCAGCATAAGGAGTATATCTTTTTGTGGTCAAGTCTAAAGATCTGCGGCCTAGAACATATCACATTAATTTTTAGATGGAAATAGATGAGCAATATCTTTGAGCAGAGATAACTAGATTATATGGATGAAAATATGGTTAGACCATCTAAGAAAAATAGAATACCATACATGAGAGGATTTGAGCAAATTAATATTGCGGGTAACATATTAAATTTAGATAATATAGATCCACAAGATTGGGAGAAAACGGTAGAAGGTGAGAGGAAAGAAGGTTGTGCATGCAACGTGTGTTAGATTTTCACAAAACATGTTATAGATTATTTTGAGCATACTTTAGATGTCTTGGTTTTTATTTGATTCCAATCAAGGAAAGTCTGAATCCGAGAACAACATCATTTTAGCAAACAAATTTTAACATAAATGATTTTGTTAATTTAATTAAACAAAATTTTTAGATCATAATAGATTAGATGGTAGAAGGCGAGCAAGAGCAAATAAGAGCTATAAGGGAAATTTAGAACAATTACGGATGTGTGATTTACGATTATATGGCAATTGTCATTAGATTTAACAATATTTAAGACAACAAGTAGAATTAACGAATGATATTAATTTTACTATGAATACATATATGACAAAGATAAAAGAACCAGTAGGTGAAAAATTTGAAATGAATGGCAAAAAGCATCCAAAGAAAAATTATATTGCAATAGTCACTAAATTCAACATATATATGAGATACTTAGAAAGAGTGTAGTTAAATAAAAGCAAAAGATGATTAGGAAGCAATTTATATGAGTTGTAAAAATATAGATTTACAACAATATGGTTGTCATAAGAAAATAAGCATAAGAATAAATATAGGTCATATAAGCCTATAAGCAAAATAAAAATTTTAGCATAAAACCTTCTAAAACATTTAGAAAACGTAAATACATTCCCAAACAATTTAGAAGAAGTAGACCTTGGATTAGAAAATATAAAGCACCTAAAGATAAGATTAGTTGTAAATGTTATTTATGCGGAGAAATGAGATATGTTGACGAATGTCCAAAATTAGATAAGCAGAGTCAGAGAGTACATTTAATGAAATTATTTAAATTAGAAGAAGATGAAAATATACAATCGATATATAGTTTAGATGATTGAGTAATAATGAAGTATTTATAGTATAGAAAGTATTAATAATGAAGAAGTATTTATAAATATTTTATAGTTGAGATTCATAGTATTCTAATTGAGATAGTGATACGAGATGAATATATGTATTAAATTTGTAAGCCCGACGTAAGAAGAATTTAAATATATCGATTGGAGGTTGACTTGAGGAGATGTAATAAGTGTATTAGTAAGTAGCAAAAAAGTATTATAATACATATTCTATATTGTGTAAAGCTTTAGTTGCAATAATATGTTATTAGAATTAATTAATGAGAATCACTAGAAAATGTGAAATATTAGGCAATAGTGTTAGTATGAAAAACCAAAAAATAGTTCTTTAATTACTATAAATTGTGGAAATAGAATTAGCAAAAAATTATAAAAACACAAACAGCAATAGCAATGATAGATACATGAAGCATAAAAGTGTCGCAAAGAGAGTTAGTACCCGGAAAAATATAGGCAAAAATTAGTAAAACCCGAGTTAGAATAGAGTTTGATGAGAGACTTGTTTTATTTAACACATTGCATTAATAATGAGTTTATTAAAATAAGCAATTTAATTTATCATTAACATTTAATTCACCGGAGTTAGATCATACCCATTCATTATAGGTTTAAACTTTTGAAAAGACTACGAGGTTTTTGTTTATGAATCGCGTCAATAACATTTTTAAGAATTATATGATAATGCAGCCAAGTGGAGAATCAACTTTTTACACTAGCATCATGTAGAACTATGAACAATAATTTAAGCACCAAACAAAAATGTAAACATCATTGTGGGACCTGTCTTGATGAATGGTATAATGACGTAAGAGTAAATAAAAAAAAAGAGTTAAACGTTGAAAATTTAACATCAAATTTGTTCTTAAAATTAAAGCGAATAGTAAATTGTCCTTTCTATTAAGACTCCCATAATATTTTGGTGATATCAATCTTTAGTATGAATCTTAAGCTAAGTCCATAGCTCGATAGTGAGCATTTGGCCCGTGCATAAAGTAAAGTAACATATCCAGTGTTTTTACCACTCGAAGTAATTTACAGCCTCTATAGAAATGAGGCCATTTGTCAAGAATGACTTTTTTAAGTTTAAAGGAAAAAGTAATCCAGTTAATCGGATCAAAATTGTAAAGTCTTATGAAATCAGTCAAAAATCTAAACACATGAGGTTAAAAAGTAACTTTGTGTTGGCAAAATTTAGTTGGTGACAAAACTACCCATTTTTATCGATCGCATTTGCGAGATATATTTGGGATATGAAATGAGTCTTTGATAGATTGCTCTAACAACAAAGAAAATGTAAAGCTTGCATACTATAGAAGTACCAACTATACCGTCAGTCTTAATCGGCATTCAATGAAGCTGGCATCTATAGGGTAACCCAAAGTCTTGAAACATTTAGCGTTATGCGTCATCGATTACTAGACATTAGAAGCCGAGGATTGAACGCCAGTCTTCTCGCGTAAATCTTGTAACACTGCTCACAGTTACAAAGGCTGAAGATATGCCATTTGAGCTACATCCTCTCTACTTCTTTAACTAACCATGCCATATAAGAAAATCCATTATTCAAATTGTTCTTGCATATATCTAAAGATTGATCTCAAGTTCAACCACAACATCAGAAATCGAGATAAGCCAATGCGGAGCCTCATTTACCCCATCAAGATTTATCAAACAACGATTAACGAGGAAAATAATGTAGACACCAAACAATACAACAAAACGAGTTGAGAGAGAGATTGCATCTGAAACTTGATATTGATATATATAAACTTTAAGATAATAATCTATAAATAAAATCATGGTGTATAGCAATTAAAATTTGATATTGATATATATAAACTCGTATTGTGCCAACAATTAAAGCGATACAAAGCATTATATTTGAATTCAATGTCTTTGAACTCCAAATGCGATGCGGTCGGCTCGCTCTAAATTATCGAGGGCATTTCATGTAGGCCTTTAGAGTGTAAAGTAATTAAGAATATTAAGCCATTTTTCAATTGGTTAAAGTAAAATCCGGAGAAACAACTATATAATTCCTACTTCACTTACGTAAAAATCACAACAGAATCAACATATTAAATTACGAAAAACATTTACTTGCCTTAAAGCAGCGTGTACAATAAACGAGGATATAAAGCGGATAGAATTCGGATAAGAGATGCACTTGAATAAGTTAGTGATGTAAATTACTAATAAAATCGCACAAACTTGAATACAAGGGAAAAGCAGAGACTTCAAACACTTTTATTACCATTAATTTGATAAAACCATACAACAAATTGCTCAAAGAAGACGAGAAGGCAGAGCGCCACTAAGGCCACATCTTTGCATAAGTAAACCGCTAAATTACGAGGAAAAAAACCAATGTTGAAAGCGGGAGAAATAATAAAGTTTGAATCGACGGAACGAATCACCAAAAACCGGAGTTGATAAGCGGCAAACATCAAAAACCACTTAAAGTCAAAAGCTGTTGAAAGAAATTTTCAATACCCATTAGGCGATGGGGTACACCGATGCCCACTTAAAATCCCGATCACCACAAGACGATGAGACTTGACATCGTGCAGGAAAAGTCGATGGCAACACCTGAGCATAGTTGTTGAAACAAAACATAGTCGAGAAACTAAAAGCCATAAATCACACTTTCTCATAGAAGCCACAGTAGAAGTAGTTACTTCTTCTTTTGTAATGAAATAAAGATGAAGAGATTGCATATTGAGGCCAAATCTTGCGACAATTTTGAAACACAGTCTCACATAAGCGGCCAGGTTCCGGATCCGTAAACCTGGCCCCGAAAATTCATTCATGACAAAGAGTTCACGAGAAACCACATTTCAAAAGCGGTAAAGTCTTCTTTCACGCACAAGTTGGACATGCACAAAATAGAGTCAGGGCGATGTGCGCATACAAAAACCATTGTTGAAAGAATTGTACCATAGAATCTACACTAAGAAAAGAAAAAGAAAAATGTAAGCCAAAAAGACCCCTACTTAGAAGCAGATCGCTCAGGCTAAAATTAGTGGCGTCGATAAAAGGACCGATAGCCAAATAGCTAACAATAATACGGACCTCTTTTTATCAAATGATGAATAACGAGAAAACAATGTTAAGCACAAAACCCGACAAAATCCGATTCGAATAAATGTCATATGAATCCCAGCTGAAATAAACTAAAATTATTGTGCAAGCCAATTAGAACTGCGTGTGAAGTCCCAGTTTTTATGTGTTTTGGCTTTCCTTGTCAAACTTATGTATCATTATTCACCTGACTCTTAGATGAATTTCAATTAGATTGAAGCTTAGGATGGTGTTGTTGCAGTACGAACCATTGAAGAACCAAGTATGATCTCTCGAAAGGTTGGTACATGCATGCACATTTCACGTCAAGTTTCTTATGTCTTCCGATAGTTAAATTGCCTAATCAAATAGAGTGTCCTAACTGTGGCGGCCTTGTGATTTAAGAAAACCCACATGGGTTATAAACCTTTATTCACTCTCCCAGGGGCCCCGAGGTTTTCACTCTCTAAAGTAAAGTTTTCACTATTGATCTTTTGAATTAGTTTTACAAGTGACAAGTGTCCGCAGGCGTCCTTATTACAAGAAAGGTTTGAGGTTTCATTCGCGGATTTGGCGGGTTTTTATTTGGTGAAATCTGCCCCTTTGCATAGAGTGCTTTAAAGCTTTGAGCTCCTCTCGGTTCCCTCTTTTGAAAACCAGTTTGCAAACTTATATTTTGTGCATCAAAATCTTGTGTCGACCACACCCAAATCTTTTGAAAAATATGTTTGCATTGTTCATCAATCTAAAACTTTGTTTTTCAAATCTTAAAATATAGACTTGGTCTTGGATTCTCGATTAGTTTCTTCTTTCAACTCTTCAGTGGAGAAAGCCAGAAACATTCTTTATTTTGAATCACAATTTTGCATTTCATTATACATCTTCACATCATTTGCATGGTTCATGCTTGGTTTAGTCTTGTAAAGATGAGCTCGTAGGAGCTATAGGTAGCACTGCTGTGGTGAAGGAATCTGTTTGGTGCAATATAAGGTTACCTGAAAGGTACAAAGTTGGTCTGTGAAATAAGTGCAGGAATTGAGGAACACATTTGTGATTGTCTTTGTATGAACCTTATTCATCACTAGTGGTGGACTCCTTGGGTCCGTTTAACCGATTAGGGGTTTTAGGGCACCAAATTGGCGTGTGTTTGATATATCATTAACTTACTTATGTCCTTGAGTATATTACATACTCCTTCCATGTTATATGATCATGAAATATTTTGTGTGCATGTTTATTGTTATTAAACTTAATACGTGTTAATGTCAGGCTAGTGTTGCCTAGTCAATTAAGTTTAATTCTTATATACATTGTTTCTTGTCGTGCTTGAGACTTGTATCTGAATTGACTAGTTAGCTGACTGATGCGTATATCACGAAGTTTGTGTTTATTTGTGATTAATGCTTTGGTATCAATTTCAACACGATACCAAATAAAGCAGTGTGGCTTTTGACATAAAATATATCATGCAAGCTGTAAAAGCAATAAAAACACAAAACAAATAAAATCATGTCATTCTAGCAACCTTAATTAAAAACAAAATCGGAGAAACTGGCTTTGCTTTAATTCGATATAAGCATTCCTTCATTGATTACATGCTTTGCCAGTGCAGGACATAGATACAAATCAATTGATATCTTTAGACTCAATTGCGAGATATAGATCAATTCAACATAAATTATTGATGCACTTAAGTATAGCGCTTTGAGAATTAACCCACCGATTAAAAATATTAACGGACTATGAGATGATGAAGCAGGCGATATAAGCGAGGATTTGGATGATGCACTCAATGGTGAGGAAAGCTAGGTAAACATGTGAAGCTTAACATGGACTAAGGTTCTCAGCCAAGAGTTCCACATCAGATCCATCTCATAAGGTGGGTTAGGTCACACATCCAGAGAGGATGGCCTGCCGGGGAAGCATGTGAAAAGGATTGGAGAATGTTTATATGGGTAAGCAGTATCGACTTTTTAAAAAGGATGAACTATTAGAGCTTCCAGAAGCTAGACGAAGGAGGTGATATTGAATATCACGTATGCGGGTTCACGAATTTGCATAGCTAATCTTGAGAAGGTGAAGAAACTTACAAAGATGATGATATAGCTATCATCTTCTTTGAGTCTCTATGCGTCTTTCCGGCGCTTTAGAACAACTCTAATGTTTGGAAAAGAGTCACTGAAGCTTGAAGATGTAATTCAAGCTCTTCAATCATATGTTAAAAACTGGATGATATAGCCCCGAAAGCTCTCGAAGGCCTTTATGCGAAGGCAAAGAGAGAGGCGGGAAAAAAGACAAAGGAAAGAAAAGCAGAAGCCAACAGAGTAGGTCAAAATCAACAAGAAAAAAGAAAGGAAGGTTGCTTGAATGTGATTGACTGATCATTGGAAGGCGCAAGATTTGGGAAAGAAGAAAAGGCTAAGATGGAAAGAGCTCGAGTTCGACTAGTCTGATCCTTGAGCATGAGTGATAGGGAGCTTAACATTAACATCGGGTTCCAGAGAGCTTTCAAAAAAATGAATTTTGAATCTTAGGATGTTTCCTTATGTGTGCGATAGAGAATGGCTCGTCGTCCCTGAGGAAGTCGTGAAGAAGTGCTTAATGGGGGCCCGATTCTTCATATCTGTAATGAAAAGTGACCTTATTGAATTAGAATGTTCGATGGGATAATCTGAGCTTTGTGGGCAGTCGGGTATGTCACTAGACTAAGAAAAAGAATTTGATTCGTTGGGTACTTTAGGCCGAGGCGGTTATGGGTACAAGTGCAAGGAAGGAGCTGGTAATTGAAGGATCGCTAGCGGTGTGCGGGAGTGACCTCTCTGACCCAGTAATTGCCCCAATTCAATTGGGACCTTATGATCAGCAGGAGGGCTTGTTTGTTTATAAATCAGTGTAGACAGACTTAACTCACAGCATCATAGCTCGGGCACATAAGTCGGGAGGTTGAGGTTGCCTGAAAGCCGAGGCTTTGTTGGGCGTGTCATCTTGCAAGGCGGACTTTTGTGAATATTGTGTTTCGGAAGCAAAAAGAAAAGTATCATTCGCGAGTATGATATAGATAACCAGACGAAGGAAGCTGACTACGACTATATTTACTCAGATGTTTAAGTCTTGCCTGTTAAATCAAATGGTGGAGCCAGGTATTTTGTTACTTTCTGGATGATTTTCTAGGAAGGTTTGGGTTTATTTCATGATCTCTTGTCAGGAGTTTTAGAAGTTCAAGAATGGAAGACAAAAAATTGAGAATCATTCGGACCAAAGATCAAGTACTGAAGTGACATTAGAAGTGAATATCTGATAATGAGTTTATCGAGCAAGAAAGGCATCATAAGGTAACTACGGTGAAGAAGAATCACGACAAAATGGAACAATGGCGAGAGGATGAGTCGAACTCTCATGGAAGAAAAAAAGCATGCGATTTCATGCGGATTGCCGATAGTTTTTATATCTTTATTAATCATCTGAGTTATTTGATTAACAGAGATGCGCCATCTCTGATTCTCGGTACAAGAAGCGATAGAGTATGGTTTGAGAAAGCTAGGTGGAATTTATTCCAGCGCAGGTGTTTGGTATAGTGCTTATGCTAAATGTTCAGTGATGAAGGTCAGCTTTCGAATCAAAATGCCATTTGCATATTCTTAGGTTTTGAGAAAGGAGTGAAAGGTTTTAAGCTTTGGGATATCAGCAATAAGAGAAGAAGGTTGTTATAAAGAGATGTTGTCTTTTATTAAACAGCCATCTTGCTCCATAATAAAAGAAAGCGAGGAAGCATTAGGAAGAAGGAAGGCGATGTTGTTGGGTGTCGGTTTAGATGAAAAAGCTCGGTGGAGCAAATTGAAGCGAAGGCAGTCTGATGATTTTGGGAAGAAGTAGAGCACATCAACATCGTTCACCTAGTTATGAATCGGGTGGAGCGAAAGCAGGAAGCGGTCAGAACAACTCCAGCTCAAGCTGGACATCGAAAGGGTTCAAACTACAACTTGACAATTCCTGCATTCAGAAGATATAACTGCTAAACCCTAGTCGAAGCGAAGAAACCTGGCGATTCGGTTTTGACCAAGAGAGCGAGATTAATTATGCTCTTGCGTTAGTGAGGAGATCGGAGCTACTTATCGGGGAAAAGTATATGTAAGTAATGGCGAGATAGTTGGATAGAAGTGCTATGATAGAAGAAATTGAGTCTGCTTACAGGAGCTTTACGTTTGGGGAGTTGGTTCCTAAGCCCTAAAGACAAAAAGCTAGTTGGATCACAGTAGGTATTTAGGAAAAAGGACTACATAGACAAGATGTCGTGAGGATTCAAAGCGAGACTCGTAGCTGGGGCACTCCACAAAAAAAAAAAAAGAGGTGGATTATGATGAGATTTTTCATGCTGTGATCGAAGCATACTTATCATATTGCTTTTAGCGATAGCATTTCGACATGACACGAAGTGAAGCGAGATGGATGTGAAGACAACATTTCATGGGGATCTAGAGAACAATTTTCATGGCTTTCGAAGCGAAGGGTTTGTTGAATATGGGAAGAGAACTAATTATGTTAGCTAAGAAAGTCCACTGTATGGCCTAAAGCAGTCTCAGCTGGTACAAGAGGTTTGATTCTTAAATCTTTGAAAATCAATTTTAGAAAATGCTTATATATAGTACATTGTGTGTCTTGTCATGTGTTCCAGATGGAGGTGATCATATTGTTATTTGCTATGGATGACATGCTAATTGCTTGTCGAGATAAGTCTGAAATTCAAGACTTGAAGAAGATGTTATTGAGTTTGACATGAAGGATCACAGAGTCTTTACACCTGAAAAAGATCCTTGGCATGGAAATTCAGAGAAATAGGGCGCATTGGAAGGATCTGGATATCACAAGCCAAATATATTGAAGGTTAACTTGAGAAGCTCAAACATGCAGAAGCAAAGAGTAGTTTCAGCTCCTTTGTGGCTCACTTGAGTTGAGAGTGGGCAACGTGTGTCTAAGTGAGAGGGAAAATGACAAGCGATGGAAAAGGTGCCTTAATACTAATGTCGTGGGATGCCTTGTGTATGCAATGAGTATGCACACGTCGACATATTTCAGCGGTCAATGTCGTTTCTAGATACATGGCATATCGAGAAGCAACGTGGGATGCGATCAGAGTGGATTTTGCGTTGTTGAAGAATTTCTTGGCGACAAAGAGAGTTGTGTTTGAAAGCAAAAAGGGGAAAATGCGGGGGTGTAGGATATGTGGATGCTCGATTATCGCGGGGGGACTTGGACAAGAGAAGGTGAGCCCTGGTTATGTGTTTGTCGCGGGGGAGGACAATCGATTGGATGGCACTCACTACTGACCAATTCTGGCTTTAATCGACCACGAGCGGAGTATATTGCATTGGCAGAAAGTGGAAAGGAAGCAGAATTCGGCCTAAGTGGCTTAGTACGTAAGTGAGTAGAATCAATCAAGATTGTGTAAATGCGAGGAAGTGTGATGGTAAGTGCCATTAGTTTGGCAAAAGAATCGAGGTTTTCTCTTTGCTAGATCAGCACATTGTGATAGGTATCACACGGAGATCGAGGGTGGGTGGAAATTTGAGAAATTTGGATTGAAAAAAATTCATATGGATAATATCTGGCTGATTTCCTTACGAAGATAGTCTTGATAAAGAAGTTCCAGCATTGCTTGAACTTGATCAATCTTGTTGATTGATTAAAGTGAAGCATAGCCTACTTTGAGATTACGTGAGGCAAGAAGAAGAAGATTGCCAGGTGAAGACTCTTGAAGAGTTAGGGTTAGCTTCAAGAAGGTTTAATGCCTACAGGGTGCAACGATCAAGACTTGGTTTGACTACTTTGAGAGTGGAGATTGTTAGGATTTTGGCTGGTTAAATATGTCTAAGCCCAGTTTGAGTTGTTTAGGAAAAAAATTTGATTTCCTTATTCAATTAGGTTTGGATTTCTAGAAGTCTGTTAGGATTTGAATAGAATTGTTCTAGTGTTTGAAATGGGAATTCAATTGGCAGCAGGACATATGGCAGAGTGTAAGCTTATAAATAAGTCTGTAGGAAGGCTTGTTTTTAAGAAAAAAAACTAAGGCAATTTGGGATTTTATAAAGTTGTGTATTCTCTGACCATTAATCGAAGGACTAGAGAAATCACAATTGAATCAATGAGCATAAGTTCTGCTTGAGGCCGAGTGCCATTTGTGTGTTTCTGAAGTTTTATATATTTTGCTAGTTTAGTCCCCCATTGTCGATTGGTTACATCCAAAGAACAGGTCACGAGTGGGTGGTTTATTCAACATCCTCCCCTGTTTGACTCACGACGTTAGGAAGCGATTTGAAAGTTGTGCGATCTAGATGGAAAAGAAGCCCCATTTGCGGATGGAGTTGTGAGTCGAGATAGACCCATTGGGGTCTCAGCCCGAGTGATGCGAACAACGCGGGGAGAAGGCTGGTCTGGGGATAAGATGTTTTTAATGAGGAAATTAACAAGTCTTCCTTTGGAAGTCGATGTGAGATTGGGGTTTTTGACGGGGGTTGGGCTTTTATTGAACAATTTGGCGTTGATTGAGGAAGAAGAAGAGATGAATCAGTATTCTTGTGTCTGCAAAAATTATTGCGAAGTGGAGGAGTGTGTGGAAGGTCGCTGTAATCCTATTTGGATAAAGAAGGTTGGGAGGAAGCTTGTCTCCGAGATAAAGAGACGCCAAAGGGCTTTCTAAGAAAAAATGTTGGCGTTAAGTGAAAATTTGCGAGAAAGGCAGATGTCACCAAGTGCCAACCTTTAAGCCATCACAATGACCGGAGTCAGATAGTGATACTTTTGAAGCAAAATCGAGCATATGGGGAAGTTTTGTATTGGCGAAGTCACTAATTCCTTTAAAGGAACTTGTATGCAAAATAAAGTTCGAGGAAAGTTGTCAACAAGAAAGGAATCAGGAGAAGATTGCACCTTCAATTACGTACGGGGAGGAAAATGATTAGTAGTGAAATAAGGGAAAATGCTATGAAATGAAGATCTTTTCTTGAAATGTCAAAGGGCTAGGTAGGAGAAATAAAGAAGAGTGGTTAAAGAACATGTCTCGTTAATAGTGAGGATGATATTGTTACTGAAGCATCACGGAAGTGCGAAGGCTTGTTGGAAGCATTTAAGGGTCATTGAATAGGTGACATTGCGCTTCGCCGGGGAAGGTGCAGGGAATCTTTCTTGTGTGGAATACCAAGTGTGTTTGATTTGATTATCCTCAAAATTAAAGGGTCAACTGACTTAGATTGGTGGCTGTATGTACCTAGATGGTGTCTACTTGAGAGACTTTAATGTGGTATGGTTTGTGTCGAAAAAATCCTGTGGCGGTAGAATGAGGGTGTTAAATAGTTTTATTAGAAACAAACCTTAAAGACCCAAAACTTATTTAATGCGAATTTACATGGTCAAATATGAGAGAAAGGGGCAAAATGTAGTTTGTCGAAGGCTTGATAGATTTGTTCTCCCGAAGCGAGTGGGAAGAGTGTTTTCCCAACTCCGACGAAACTCTTTGTTCGATTAACCGGATCAACATCGATTAAATTGGATACAAGTGCATAAAATGGGGACTACACCTTTCAGTTGAGAATTGTAATTTGGAACATCCAGTCTTTTTAGGGATGGGTTCAAGAATTGTGTGACGGATGTTGGACAAGTTCATGAGGAAGCTTAAAGTTGAAACTTAAATCAAAAGGGTGGAGTAAGGAAGTTCTTAATGCGTGGAGATGAGAAAGTCTTGATCTCTTGAAAGCCCCGGAAAAAGAGATAGTTTCACGGGCCGGACTTGAGGAGTTCTTTGCTTAAGAAAAGTCATCGGGAGGATAAGGGCCAAAGTTGAATGGGCTAACCTGACTTTCTTCTAAAATTATAAGCGAGAGAAAGAAGAATTTTATTGATAAATTGGAGTGGAAGGAGGAGGAATTGTGGAAGATATTGAAATCATCGACAATTAATTCAATTCTATGAAAAACTTTATTCAGTAATTTGGAGGTGGTGAAGGCATTGATCCAATCGATGAAGAAGGACCATACGGCTAGAGGAGCTTTTGAAGAGAGGAAATAAAAAGCGGGTGTTCGGTGTGGTGGTGATAAATCACCCAGGTTCTTATGGTTTTACTTTGGATTTATTTGACATTGGGAGGAGGTGGGTTAAATAAGATATTACTTGAGGTTTTGAAGGAATTTCATACTTGAGTCAACAACCCCGATCACAAATGAAACATACATATGTCTCACTTCCAAAGAAAGCCAACTTTCAATAAAGGTTGCGATTACGAGGCTATAAGTTTAAGCGCAGGCTTATCACGAAGATCTTGTAAAGTGCGTGCTGGACTAAATAAGGTAATTGATGGCACAATCTCATGGCTTTCGAGGAAGCTGATTCTTGATCTAGTACTAGTGGCCAATGAAGTGGTTGAAGAGGCGAGGTGAAAAGAAGGAGGTCTTGTGGTAAAGTGATTTTTGAAAAAGCATATGATCACATTGAATGAGACTTCTTAGCTAATGTGTTAGAAGAAAAGTTGTGGTTCGAGGTTGGTGGATTTTGGCACATGAAATCGACCAACTTTCCATAAATGACAAATGGCGGAGCCTAGGGGTAAGTTTGGAGCATCAAGAGAAGTTAGACAGAACATCTCTCTCGCCTTTCTTGCGGATGGACATCCTTAGTAGATTATTGGAAAAAGAGGCTGTCGAATGTGGATTGATTAAAGTGCGTGTTGGTAATGAGGATGTGTGGAGTGGGTACTATTTGTGACACGAAACATTTTCTATCACGGCGTGACGAGGATGGTAATCTCTTGTCGATAATTGATTGTTTTTGTATTGTCTGGTTTTGAAGTTGAACAAGGTAATTGATTGTTTTGTCTTGTCTCTTGCTCGGCTGATCAATCGACGCTTTATCATGTACGGTCACACCAAAGCGGGCCCCGAAGGGGGTTTAGGTATTAGGAATTTATTGGTTAGAAACAAGGCTTTGTTAGGTAATTGGTTATGGCGTTTCCCACTCGAAAGTGATTCCATTTGGCATAAAGTGATAAGAAGTATGCTCTCAGTGACAATGGTTGGGATTTGAAGATAGTTTGGTGTGGTCTACGTTAATGATAGTTGGGATTCAATTTATCTTTTTCACAAATTTATAGCGTAATTAGAGAGCTGCCTAATAGTTAGTTTTGTGATGTTTTTTACTTCTAGTTTCTAAGTGGCGGTATTTATCTGTTTGTTTTAAGAAAGCGAGATCTAAACACAGATTTGTTACCATGGATAGAGTGATTAGGACCTTGTGATCATTTGCTTAAGACATCGAGAGGAAGGACAAATCAAATATAATGGACATTAACGAAACAAGAAGCCAAGCGAGGTGAATAAACAAGCAAGGCCACCATAAGCTCCTGAAACACTTCTCATCAGCTTAGTATCCAGTAGCGACTCTGGCTTTAAGACAAGAATTAGAATGCATTTGCATAAGACAACTTTGCAAAAAAACAACATAAAATCTTCAAAACTCATGGCGGGAAACTAAGCAGGGAGGAACCCGAGAAAGCATTAAACCCCTCTTAAAGAGTGTAGAATTGAACCATAAATTTGAAAATGCATATTGCAAATATTCATTTAGGTATAAAATTAAAAAAGTTGCAAAAGAATGAAAATTTATGATTCTACTAAAGGAATATCCCAACGAATGCAACACAGTGCAGAAAGAAAAAAATATTACATGTTATAAAAATCCGATTCAAGAAGAAAGATTGCATCTTTGAATCCTCGGAAAATGACGCATAAGCGGAACAACTTAAGATATAATATATAAATAAAATCACGATATTGCCCAACAATTAGCCCGACAATTTGATATACAAAAATCATGTTATTGTGCAAAAATTGCAAAATCTGATACAACAAAATCATGTTATTAACAATTAAAAACTAAAACTAGGAAGGCATCAACAGCAACACAAATCCCACATTCTTTCATTCGGTTTCCTATTTTGCCGCTATTTTTAAGCATTATTTTTAATTCAGTAATGCTAGACCCCACAAATGCGTGCGGATCAACTCGCTCTAAGAGGCTTCAATTACTTTTATTACCATCAATTTGATAAAAAAACAGTATCATAATGGCAAGAATTAGAATGCATTTGCATAAGACACCTTAAAAAAACAACATAAAATCTTAAACTCTTAAGTAGGAAACTAAAGCGAGAGGGCAAGCATTAAACCCCTGTGTAAGTGCACCATGAAGAAGTACACGAAAATCCATAATGCCAAATATTCATTTTAGGTATAAAGATTAAAAAGAAGTTGCAAAGTGAAATTTAACGATTCTCACTATAGGAATATCTAGCTTGAGAATGCTATACAATTCTAGAGACAAAAAATCTGTGTTTATATATATCTAGTCAACAACGCCTGGAAACAAGGCTAGATGCGACTCAGAACCTCTTCAAACAAAAGAAGCCAAACTACCAAAAAAACAGACCAAACATAAATAGATGGGCCTGAAGTAATAGGTAAAGACACAAAGTAGATAAACCTTTAGGCCAAACCCATTGAATTATCAAAGCAGCTTAAAAACAACAAAGAACCATGACTCCATCATGCCAACGCAATACAGGGCGGTAACAAATGTTGGTCATGCAGCAATAAAAACAACAAAGTTATCATACTTCTGAGAAATGAAAATAATTAGAACACATCAAAGCAAAGATTATTATTTTATCGAGGAAAAGAATTAAGCGATGCGAAAACATGAAACGAGGTTGCAAAAAGTCTTAATTAAATGGACAATTTGATTATGGTCGGCCAGCGCAAGATTGGATACAAGTCTGAAGCGAGCATTTAAAACACGGTGGAAAAATCCCCATTAAAAGAAACCCTCACTCCTTGAACAAAGTAAGAGTCCATATGAGCAGCAAATACATCTTGCCAAAAGCATTGCTTTCAGTCATTGGTGCTAGATCTAAAAGCTTTTTGAAAAAAGAAAAATAACACATAAGCGAAGAAACATCAAACCCAGTTTTAAAATCATGCGAGACCATTTTCTTAAATGCAGTGAAACTCCATAACTAGAAAATTTTGGGATGCATCGATAAAAACATGGATGGTCGTGATCAAGCTCACATATGACGTAAATCTCAAGAAATAAGAAATTAAATGGAGTCGAGAACCACCCCAGAGCCCTTATCTGGATACTCCTCAGCCCCAGCAAGGTAGAATGTGTGCATACGAAGCGTTTTATTCTAACGTGCAGACAAAATCTATACATCTAAAAACAAGTTAACGAGAATTATAAGAAGAATCCCCTGCTTGGAAATCCGCCTCGCTCTTTAATGAGACTCCTAAACAGAAACTTAAAACATCAGCACCACGGAAGGTAGGAAGCCGTTTGCATGCATAAACTAAACTAAAACAAAGGAAGGCATCAACATACAACACAAAATCACATTCTTTCATTCAGTTTCCTATTTTGCCCTATTTTTAAGCATTATTTTTAATTCAATGTCTTTAGACTAAGCGAATGCAGTACGAATCAACTGCTCTAAGAGGGGAGGCTTCCAAGCCCACTTTTATTACCATCAGTTTGATAAAACAGTATCATAATGTAAAAATTAGAATGCATTTGCATAAGACATATAAAACAACATAGAAATCCTTCCGAAACTCTTAGAACTGGGAAAACTAAAACAACAGAGGGCAAGAAACATTAACCCCTCTGTAAATTGAACCATGAAGAAGTACTGAAAATCCATAATACCCAATATTCATTTAGGTATAAAGATTAAAAAGAGTTGCAAAAGAATGAAAATTTAACAGATTCTACTACAGGAATATCTAACCAGAATGCTATACAATTCTACACAGACCAAAAATACTGTGTTTATATACACACCGTCAACAACGCCTGAAACAAGGCTAGATCGACTCGAACCTGCTAAACAAAAAGAAACCAAACTACCAAAAAAACACGAACCAAACATGAGAAACCGATCAAAAAGACACAAAGTAAAACCGATAAAAAAGACACAAAGTAAAGATAAGCACTGAAGTCAAACCCATTGAGAATTATCAAACAGCTTAAAAACCACAAAGACACGGCTCCATCATATAGCATATAATACAGGGCAGTAACAAATATTTGGTCATCTGTAATAAAAACAACAAAAGTTATCATAAGCTACAGAAATGAAAATAAAAAATTAGAACACATCAAAGCAAGATTATTTTTTTATCACAGGAAAAGAATTAAAACGATCTGAAAACACCGACAGGTTACTGAGAGTGCAGGAATTCAATGGACAATTTGATTGTAGACCTAGAGCCGCGCAAGATTGGATACAAAGTCTAGAACAGAGCATTTAAAACACAGTGAAGGAAATCCCCATTAAAGAAACCCTCTCTCCTTAAGACAAGTGAGAGTCCATAAACAAACAACAAAATACCATCTGCAAAAAAACATTGCTCAGTCATTGGTGCTAGATCTAAAAGCTTTTGAAAAAGAAAATAACAAATAAGCGAAGCTTATCAAACCCCTTTTAAAATCTAACCGCAGACCATTTTTCTTAAAATGCGAGTGGCTCCATAACTAGAAAATTTTAGGATGCATCTGATAAAAACATGGATCATCGATCAAACTCCATATGACATAAATCTCAGAAATAAATTAAATCAGTCAAGAACCACCCAAACCCCTATATACAGATGCTCTCCTTCAACAAGGTAGAATGTGTGCATACAAGCGTTTATTCTAACATTACAGACAAAATATATACACTCTAAAACAAGTTAACAGAATTATAAGAAAAGAGAATCCCCTCTTAGAAATCCGCCTGCGCTCTTTAAGCTGAGACTCCTAAACAGAAATTTAAAAACATCAGCACACAGAGGACTGGGAAGCAGTTGCATGCATAAACTCAAACTAAAGCGAAGGAAGGCATCAACATACAACACAAAATCCCACATTCTTTCATTCAGTTTTCTATTTTGCCCTATTTTTAAGCATTATTTTTAATTCAATGTCTTTAGACCCCACACAAATGCAGTACAGATCAACTGGCTCTAAGAGGCTTCAAGCCACTTTTGTACCATCAATTTGATAAAACAGTATCATAATGGCAAAAATTAGAATGCATTTGCATAAGACACTGCCAAAAAAACAACATAAAATCTTGAAACTCTTAGAACTGGGAAACTAAAACAGGGGCAAGAAGCATTAAACCCCTGTGTAAATTGCACCATGAAGAAGTATGAAAATCCATAATACCCAATATTCATTTGATATAAAGATTAAAAAGAAGTTGCAAAGAATGGGAATTTAACAGATTCTACTACAGGAATATCTGTGAAGATGCTATACAATTCTAGAGACAAAAATACTTGTGTTTATATACACCGTCAACAACGCCTGGAAACAAGGCTAGATGCGACTCGAACCTGCTAAACAAAAGAAACCAAACTACCAAAAAAACACGAACCAAACATGAAACCGATCAAAAGACACAAAGTAAAACCGATAAAAGACACAAAGTAAAGATAAGCACTGAGCCAAACCCATTGAAAATTATCAAACAGCTTAAAAACCACAAAGAACCACGACTCCATCATACCAACGCAATACAGGGCAGTAACAAATGTTGGTCATCTGTAATAAAAACAACAAAAGTTATCATATTTCTGAGAAATGGAAATAAAAAGTGGGAACACATCAATGAATTATTTTTATCTGGGGAAAAGAATTAAACGATCTGAAAGCTTACCGACAGGTTGCAAGGTGCAGAATTCAATGGACAGTTTTGATAATGGTCATAAATAAAGCATGAATTGGATACAAAAAAGTCTAGAACAAACATTTACCAACACAGTAGAAATCCCCATTAAAAAAACCCTCTCATGAACAAGTGAGAGTCCATAAACAAACAACAAATACCATCTGCAAAAAAAACATTATCAGTCATTGGTGCTAGATCTAAAAGCTTTTGAAAAAGAAAATAACATAGCGAAGAAACATCAAACGTTTTAAAATCATGCAGACCATTTTTTCATCGTCTGGAGTGAAACTCCATAACTAGAAAATTTTGGGATGCATCTGATAAAAACATGGATCATCGCTCAAACTCCATATGACATCAATCTCAAAAATAAATTAAATCAGTCAAGAACCACCCAAACCCCCTATATACAGATGCTCTCCTTCAACAAGGTAGAATGTGTGCATACAAGAAGCGTTTGTTCCCAACATTGCAGACAAGAAATCTATACACTCTAAAACAAGTTAACAGAATTATAAAGAAAGAAGATCCCCTCATAGAAATCGCCTGCGCGCTTTAAGCTGAGACTCCTAAACAGAAAAAACTTAAAACATCAGCACACAGAGGACTGGGAAGCCGTTTACCAAGCATAAACTAAAACTAAAACGAAGGAAGGCATCAACATACAACACAATCCCATTCTTTCATTCCAGTTTCCTATTTTGCCCTATTTTTAAACGGTATTTTTTACCCCAATTCAATGTCTTTAGACCCACACAAATGCAGTACAGATCAACTAAGCTGTAAGAGGCTTCAAGCCACTTTTATTACCATCAATTTGATAAAAACAGTATCATAATGGCAAGAATTAGAATGCATTTGCATAAGATTTTCTGCAAATAAACAACATAAAATCTTGAAACTCTTAGAACTGGGAAACTAAAACAGGGCAAGAAGCATTAAACCCCCTCTGTAGAATTGAACCATGAAGAAGTACCTGAAAATCATAATACCCAATATTCATTTTAGGTATAAAGATTAAAAAAAGAAGTTGCAAAAGAATGAAATTTAACAGATTCTACTGGGAATATCTAACCAGAATGCTATACAATTCTAGAGACAAAAATACTTTGTGTTTATATACACCGTCAACAACGCACAGGAAACAAGGCTAGATAAACTCGAACCTGCTAAACAAAGAAACCAAACTACCAAAAAAAAACATAGACAAACATACAAACCCGATCAAAAGACACAAAGTGAAAACCGATAAAAAGACACAAAGTAAGGAATAAGCACTGAGCCGACCATTGAAAATTATCAAACAGCTTAAAAACCACAAAGACACGACTCCATCATACCAGCACTTAATACAAGGGCAGTAACAAATGTTGGTCATCTGCTTAATAAAAACAACAAAAGGATTATCCTTATTTCTGAGAAATGAAAAATAAAAAAATTAGAACACATCAAGCAAGATTATTTTTATCAGAGGAAAAGAATTAAAAGCGATCTGAAAACACGAGCAGGTTGCAAAAGGTTCAAAATTCAATGGACAATTTGATTATGGTCGACCGTGTAAGATTGGATACAAAGTCTAAGAACTAGAGCATTTTACAAAAACACAGTGAAGAGAAATCCCCATTAAAAGAAACCCTCTCTCCTTGAACAAAGTGAGAGTCCATAAACAAACAACAAATACCATCTGCAAAAAAACATTGCTCAGTCATTGGTGCTAGATCTAAAAAGCTTTTGAAAAAGAAGAAAATAACAAATAAGCGAAAACATCAAAGCCCCGCTTTTAAAATCATCTTGAGACCATTTTTCTTCGTCAGGTGAAACTCCCATAACTAGAAAATTTGCAGGATGCATCTGATAAAAACATGGATCATCGATCAAACTCATCTATGACATAAATCTCCAAGAAATAAGAAATTAAATCAGTCAGAGAACCACACCCAAACCCCTATATACAGATGCTCTCCTTCAACAAGGTAGAATGTGTGCATACAGAAGCGTTTATTCTAACATTACAGACAAAATCTACACTCTAAAACAAGTTAACAGAATTATAAGAAAGAATCCTCTTAGAAATCCGCCTGCGCTCTTTAAACTGAGACTCCTAAACAGAAATTTAAAACATCAGCACACAGAGGACTGGGAAGCCGTTTGCATGCATAAACTCAAGCCTACAAAAACGAAGGAAGGCATCAACATACAACACAAAAATCCCACATTCTTTCATTCAGTTTCCCTATTTTATATATTTTTAAGCATTATTTTTAATTCAATGTCTTTAGACCCCACACAAATGCAGTACAGATCAACTCGCTGTAAGAGGCTTCAAGCCACTTTTATTACCATCAATTTGATAAAACAGTATCATAATGGCAGAATTAGAATGCATTTGCATAAAAGACTGCCAAACAACATAAAATCTTGAAACTCTTAGAACTGGGAAACTAAAACAGAGGGCAAGAAGCATTAAACCCCTCTGTAAATTGAACCATGAAAAGTACTGAAAATCATAATGCCCAATATTCATTTAGGTATAAAGATTAAAAAGAAGTTGCAAAAAGAATGAAATTTAACAGATTCTACTACAGGAATATCTAGCAGAATGCTATACAATTCTAGAGACAAAAATACTGTGTTTATATACACCGTCAACAACGCCTGGAAACAAGGCTGAATCGACTCGAACCTGCTAAACAAAAGAAACCAAACTACCAAAAAAAATCACGAACCAAACATAAACCTGATCAAAAGACACAAAGTAGAAAACCGATAAAAAGACACAAAGTAAGATAAGCACTGAGCCAAACCCATTGAAAATTATCAAACAGCTTAAAAACCACAAAGACACGACTCCATCATATAACGCAATACAGGGCAGTAACAAATGTTGGTCATCTGTAATAAAAACAACAAAGGATTATCATATTTCTGAAATGGAAATAAAAGAATTAGAACATCAAAGCAAGATTATTTTTATCTGAGGAAAAGAATTAAAAGCAGATCTGAAAACACCGACAGGTTGCAAAAAGTGCAGGAATTCAATGGACAGTTTGATTATGAATTAAATAACAGATTGGATACAAAGTCTAAGAACAGACATTTTAAAACACAGTGAAGAAATCCCCGGTAAAAGAAACCCTCTCTCTCCTTGAACAAAGTGAGAGTCCATAAACAAACAGCAAATACCATCTGCAAAAAAAAAACATTGCTCCAGTCAATGGTGCTAGATCTAAAAAGCTTTTGAAAAAGAAGAAAATAACACATAAACTGAAGAAACATCAAACCCTTTTAAAATCATGCAGACCATTTTTTCTTCGTCTGAGTGAAACTCCATAACTAGAAAATTTGGGATGCATCTGATAAAAACATGGATCATCGATCCAAACTCCATATGACATAAATCTCAAAAGTAAATTAAATCAGTCAAGAACCACCCCAACCCCTATATACAGATGTTCTCCTTCAACAAGGTAGAATGTGTGCATACAGAAGCGTTTTATTCTAACATTACGAACAAAATCTATACACACTCTAAAACAAGTTAACCCAGAATTATAAGAAAAGAATCCCTCTTGAAATCATATAATCTTTAAGCTGAGACTCCTAAAGCAGAGAAACTTAAAACATCAGCACAGAGGACTGGGAAACGTTTGCATGCATAAACTAAAACTAAAAAAGCAGAAGGGAAGAAGGCATCAACATACAACACAAAATCACATTCTTTCATTCAGTTTCCTATTTTGCCCTATTTTTTAAGCATTATTTTTAATTCAATGTCTTTAGACCCCACACAAAATGCAGTACAGATCAACTTTCGCTGTAGAGGCTTCAAGCCACTTTTATTACCATCAATTTGATAAAACAGTATCATAATGGCAAGAATTAGAATGCATTTGCATAAGACACTGCCAAAAAAACAACATAAAATCTTGAAACTCTTAGAACTGGAAACTAAAACAGAGGGCAAGAAGCATTAAACCCCTCTATAGAATTGAACCATGAAGAAGTACCTGAAAATCCATAATACCCAGTATTCATTTAGGTATAAAGATTAAAAGTTGCAAAAGAATGAAATTTAACAGATTCTACTACAGGAATATCTAACCAGAATGCTATACAATTCTAGAGACAAAAAAAATACTGTGTTTATATACACCGTCAACAACGCCTGGAAACAAGGCTAGATGCGACTCGAACCTGCTAAGCAAAAGAAACCAAACTACCAAAAAAAATCACGAACCAAACATAGAAACCGATCAAAAAGACACAAAGTAACCGATATAAAAGACACCAAAGTAAAGATAAGCACTGAGCCAAACCCATGAAAATTATCCAAACAGCTTAAAAACCACAAAGACCACGACTCCATCCTTCTCCAACGCAATACAGGGCAGTAGCAAATGGCCCAAGGTCATCTGTAATAAAAACAACAAAAGTTATCATATTTCTGAAATGGAAATAAAAAATTAGAACACATCAAGCAAGATTATTTTTATCTGAGGAAAGAATTAAAAGCTTGATCTGAAAACATAGACAGGTTTACGAGTGCAGAATTCAATGGACAATTTGATTATGGTCTCGACCGCGCAAGATTGGATACAAAGTCTAAGAACCGACATTTTAAAACACAGTGAAGGAAATCCCCATTAAAGAAACCTCCTTGAACAAAGTGAGAGTCCATAAACAAACAACAAATACCATCTGCAAAAAAAAACATTGCTCAGTCAATGGTGCTAGATCTAAAAAAACTTGAAAAAAGAAGAAAAATAACATAAAAAAGCGAAGAAACATCAAACCCCGCTTTTAAAATCATGCAGACCCATTTTTTCTTGATCTAGGTGACTCCATAATAAGAAAATTTTGGGATGCATCTGATAAGAAACATGGATCATCGATCAAACTCCATATGACATACCGTCTCAAGAAATAAGAAATTAAATCAGTCAGAACCACCCCAAAACCACTATATACAGATGTTCTCCTTCAACAAGGTAAATGTTATTGCCATACAGAAGCGTTTATTCGGCTACGAATAAAGTATACACTCTAAAACAAGTTAACAGAATTATAAGAAGAATCCCTCTTAGAAATCCGCCTCGCTCTTTAAACTAGAGACTCCTAAACAGAGAAACTTAAAACATCAGCACACAGAGGACTGGGAAGCCGTTTGCATGCATAAGCTAAAACTAAAGCGAAGGAAGAGTATAAACACTTAATACAAAATCCCACATTCTTTCATTCAGTTTCCTATTTTGCCCTATTTTTAAGCATTATTTTTAATTCAATGTCTTTAGACCCCAAACAAATACGTTACAGATCAACTCGCTCTAAGGGCTTCAAGCCACTTTATTACCATCAATTTGATAAAACAGTATCATAATGGCAAAATTGGTACATTTGCATAAGACACCTTAAACAAACAACATAAAATCTTCGAATCTCTTAGAACTGGGGAAAGCTAAAACAAGGGCAAGCACTAAACCCCTCTGCAAATTGAACCACTTGAAGAAGTACCTGAAAATCCACTATTTTAATATTCATTTAGGTATAAAGATTAAAGAAAGTTGCAAAAGAATGAAATTTAACAGATTCTACTACAGGAATATCTAACCAGAATGCTATACAATTCTAGAGACAAAAATACTGTGTTTATATATACGTCAACAACGCCTGGAAACAAGGCTAGATCGACTCGAACCTGCTAAACAAAAGAAACCAAACTACCAAAAAAAACACGAACCAAACATAGAAACCGATAAAAAAAGACACAAGTAGAAAAGCGATACAATGGCACAAAGTAAAGATAAGCCTTTGAGCCAAACCCATTGAAGGGTATCAAACAGCTTAAAAACCACAAAGACACGACTCCCATCATATTAGCATATTACAGGGGCAGTAACAAATGTTGGTCATCTGTAATAAAAACAACAAAAGTTATCATATTTCCTGAGAAATGGAAATAAAAAATTAGAACACATCAAAGCAAGATTATTTTTATCTGAGAAAAGAATTAAAGCGATCTGAAAACACCGACGGAGTTGCAAATGAGTGCAGAATTCAATGGACAATTTGATTATGGTCTGCGACAGCAAGATTGGATACAAAGTCTAAGAACCGACATTTAAAACACAGTGAAGAAATCCCCATTAAAAGAAACCCTCTCTCCTTGAACAAAGTGAGAGTCCATAAACAAACAACATAAATACCATCTGCAAAAAAAACATTGCTCAGTCATTGGTGCTAGATCTAAAAAGCTTTGAAAAAGAAGAAAATAACACATAAGCGAAGAAACATCAAACCCCGTTTTAAATCATACAGACCATTTTCTTCGTCTGAGTGAAACTCCATAACTAGAAAATTTTAGGATGCATCTGATAAAAACATGGATCATCAGTCAAACTCCATATGACACTAAATCTCAAGAAATAAGAAATTAAATCAGTCAAGAACCACCCCAAACCCCTATATGCAGATGTTCTCCTTCAACAAGGTAAGATATTATTGCATACAGAAGCGTTTATTCTAACATTACGGAGCAAAATCTATACACTCTAAAACAAGTTAACAGAATTATAAGAAAAGAATCCCCTCTTAGAAATCCGCCCATAAATCTTTAAACTGAGACTCTAAACAGAGAAACTTAAAACATAAGCACACAGAGGACTGGGAAGCCGTTTGCATGCATAAACTAAAACTAAAAACGAAGGAAGGTATAAACATACAACACAAAATCCCACATTCTTTCATTCAGTTTCCTATTTTGTCCCTATTTTTAAGCATTATTTTTAATTCAATATGCTAGACCCCAAACAAATGCAGTACAGATCAACTCGCTCTAAGAGGCTTCCAAGCCACTTTTATTACCGTAATTTGATAAGCAGTATCATAATGGCAAGAATTAGAATGCATTTGCATAAGACACTGCCAAACAAACAACATAAAATCTTGAAACTCTTAGAACTGGGGAAACTAAAACAGAGGGCAAGAAGCACTAAGCCCCTCTGCAAATTGAACCATGAAAAGTACTGAAAATGCATAATGCCCAATATTCATTTAGGTATAAAGATTAAAAGAAGTTGCGAGAATGAAATTTAACAGATTCTTACAGAATATCTAGCAAGTGCTATACAATTCTGAAGACAAAAATACTGTGTTTATATATACCGTCAACTAACGTACAAACAAGGCTAGATCGACTCGAACCTGCTAAACAAAAAGAAGCAAACTACCAAAAAAAACCACGAACCAAACATAGAAACCGATAAAAGACACAAAGTAGAAAACCGATGTGCACAAAGTAAAGATAAGCACTGAGCCAAAACCCATTGAAAGTCTTCTCAGCAACAGAAAACCCCAAAGACCACGACTCCATCATACCAGCACAATACAGGGCAGTAACAAATGTTGGTCATCTGTAATAAAAACAACAAAAGTTATCATATTTCTGAGAAATGGAAATAAAAATTAGAACACATCAAAAACCCAAGATTATTTTTATCTGAGGAAAGAATTTAAACGATCTGAACACCGACAGTTTATTAGTGCAGAATTCAGCTGGACAATTTGATTATGGTCGACCGCGCAAGATTGGATACAAAGTCTAAGAACGACATTTTAAAATACAGTAGAGAAATCCCCTTAAAAAGAAGCCTCTCCTTGAACAAGGTGAAGTCATAAACAAACAACAAACCATCTGCAAAAAAAAACATTGCTCAGTCATTGGTGCTAGATCTAAAAACTTTGAAAAAAGAAAAATAACACATAAGCGAAGAAACATCGGCGTTTTAAAATCATGCAGACCATTTTCTTCGTGCAGGTGAAACTCCATAACTAGAAAATTTTAGGATGCATCTGATAAAAACATGGATCATCGATCAAACTCCACATATGACACATAAATCTCAGAAATAAAGAAATTAAATCAGTCAAGAATACCCAAACCCGCATATACGGATGTTCTCCTTCAACAAGGTAGAATGTGTCATACGAGAGCGTTTTATTCTAACATTACGGAGCAAATCTATACACTCTGAAACAAGTTAACTTGAATTATAAGAAAGAGAATCCTCTTAGAAATCCGCCTCGCTCTTTAAGCGAGACTCTAAACAGAGAAACTTAAAACATCAGCACACAGAGGACTGGGAAGCCCGTTTGCATGCATAAACTAAAAACTAAAACGAAGGAAGGCATCAATATACAACACAAAATCCCACATTCTTTCATTCAGTTTCCTATTTTGCCCTATTTTTCGCATTATTTTTAATTCAATGTCTTTAGACCCCAAACAAATGCAGTACAGATCCTTTCACTCTAAGAAATTCAAGCCACTTTTTGTACCATCAATTTGATAAAACAGTATCATAATGGCAAGAATTAGAATGCATTTGCAAGACACTGCCAAAAAAACAACATAAAATCTTGAAACTCTTAGGAGCACTGGGAAACTGAGCAAGGGCCAGAAGCACTAAGCCCCTCTGTAAATTGAACCATGAAGAAGTACCTGAAAATGCATAATACCCAATATTCATTAGGTATAAGAATTAAAAAAATTTACCCAAAAAGAATGAAATTTAACAGATTCTACTACAGGAATATCTAACCGAGAATGCTATATACAATTCTAGAGACAAAATACTGTGTTTATATGTCTGTCAACAACGCCTGGAAACAAGGCTAGATGCGACTCGAACCTGCTAAACAAAAGAAACCAAACTACCAAAAAAAAAACCACAGGCAAACGCAGAAACCCGATAAAAAAGACACAAAGTAGAAAACCGATAAAAAAGACACAAAAGTAAAGATAAGCACTGAGCCAAACCCATTGAAGGTATCAAACAGCTTAAACCACAAAGATACGACTCCATCATACCAACGCAATACAGGGCAGTAACAAATGTTGGTCATCTATGTCAACAACCATTTATCATATTTCTGAAAGTAGAAATAAAAATTAGAACACATCAAAGCAAGATTATTTTTTATCTGAGAAAAGAATTTAAACGATCTGAAAACACCGACAGGTTGCAAGAGTGCAGAATTCAATGGACAATTTGATTATGGTCTCGACCATATCCCTCCATACTTCTTTTCAACGAAATAATCAATACATAAAACCCGAGTTAAAGGATTGTTGGCCTGATAATACTGTACAAATTCCCAATTTAGTATATGTCAATAGAAGGTAAAAAAATTTAGCACGATTTTTGAATGAAAGGGAAAAACAAAAGATTCTTATCGGAAAACAGAGAGAGTATAAATCAACCTCAGAGCAATCACAAGAACATGGCATCAAAATATTAGCCAAAATACAATACCCCTCGTGTCTTAGACATCTGTAAGAACCATTTATTCAGAACTTGATACGCAAAAACAGATGGTAAATAAGAGAATCTTTACGCCTAAATCGAAACCCTAGCAGAACCAGTTATTGAATCATTACCTACACCAAATCAAAGCCAAAAGCGAATCAATCGAGTTAGAGGAGATATCAAAATCCATCAAAATCCACAAAATCTTATCAGCAACTTACGAATCGAGTTTAGAACAAACGTAATCAGCCAAACCCACAAAACAGATACTTGGAAGAGGCGATCGCTACGAATCCCAGCCAAACCCTAGAAACAAGAGCGAGCACTAAAAATCACACCGAGGAACAAACACAATCCATCGAAATCTACAAATCAAAATCGCAGAACCAATCGATCCCTACCAGACGAATCAGAAATCTAAAAACAACAGGGAATCTGATCGCTGACGCGACAGCGAGCAAGCGGTGCCATCCGAACAAGTGAATTGTAATGACGTCTTGGGGTATTTTTTGTATAGGCCGGTCTAGACGAACGGCCGAGATTAAGCCGGTGATGAGACCAATGGACGGTGGAGATGTGATATAGAGAAGGGAAAGTGGTGAGCTGTCGCAACGGTTTCCTAAGTCGGTGACGTCAATATGTTCTACTGTCTACAACCTCCCAACGGGCAGATTTGCAAGTGGGTTTAACGGCTAGTGCACGTGGCACAAACTGGCCCATTGAATCTCAAGTTTCATAAATCCAACGGATATAATTCATTTTCTGATTAAAACATCTTTTAAAAAAAAACTCAAAAGTTTTTAAAAAATCAGAAAATTAATTAAAAAATTAAAATTATTTTTACATAAATATGCAACATAACTTATTTCTTAAATCTTAAGCTAATCTAATTATAAGTTTCTCTTTATTTCTTTTCTTTATTTTTAGCCTTGCAATTCCTTTTGTTTATGAAACAAAATATGCTTGTCGATTGATTACTAGGTGGTCCTTTATAGAAGATGTTTGCTTGTGTGATTGTTGGATTCATGTTTGTCATAACAAATTCACGAATATTGAAATAGAAAGTCTGGCATTAAGAGGTGAGCATATCATGTGTGGTTTGAAGACTTTACGGACGAATTTTAGATTGACTTAAAGATTAGATAAGGGCGTGGCGAGACGGCGTGATTGAGAAAATGCTTGTAGGAATTTGAGTTTCGATTTTTAATAAATAATAGCAGCGTGTCGCTAAGAGTAGTTAAAATTATTATAAATCTAAGATCGACAAGCATATTCAACCATGAATAGTGGTTATTTAAATTATTTTAACGTTATTTAGGGTTGTATTTTTATGGTGAAGTTTTAGCAAAAAAATGGTGAATAATGTAGTCCCAAGCCCATTTCATAAATGGATGAAGTTGTACAAAAATAGTTACTATTTTGAAGTGAAAATCATCAACTGCGCGATCCTTCAATGCAATCTTAGAAGAAATGGGTGGAGTTGCTCTTCCTGACTTGAGACGATGCCCTTTATTTTGTATTTAATTTTTGTTTGTGAAGGTAGGGGCCTTGATCTTAATGAATGAGGATTTCTTTGGTTAGAAAGGATTCCCTACTGCGCCAATGGGATTCTGTGAGAAGAAGGGTAGTTTGGGAAAAAAGGAAAAAAAAAGAAAAGAAACTCTCTGCCACGTGGCGATTATGTCTTGGTAGATAAGGAAGAAATAAGCGATGGACAGGCTGACTACGAGCAGTGGGTAGCAAAGTAGAAACCCATCAAATTTGGCAAGGAAGTAGTAATCAAAGTCGTGTTAGTACTTATTATATCTGTATGTCGTCGTGTTAATTTTAGATTAATTAATATGCAAAAGTTGAAAGTGTTGAAACATTTGAATGTGCTCGTTTAAGTCATGCGACGTGTGCGTATGTGCGCAACAATTTCTTGTTTAGTTAGCATTTCATTAATCTGTTTAGATGGAGCGCATGGGCGATGTCGTATTGTCAGCGAGGCGATTCATTGTTCTTTGAGTATTATTTCAATTGTAAACCCTGGACTCTCTTTAAGCCGATTTCGTGTTTTTAATAGGTCATCATCTCAAATCAAATGGAAAAATACAAGAAGCAGATGAACATCAGAGCAGGGGACTAAAGCTTAGTTTGGTATTGTTGTGCTTTGAAAAAAAATTGTTGTGAGAATAAGCGGATGTGCTGTGAGAATAAGCGGCTGTGAAATAAAGTCAGCAGAGTGTTTGGTAAATTTTTTTGTAAAAGTGCTTTTGAAAAAAAAAACAGTATGATAGTGTTTGACAAACTTTTATGTAAAACAGCTGTGACTGTGTGAAATGACCAAAAATGGTATAATACTAAATGTGCTATTAATTTAATTTTCTTAACAAATAAAGATGAATTACTAAATATACTTTATTTGTAAAAGAAAAATATTTATAAACTTTATCTTAAATATTAATTAGTATGACAAAGTTGACAAATTTGAGCAGCCATTGCACTTGCAACTCCCTTTACAGGGATACTTGCACTTCCAACTCCCTTCGAAGTGATACAAACATTCAATGACTACCAGAAACCCTTCACTTAAGTTTTACTTCGACACATTTTATTTTTACCAGAATTAACAGATCCCGAGCAGTACTTCGCTGGCCTGTCTCACAGTTAAAAACATGTTGGATAACATTTGATAGATTGAAAAGCCATAACTTCCATTGCAGTGTCCAAATGTATCGTCTGAAACGTCTAGGCAACGGAAATTGATCGACATCACTCTTTCGGGAAGAGTACCTAGAGCAATGATATAATTATGATTCAAGAGAGCACACATTTAAATTAAACTACGCTGACATTAAATAGAACATTCGGATCATATAGTCTGAGCATCCAAAGCACCACAACTGTAAATATAACTTCCATCTAAAGAGCAATCAAGATTGGGTCAAAATATAACAAAACCGAACAGCCATGAGCAAAAATGTGATTGACACAAGTCTTAAAGAAATAACATGACCAGACATCTCAGGCTTGTATGAGATTGAGAACTCAGCAAGGTAGTGGCTGATCATCTCAGGCTTGATCTCAACCTGATTGAAGGTATTACCATTGTACACTCCAATGATGCTTCCGATCATTTCTGGAACTACAATCATGTTACGCAGGTGAGTGCGGACGGGCTCTGGCTTTTCACCGGGTGGTGCCTCCCTTTTCTGTTACAAGCACAAACAAAAACTCATTAGCTCCAAACTTTCCTCAACCATGTAAGCACATGATAATCTGCAACAGAACCCAACAAAGAAAAGGAAGACATGCTTGATCCTGACACTGAAACAGTATGTTGCAACATTCATTTATCACTAGTCGCTAATCCTGGTGATGACTAATAAAGGAATTCATAGGAAACTCCAGTTTATATAAATGCACAAATAAAAGCTCCTCTTCAAACAAGCTCCTCTTAAAACCAATCATGCACATCAAGCAGATCAGGAAAAACAGGTCCCCATTTCCAGAACACAAATCACATGCACTCGAGGTTAATCAAATTTGGATATGAAATAAATGCATCAACTACTTTTCATCAAAAAAACATAAGCTAATATTTAGACAAAACTAACCACAAAAGTCCCAAATCAATAATTTAAAAACACAACTTATTCACAGTGAAACACCATTTGCACCTTAAAACATCACAAACCACATCCCCAAACTAAATTCAATATCTAAACGCAAAATCTGTAGCAAAATTCAACCAATAGGTTCCAAAAAATTACCGCTTTGCGGAGCTTCTTGATCAAAGCCACAGGCTTACGCTTCAAACCCCTCTGAAACCTATCAACCACAACAAGTCCAAACAATCCAATTCAAACCCAATTCACAAAACCACCGAAATTTTCGGAGAAAGATTGTATCGAGTCATTTGCATTACCTTCTGGGCCACCTCGAACAGGTTCTTCTTCTTCTTCCGCTTGGGTTTATTTGAAACCGAAGAAGGAGAAGCCTCCCCTTCAAGCAGATTGTAGACTCCAATCAGACCCAGAAAACCACCCAAAAAGAATAGCAGACCATATTGTTACGAATGCTTTGGATTGTGAACTCAAAAACTCAAAACTTACCTTGGCGAATCAATCGAAGTCCGCAAGCTGGCTGAGCGCGAGATGATGACTGGAACGCAGCGGCGACGACGAGGTTCTGGATGGAAGGTATCGCAGATTCGCAAGGTGCAAGACTGGTGGAGTGGTGGTAGTTTGGAATCGGCGATGCCGGCGAGGGAGGCTGCCAGATTCAGAATTTCAGAGTGAGATAGAGGTAGAGAGGGTAAGGAAAAGGAAGATGAGGTTCTGGATTTTGGAGAGGCTGGGACTGGGAGTCGAGAGAGACGGGCACTGTTCACCCCTGTTTTTTCGGAAGCTGAATCACCAACCAGCAAATGGCCACACAAAACATCAAAACGAAAAAAGAAACTGCAACCGCTGCTATCAAGAATCTCTTGCCCCTTTTCCTTTCCTTCTGTTTGCTAATAAAATCCAAGCTTGAACTGAATTCCCATGAATATATGAGATGTCGTTCTGGGAACACTTCGGTAGAAGCTGAAAATCCAATTGTAACGTTAGTTGTCCAACTGTCACTCGTAGGTTGAAGTCGTCGGTTAAGGTGTAGAACACCGTCAGTGCAAAGAATTTGTGAAACTAAATCCCATGAATTTAGTTCACAAGAAATAGTTGGACACGGAAACAAGTTCCGCCAACAACTACGCCTTGCGTCGTCCCTAAGGGAAGAGTACTTGATGAAAAATCATCCGTTGTGTCAAACTGACACCACACACCGAGAATATGAAATACGATAACTGAATCAGTTTCCCAATTCAGTGCGATTTCCAACGCAAGTTGGTAAGAAAAACGTCTAACGTCACACAAAACGTCCAAGTCGTTCAAAGCTAAGCGTCGAAAACTACGCGTACCCGAAAACGCGACAAAACTGTCAAAATCGAGAAAACTACCAAAAACTGCGCGTTAGTGACGTCGAGGTGGTATGACACAAGAAGAACTTAGGATTAAACTAAGAAGAAACAATACACCAAAGGTGTAGAGTTCAGAGAATTTCTCAATTCCAAGAGCAAGATTCAAGAATTTGAAGTCTGATACCAACCGACAGGTACACAGTACGGAAGGAAGAGCATAGGTTAATAGTAACCTCGCTCTGATACCAATCTGACACATCCCGACCCGGATGTACACGTGGACACCCAAAAGTCGAGTGTGCTGGCCGACACCACGTAGGGTGACGAAAGCCAAATTGAAGGAATAAGAATTTATTTGAATAAAAGAATACCAGAGTGTACACAATTGTACGGGCGGAAGAATTTAATACAATACAAGTCGTACAAAGTACAGAGTATATACAATACCAAGGAATTTAAAGCTTCGTCATACCACCGCCTCGAACGTAGACAGCTCCAGCCACTAAACCTGGAGGGGCGCAAAACAAAAGGGTGAGTGGGCCAATAATAGTCATTTTTGTAAAACCTTTGTTTTCTGAAAATAGTAACCCCTCGCCGTCAAAATCAAGTAATTGGTTTGAAAACCGTTTCAGAAAACGTACTATAATAGTAGGTAGAAAACGAGGTAAGTACGGAAATATACTTACCGTCCGAAACGGGCAGAAAGTCACCGTTCGGCATAAAATACTTTACCCGAAGGTTCGTAAAATAAGGATCTACGGAAAACCCGTAAATCAGATAAATGCCTCCGTGGCATCAATGAAATTCGGTGATAACACCACAATATAAAACTATAAGATAAACGCTCGTTTACGCAATCACGTGAAGCTGGCGCATATGCGCATCACAACGAGTTCGAGTCGCCGCCCATACGACCTGTAACGTGGGGCCGGCACCGACTATGGAGTCATAGCGAGCGTAGGTGCGTGTGAACAATCACGGGGTAGCTTTCTGGCCCTGGCCCTCACAATCCAAGACTACAAGATAGACGCTGCCAGGTATTGCAAACACACAAGTTCATACGTATATATTCTCGTCATGAAATCGTGCCGGGTGTATAGCAACGCACGCCGTGTACACAATCACTTGAAGCCGGGCGCGCATGCGCATCACAACGAAGCTAGGCGACCTAGAACAGGCTGGCACCTGCTATGGGTCCATAGCGAGCGTATAGGTGCGTGTGAACAATCACGTGAAGCTGGTCCTGGCCCCGGACGGTACACTAAACACCGTGTAAGCAACCTAGTTGAGCATATGAGAACATACTACAGAGAATTCTACATAGAACAAGGGGGGTAATTTCCCTATAAGGGATACCCTCGAAATAATCATTATATAAGGTATTATCGGGGCCGTACCCGAAATACCAAGCGTATAGCTATAATACGTGAAATACCAAGAATACGCCACATGGGTACCAAGGCATAGAAATACCAACTTAATGGCAAACTAGGTGAACCCAAAATACGATAGGAATTTACCATATCCAAGGTTCACCCAAATACGGCTCAAAGCCGTCAGATAGGTATAAAACCCATATTCGCAAATAGGTACTAGTAGGGAATTAAAATACTTAATTCCCTAAATTCCCTAAAATAGTGCCGGTTCGATACTAGCAATACGCGTAGAGAATCAATACGGAATTTCACCAAAATATGGTGAAATTCCCAAATGGAATTAGAGGCCCAAAGCCCACTAATTTTCAAAGCCCAACAGATTACCGAGCTAAGCTAGTAAACCAAGTAAATACCACAAGTACGAGGTCTACCAAAACTACGATATAATTATCAATTTAAAACCACAATAAGCGTAGGCACAAACCAAAATATAATTTCCCAAAATAAAACACATTTAAATAATAGGGAAAGGGCCCACTCACGAATACCGAAGCCGGGAAGTCCAAACGTACGTCCTCCGAGCACCAAGGGTCGCCAAACCTATTTTGGAACACCCAAGATTAATAACGTAATTGAAAATACGAAGAAAACGGCGTTCGGAAACCCGAAAACGGAGTTTCGGGGTCGGAAACCCCAAAACCGCCGCCGTGGGCCGCCGTGTGCCATAGCACACGCCGCCACACGCTGCCATTTGGCCTCACCTATATGAGATATCACCGGTACAATGATTAAACTCATAAAGGTAACGAATTAACTAATTAATTAAACCTAAACCTTGCTTTCTCAATTTGGAGGTCCAAAACACCTCAAAAATTAACATGCATACTACCCCGAGGTAGTACACGTCGTCACGAGTCGCCCCGTGAAAACAGAATTGAATTTGGACCTTCTACGCGCCCTCACGCGCGGCTCAAACGCGCCAAGCCGCGGCTCCACGCGCGGCTCCAACGGCTCTCTCACGCGCGGCGCCACGCGCGGTTCCACGCGCGGCTCCACTCGCGGCTCAGCCGAGCCGGTCAGCGCCGGTCTGAGCCGGTTCGCTGACGTCAGCAAGGCCGGTTCGACCCGGTTTGCTGACGTCATCACTGACGTCAGCGCAGGTCGTCTGGTCTTTTTCCGGTCGCCGGCGCCGCCGCCGGCCGCCGTGCCGGTCGCCGTCGCCGGAAACTGGGTTTCTTGGCCGGAAAACTTCAATTCGGCTTAGAACCTCCATTTCTCAACCAAATTCAACGATTCAAAAGGCAAAATGAAGCTGGAGTCAAGGGGAAGAAAGTTATACCACTTTGGGGCCCAAACTCGGTCGGAGTTGGCCGGAATTTGGAGAGAAGCTCTCGGCTGGGAAAAGGCCAATCACCAAACCATCGATCCACGGCCAGCGATCGACACGCAGAGCCTGGGTTTGAATCCCAGGACTCCCAGAAGTTCAAATATGTCCTCCTCGAGTCGAATCGAGGTCAGGATGGCTGGGTTCAGTCAAAACGGAGCTTGCCGGGGAAAATGGCAGCTCTGGTTCTTGTGCAGTTCGTGGGTTTTCTGGGTCCAGGAAATCCCAGAAACGATGAGGAAGATGATGGTGAATTTCTGGCGCCAAAGTGAGTTGAAGGGAGGCCACGAGTTTGATGGCAGAAGACCATGGGTGGCTAGATCAATTTTTTCTGGGTTCTGGTTTTGGTTTTCTGCAGAGAAGAAGAAGAGGGAGGAGTCTGGGTTCAACGAATGGGACCAAGCCCAGACAACATCCCACAAATCGTGGGATTGATTTGTGATTGGCCTGCTGCCAAATGGGTCCCAGCCCAATAACTCCAAAACTGTCCAATCTGAAAATACGGGAATGTCGGAAATCCAACGCCCGTAAAATATTCGTTCGGAAACCGAACGACGTACGGCTCGCGTCTACGCGTTCGTATTGACGAGCACGTCAAGAAAATACAAGTGAATGCGTCGTACGAGTTACGACGCAAAAGTCAACCGAAAGGTCAACCAAGGGCAAAATCGTCATTTCGCACCTTCGGGAATAAAATAATATTATTCCCGGAACGGGATGTAACAGATGTGCATTAGGGTGGCTATTTTGTTTTGAGAGAAAAATCAATGCATGCGTTAGGTTTTTAAATAATGATAATCATCTAATCTTTATTTCCTCATGTGTTGCATGCATTAGAAAATGTTTTTTTGGTTTTGGGCTGCTCTATTTATTTTAAAAGAAAAATCAGTTTTCTTTCATGGTTTTTAGAAGATTAATTTTTATTGCTGATTTTTCGTTGTGCTTCAACTAGAAATCAATTATGAAAATGTGCCTTGTGATTTTCAGGTTGCAGAAATCATTTTTTGTTTTGTTTTCAGAAACACATTCAGGTTGCAGATCGAATTTCAATAGCCGAGATGGACGTAAGTATTGTCCTTAAATTGCTGTTGCAGTTTGTTATTTCACTAACAGATTACATGGTCCCCGTATGCGAAAGCATGTCGAACTAACAAGAAGGATTTACCAGCAACAAGAAACAAAGATACTAAATCAGATTTTATATCTGAAACCATACAATCATGTAAGCATGATGTAAGGCAGTACTACTTCAACGACCATCCAAGCTAGAAGTTAAAGATACGTGAGAGGCTGAATCGGCTTCTTGTTGAGGTTGAGGCAGTGGATGATGGGCATGCATGTCTTGTGGAAGTTCTGGCAGCGGCGCTTCGAACTGAAGAACCTTTATCACCTGCCCTGCTTTTGGCCTTTCCGTTTTGTTGGGGTGAGTGCACCATAACCCCACAAATAGCAAACATTTCATTTCGTTTCTATCGAAGTTCGAGTTTAACCTCTCATCAGCTACATGGAGAAGATTTCCAGCAAGGTAGAGCTGCCAAATCCACCGGAAAAGTGGCACGTGATACTCTCCATCTCGGTATGTCCTCCTTCCACATGCAATTTCCAATGCTACAACTCCGAAACTGTACATGTCTGATTCTTTACTTGGCCTCCCTCCGCTTGCATATTCTGGGGCCATGTATCCGAAAGTCCCTACTACCCCTGTTGTCTGACTCCTAAACCGCGGATCCACGAACTTCGCAATACCAAAATCACCAAGCTTAGTGCTGAAATCATTGTCCAACAGTACGTTAGCTGATTTGATATCCCTGTGAAGGACACATTGCTCTGCTTCTTCGTGTAGGTAATGAAGTGCCGAGGCCAACCCTAGAGCTATCTTGTACCGGGATTCCCATTGCAGGGTGGCTCGAGAGCCAAACAGGTGCGTGTCAAGGCTGCTGTTGGGCATGTATGCATAAACAAGTAAGCATTCGCCTTTCTCATGACACCATCCAATGAACTGCACCAGATTTCGATGAAATAAGCGGCTTATTATCTTCACTTCATTGATGAAGATTTTCTCATAGTTCTCGGATTCCGTCAAGACTCTCTTAACAGCAACTAGGCCGCCAAGATCTTGTATCCCTTTATAAACTTGTCCTGACCCTCCCTGGCCAAGCCTTCTATCTTTCGCGAACTCATTAGTGGCCTTGACTAATTCTTGGTAAGAAAACCTTTTTGGGACAGCTAGTCTCTCAAGATTCGCACTTATAGAGGGCAAGGCATTGGAGCTGTGATTTCCATGCTCAAACGATCCAAGAATCCTTTTAACTAACCAACATAAGGCAATGCCAATCGCTAAAATGAACAGCAAAACTGCAAAACCTGCTATCAACCATGTCTCTTTTCTTTTCCACTTGTTTTTCCTGATTGTTTCATGATCAGGATCCAAATTTGAATTGAAATCCCATGAGTATATCGTATGCTGCTCAGAGTATAATCCGGTAGCGGCTGAAAAACCAACTGTAACCGAATCAGGAAGGCACTTGCGTAAGTCAACATTGTAAGAAAGAGAAGAGTTGCCCATGAAAACAAGGTTTTCGTTTTATGTCCAAAACACACTGAGGTTTTCAGTGGTAGCATTGTAAGTTATCCACACATTCGCCTTCTTCTTGTCGTAAGAGCTGCTAAAATTCCAACTAGCATGAACAGCAGAGGAGATGCTGTGTATATTGATCCCAACATGCGGCCGGCTGGATCACAGTAACTGTTTGAGTAGGTATCGAACTCAACTGTGACAATTTGGTTTTGTGACATAGTGTTGTTGAATAGTCCGAGAAAACCACCGCCCAAGTTTGGCGGAATTGGGTAACCAACAGGAGCAAGGAAAAACGCAAAACCGTCACTATAGTTGTCAAGGCCACCAGTGTTGATGATGAAAGTGAAATGAGTAGTGAAGTCCGCCAGTGACTTGGTGTCGGAACCTCCATGGTGTGGCTATGTTGAGGCAAATCCCTCCAAGTGAAGGCGCCGCGTCACCTTCGTAGACAATGTTCTTTGTACCGTCACGAAATTTTGTTATATTGAAGGAAAGCGGATGAGCGAAGAGGTAGAGTAGCGGAAGTGATCAAAAGGAACAAAAATTGAAGACGAAAGCTCACCTCTCTGCTGCTGCTGCTGCTGCTGCCTTTGTGTTGTTTAGAGACACTGCGCTCTATTGCAACTGCGATTCTCACTAATCACACAACCTTAAATTCACCAAAGTTTGTTTAACAGAATAAGAATAGTTGAAGACGAAAAGTATACTGCTCGGAATGAAAGCAATTAGCAAGCTAAGCGTATTTTTCGTTTTGTAACGAAAGGCCTTCAAACAAAAAAAGATGTAGCAGCATATCCTTGTCTGCACAAAACCTACCACTCGCTGTCGTTGCAAAGGACATGTCAAAGTCAGTCTAGTCAGAAATAAATGTTGACAAGCTACAGGACGAACAATTTGGATTGATTTTTAATTTTGGGTGGTTGTTAGTTTGGTTACCAGCGAATAACAAAAGAACAGTGTACAAAATAATGAATTTGTATTAATGTTATGGGTTACAATTTCTGTGGGGTATTCTTTTACAAGAAAAAATTTCCTCTAGTCCCGATCTCCACTATTTTGTGTTGATCCAGAGTGTGGTGAGCACTTGATCTTGAATCAGGATGTGATTGGTCAAGGGCCTTCGAGACTTGATCTTGAACAAATCGAGACCCACCAGTAGTGCCACGTGGTTAGGTGATCTTTAGCTTTGGTGAGTGGATGAATGCGGAGTGTGTTTGTTGATTCTCCACGGATTTGATGAAAACACAAGAGTGTTTGTGTGTTTTGAGTGTTTTGCTTTGGCTAGAAGAGCTTTCTGGTTTCTCAAAAAGTTTGGACTTGTTTCGTTTCTCTCCAGAAGTCCTTTCTTTTGAAAATGTGCCTAGTATTTATAGGCAGAAAGCGGTGGGTATTAGTTTAGACCACGATCTAAATCCACGTGATTTGTGGAATTGATTTTTATTTGATTTAATTTGATCACAATTATTTAACTTAGCTCTTTTAAATCATAATCTTTGATTTAGGAAATTAAACCATAGGTGAGTATAATTTGATCGGATTAGGGTTAATTTGTCCCCGTTTGCACTTGATTTTATTTGTTTGTAGTTTGAATCTTGACACGTATCACTCTTAAAACTTATCAGTTTTGATGAGTCACGTGCCATATGTGCAATTTAGTAGGACTGCATGGTGTGCGCCGCACAAGCCTGGCCGAGTTGAAATTTAATTTATTTGGTGAACATTTATTGAAATTTACATGTCTGCAAATGCAGCAATGTATTTGTAAACATGTGTTGTGATCACTTGTTGAAGTGTGGCTTGAAATTCCTCTTTTATTATATATTTGGCTAGCGTATTGCGTGTGGCAAAAATTCTTGAAATCGTATATTTTGAGGCGCCACACACTCGTCATGCACAAAACTTCGAGTCATTTATGACAACTAATTTTCTTCGAGCAAATGCCTTGTGTGACCATCCCGTTTGCGATGATGACATTTTCTTCAACCATTTTGGCCATTGCATTCTTTGCTCCCTTTTCTGATTTGATACCAAATTGGCATAGAATCTTTATATATACATAGTGCATATATTGTGCCCATATTTTCTTTTGACATGAACTAGTTAGACATAATAATGGAAAAGAAAATCAATATTTTATGACTAATTTAGTGGACGTCATTTTCAGTAGAATGCCTTCTCCTTTTGTCAACTTGGTAACTTGTTTCTCTCCATCTTGTGAGCTTTTATTTTAGGAGTTTTATCAACAACTGTCCATTAAAGTCAATTCATCGTTTTAGTCTGCAAATTGAAAATGATCAATTCGTTCATAAAATCGACCTAACATCTATTTCAGCCTTTCCTTGCTGTAGGGATTAGTGCACCATATTCCCATAATTAACAAGCATTCCATTTACGTTTATGTGAAGTTAGGCTCAACCTTTAATTAGGCTGCGTGGGCGGTTGCGTGATAAGTTGCCAAACCCAACTCACAAGCGGCACGTCAAGTTCTCAAAGTCATGGAAAGTCCTCCTCTATGCAAGAGTTTCAAAGGCCACAACTCTAAAAGCCGAGATGTGTAGAAAAAAAAAGCGAGGGTAAGTGTTTGGTAAGCTGTAGTTGTAAAGTACTTATAGCAAGCAGTTTAGTGTTTGGTAAACACGTATATAAAAGCCCATTTGTGTAAAATGACTAAAGATGTTGTTGTATGTATTATTAATTTAATTGTTTGCCAAAAATATTGGTCAATTCATTACATATCTTTTTTATTTGTTGTTAAATGCTTATTTACGTATCCCAAATTTTAAAAATTATTATGAAAAAATTTCTTTATAATATTAAAATAATATACAATCATATAAGGTAGTTACAATATTATCAACTATATAATACATGCATCAAACATATTAGAAATATCTACAAATTGTTCAATATAAAAAATAGTCTAAATTAGGTGCATTCATCAAACTTATGACTGTGCTATTTCTTAATGCTTCCATCTCTTGTGATCAGCAATTCATGGTGATTTTGGCCTTCTTCTTCATCATCTGCCCAATGCTTTGTCTTCACTAAATGGTATGTTCTGATTGCAATGCTTAGGACCACGTCAACAAATGGTATGTTTCACTGCCCATAGTAAATTTTCATTCAACCACATAAACGCGATATATGCGATTGAAATAAACGGAGGAGGCATTGACATTCTTGATGCATTTCGGGCAACAAGCTTTAAGCGTAAACTAACTAATAACATTTAGATTTACTCGAAGCAATAGAGATTACTTTAGGCAACAAGGGCATAAGGAATAAAAGTTCACTTTTAATATTATATTCAACACAAAAAAGCAAATTTGATACAAAAGGCATTTGTATACATATATATGTACTTATATTTATCGTCTCTTATAAGGACGGAAATCAACACGAATCCAAAGAAGTAATTACAGAAGCACGAGGAATGCGAATTATGGTAGCAAGAAATCACAGAATACAAAGTGATGCAAGAGCACGGTTCGCGAAACTTCTCATCACAGAAATGACATGAGTTCTTACAAACTCAATATCAAACCAATGAAAACAGTTGTGTGGAAATCTATTGAGCTTGAAACCATGACATATCACATATCTGACAAAATCAATATGACGGCCGAGCAATCTCAAACTCAACTTCATGTCCTGAGACTAAGTTCAACTCGGCAATAAACTCTAGTAGTTCGATGCGATCTGCAGAGCAATCTTGGTGCGATGCCAAGAAAAAGAAAAGAACGACTTAAGTCTGGAGATATAAGTACCGTTCGAAAGCCTTAAGTGCATAGCTTAAAGGTGAGTTAGGGGAGGGCTGTATGAAAGTCTCAAAGGTGAAGAAGCGCATTAGGATTACTATTAAACTTTATCACCAAAAGCAGAATACCTTTGTTAGAAACGGAAAACGAGGCGGGTTAGGGTGACTGACTTCCATTATGAGTTGTTCATTAGATGTTAAAAATGGCAGTCATCGACAAGCAAGTTACTCACTCATTGGTGAATTTGTAAAGTCGAAGTACAAAAATTTGTTCATCATAATGCAAACCAAAAATATCATTGAGGATGTGCGGAAAGATCTTGGAGTGAATATAAGTTATTGACAGCTAGAAGGGCTTTGGAATGTGCATTGAAAGATGTTGGGGGTATCTACAACTTTCTTCTAAGCAGGAGGTCATGAGAAGGTGCAGAAGGAAGAATTCCATCTCAACCAAAAAAAAGTCTCATGGAGAAAGAGCATTCTACATGGAATTGTGGAGAAAATGTGGCTCAGGCTTTGGTCATTGCGTAAAACTTGCAAGGAGGCTCGGAACACTCTTTGTCTCAATTTTCGAAAGTGAGTTTGCTACTAAAACTAGGACATGGATAGGCCTTCTAAAGCTGCCAGTAGTTTGTTACAATGAAGACAATGCATTATCATCTTTTCTACTTCTTGTAAACTTTTCCATTATTTTCTGAAACACTTTTCATCGTTTTGCATAATGAAATTTTGTAACTTAATCCATATTAAAGGGATATATTTCCTCTTTACCTTATAATTTACAAACAACCAATTAGTTTAAGCCATCCTTCAATTAACTAGGCAGTTATCTTAGAAGCAAGCTAATAAAGGTCGTCGCTTTTAGGTTATTTGGCTTGATTGGGAAAACTGTATCAATTAGCTTTATGAGTTTCCATAGTGAGACCCATTGATTATTTACTTATCTATAACAAAAATTCAATCAAATTAAACCAATCGGACAAACAATCAAGTGATTGGGAACTAAAATTCATGATCTAATACATCACGAAAATTCAAAAATCACAACCAGGATCAATGCCAAACCGAACTCATCGTGAACTACGAGCAACCCAATAGCACAATAACAAAAGCAAACACAAGATCAACAATCCCAAATACAGTAAAAGTAAATATAGCGATAAATAAAACATTTTGATCAAAACCCCGAGAAGCGAAGGATCCGAACTTTGGGGATTGAAAATGCGAGGAAATACAAGGAAATCTCAGAAATAGTCCTACGAGAGAAAGGGGATTGAAAATGCGGAGGAGGAGAACCCAGGCGGAGGTGAGGAGCTTGAGGCGGAGGAGTGGAGCTTTCTACGGAGTGGGAATAATCTCTTTCAGAGCTGTGAAATCGCTCGACATTAGGGTTCTCGAGAGAAACATCACGAGGGTAATGTCGCCCGTCACTTGAAATTTTTCATTTTAATGTTCACTGTTCACCGCCTTTTTGTTCAAAAAGCGCTTTTTTTGAGAAGCAAGGGTTTTATTATGCCTTGTGCTGTTTAGGGCGTGATTGTGAAAAAATACTTTTTCTTAAACACAATTTGGGCTCAACTTTTAATAAAGCGTTTTTAAAAAATTTCAGCTCCAAACTAGGCATTTGTTATCTGAAAAAAGTGATTTATTGAGTAAAAGCAATTGGGCCGCAGGTAGAAAACCCATCAAACAGTGAAAACAAACTAGCTAAACTGGCCCAAATGTTGCTCTGCATTCATGTTGTGTTTGTGTTAATTTGCAGGTTGAACAACATGCAAAATGATATAATAATATTAGGGTCTTATCTTTAATATCTCTAAGTTTGAGAGTGATTTTTAGTATGGATCATGATGAGCGTATTTTTGACCATATATTTTACCCCTAAAACTACAATTGTTAACCCAATACATGTGATTTGGAAACAAGATAATTGTATGTTTTTATATTTGTGACTATATAAATGAGATGGAGATTTATTTATATTTAATTTCTTATAAAGAAGTGCTTGAAGCCTAGACATTTATGAGATGGGCACGTGGCATGCTGATTCAAAGTTGCTTTTATCCTTTGAGTACTTACAGAGAAGAAAAGAGCTTTTCTCCCCATCTTCAATCGGCCAACATATAATCAGAAGAAGAGGATTCCCAAGCAAGAAAATTAAAGAAGATGGAAGATCTTATGTCCAGATCATTGTTGACTTATTAGGTATTCTACATGAGTGTTTTTAGTTGTTGTCTAGTTTTGGGAAAATTTTCAAAGGAAGTGGCGTATTCAGAAGCAATTGATACAGCACAAATTTGGTGGAAAAACGAAAAAGGAAAGCAAATGGTGTGATTCAATGGCATTATTCCTTCTAAATTGAATTGGACCCGTTTTGTTTTGAGGTTTACATATTTTATAGGCTTGGTCTTAGAGGCTATTCTTTCTACAAATTAGGGAAGTGTTTGGTTTCGAGTATAAAAGTTGGCTTTTGGGAATTAGAGGACATTCGAAGAAATTAAAAGAAATGACAAGGAGGCGCAGAGAAGGCGGTCTAGGGTTTTTTCTAAACTTTAATTTTCGCCATTTTATGATAGAATTGGAGATTATTTTCCTTGTTTGAACTAATTCTTCCTTTGCTAAGGCTACGATGTAGCCATAACCTTGAATTATTGAACTTAAGTGAATTATTTTCAGTTTGCATTCTCATTGAGTATTTTTGCTATGTTTATATACTTTGTTCGTCTGGTGATTAGCCATCTTGACTTTTGCTTGTAATTGATCTGGATTGTGGATATGCCATGTTCTCAAGCTTGATTTTAAACCCTGTGAGTTATGCTATGAATTTGCTAGTAGTAGATGCCTGCCTCTGGTGTATGATGCTATAAGCGCCATTGATCCCAAGGAGTTCTATTGTTTAACTTCTCGGATGCCATGGATGGTTTCATATTGGAATATGCGTAATAATCTAGATGCCATAGATATTACATGAGTTAGGGGAATTTGACTATCAATGAGGATATGTGCTTATTAATAATTCCGTGAAATAAGTTGGATTAGTTGTGGTGAGTCGGATGCCTGAGTGTTTTACCCGATTGGATTATAATTTGCGTTCTTTGCTAGTGTTTATATTTCGTTGATCTTACATTCTTATTCATCTTTCTTAATTTGCATTATTCTCAACTTTCAATCTATTTACATTCATCATCTTCTAAAATTAAAGAATGTATTGCAATTGGAATTAAAGGTAGTTGGTTAGAATTGGATTAATTTCTGTGAGGACGATATTAAAGTGCTTGCTCTACATACTTTATCAGATAGATTAATACACCCAAACATAAAAATTTGGAACCTAGATTGGACTGATTTAAGTTAGTCTATTTTGTTACTTAGCAGATCAAGTGATTTAATTTTCTCACAATGCAGTTGGACCAGCAGGCTTTTTAAAGAGTATCAATTTATACTTTTTACATATTTGAACATCTAATTTTCTATTAAATTGATGGGATTTTTTTCATCAATGTGGTGAAAATATGGACTCACGCTTTGAAGCTCATATAAGAGCTCACTTGTGTGTGATCAATTTAATGATGTGATCAGCGATGAATACAGCAAAGGCGTAAATTCGTCTGATTATTATGCGCTTATAATGCGAAAATGGAAAAATTGAGCTTAAGCGACTCGTTTTTGAAGCAAGTCCAAAAGCTAAGGTGTGATATATACTTAACCCACATAACTCTGTAATGTCTCATTGTTGGTCAGGTTCTCCTTGATGGTATGGTTGCTTGTGATCCTTCCCAGCTTCCTCATGCTTGGAAGTGGAAAGCAAATACAAGGTCCTTATTGATGCTTTGACTGGGACCTCCTATAACCGCCAGCAACTCCTACTTTGGTGTCAACATTCAAAGTTTGCTTGCTACTTCAGGGCATTTCATTTTTCATATTTATTGCGAAGCAAATTTTATTCGCGGACGTTAGCTAGTGCAGGCGATTGCCTTCTATTCATCGTGTATGATGGGAATTTTCGTGTTAAAGCTTATTTGCTTGGTTTTGGGATTTTGTATGCTTTCTCTAGGAGCTTCTCGTTGTAACTTTTTATTTCCTATAAAAAAACCTACAAGTGCAACTATAAATTTGAGGTGAGTTTTCAACATAGTCATAAGTTTTAAATTGCTACTCATGTGCACCTTGAGCTTTGAAATAGTGTCAATTTATATCTTTTATATATTTGTTTTATCTATTAATCTAAATATTGATGATTTTTGTCAATGTGGCTCACACTTTAGCTCATACGCCAGGATCTCATGCTTCGTGTCGAATCCAGACCCAATGATGGATTAAACGATAAATCAACCAGAACATAAATTGATACAATTTATACCTTATATTGTAAAAATGAAAAAAATTGAAATTTCATGGCCCATTTTTGAAAATCCAAAAACTAAAGGGTGTAAGTATATTTAACCAATAATATTATTCAGATGATGTTGGGATACCGCATTTTGTAAACCATCTTACTAATAGAGGTATAGTACAATACAAGTATGTACACACCATATTGAAATTAGTTTAAATGTAGTATTCTTGTATTTCTATTATTACTCATACTATTAGTCGAGAAAATGAGAATAATTACATTAATAGTTTTATTGTACATCTGATTTCATGTTTACTTCCAGTCATTAGAAACTTGAATACCTCAACGTTAGATAAATGCGGCCAGCGCGATCATAACGTCGTGGGTTCTAATATAACATTTGGTGAAAATATGGAGTTCAAAATCAAATTCAAAGATTTCGATATCAAATTGATTAATGTGAGATTGTCCTTTTACTTTTCGATCAATTTTTTAGTTTTATACTTGCCTGCTAAGCTAACTCTTAAGTTTGAAGTTTAATGAGTGTCAAAACTAATGAAACACTGACTTTGGGTAATGCTTGTTCTTGATTAAAATTTTTATAATGCTGAGAAATGGTGGAGCAGCAAACAAAGAAAAAGCATAAAAAAAAGAAGAAGGGAGGTCATGAGGCACAAACGCAAGGCCAAAGCAAAAGAAATTGAACAAGAGATAAGAAGTCAGTTTATCATGTAAATAGTCTAAGTCAATAGCACCGAGAAGCAGTGGCGTGCGCTTTGTAAATTATTATCTTTTGTAAGGTTTTGTACATTAGTAGCCTCCCATCTTTCAAGCATCATTTGTGTGCCATTTCTTCTTTCTTTTTGTAAACTTCTATATATCAATTAAAGAAAATAGTGTACATGTTCGAAGCAATTCTCCAAGTCTTAGCAAATTTTCACCTCTTTACTTTGGTGTGTTATCTGGTGAGCTTAAGATTCAAAATAGGAAACACTATTGTGGTCCTCTATTATTATCTTGCTAAGTAGCGATCACCGCTGTTTGAGCACTCTGTTGCCAAGTTTAATGCTTGCCATACAAATAATTGGACGTTAACCGAGTACCTCACGAGTTCTTAGTACCTGAATTCAACCACTTGTGGCCTTATACTCACATTGTGGTGAAAGCATCGCTGAGAAACATGTCAGGTTCATGTGCAAAGTTATATGTCTAGATTACCATAATGGTCATTCGAGCTATTAGCAGCTGCTTCAAATTTTCAAGTTTGGCATTTTAATAGTATAATTATAATAGTAAAGAATACCTTGAGAGACGGAAGTCATCCACCTGACGATATCACACAAACACTTATTTTGCATGAATATTGTATATTCTTGTCTCGTGCTTGGACACGTCCCGATCTGACCGCCCATGTGCGGGAAATCTTCAGCCAACACGTGTTAAATGTGAAAGCAATTATAAATGTGTATGTGAAAAAAAGTGGTAGATTTAGGTTAGACGGAAGTCGGAGTAGGTGATGGTAGGCATTATTGAGTGCATAACGGTGAGAACATGGTAAATAAGTGCAGGAATATAAACATTCACATCCTGGTGAGAGGATGGATAGTAGGAAATAACTAAAAGTAGGGCCAAGTGATGTATAGTGGAAATTAGCTAAAGCACCAACCTGATAAAAGTAAGCCTACGTCTGGCTGGTAATCAGGAAATGCGCACTAGGTCTTGAGAGGCTTAAAACATAAAGAGTGAGTGGGTCTAAAAGCAAAGATTTGATAAAACTTTGTTTTCAAGCATCTTCATCCTCATTTGGAAAACAGTATGGTTTTGAAAATACGCCATACTCCCCGTATGATGCATAAATACTATAATATCAGTGCTCACCAAGTGAGATAACCAAACACGGGGTACTCCTCAATCAGTGAAAATTTGCTAATCCATATGTAAACACACACAAATAAGTAGATAAGCTACGAGGAGCTTGTCTGCTAGATATGTATAAGTAATCTGTGAGTCTTCTGATAACACGAGTCTAATATTAAATTGTACAAGTAAATCCCCACACAGTTGAGTGCCTAGTGCAACCTAGAAAACAGGCGGCTAGTACAATGGATCAAAGTTGCGTAAGCGATCACAGTAGTGACATCTCCAAGCGTCAAGAGCTAGAAGTCGGCACAGTGATGCATATGCCCGAGCGTGTACATGTTGATGAAGCGACATTATAGAAACATGTGTGGCAATATAATCCGAATGTTCTATCTCCATGTTAGCATATGATGTGATCCATGCTAACAATTTAAAGAAAGCATTTAAAGAAAGCCTCGTAAATATACATTTATCAAACAAAAGACCCGCACAAAGCATGCATGTAAACAAGTGATCGGTCGTGGCCCCTATCTGAGGTAGCATAGTGATCTACAGATAAGTCTCTTTATGAATATCCCTTTATAATGTGATTAAACTCATAAAGTTCCTAAGTGAACTATTAATTAAACCTATCCCTTGTTGTTTATCAACAAGTCAAAAACACTCGTAAGAAATATATGTCTGACCCAGTGAAATACATTAATATTCTAGTAATATAAATTGATGGGGAAATGAAAAATAATGCTCCGCCCCTCAAGCTCACGGGTGACGCCGGTCAAACTAATGGTATCAGCGTATTATTAGATCTAACGAAATATTCGAGCATCTTAGATTTAGATCTAATGGGGGCAATATTCCTACTTGGCAGATTAAAAGGAATATTCCCTGGAGATATTCGGTTCTTTGGCGTCTTGCTTTGATTAGATAGTTCTTGGCTTGTCCCAGTGCCCGGTCGCGCTACAACTTTTGTGTGGCGTGCTAAACCAACTCGCTTCCCGGAAAATTTGCTTGGCCAAATTTCGTTCTTTATGCAAATGAAGCTAGAGGGTTAGAATGGCGGTGTCGCGCTTTGGTTTGGCCATACAAGCTCGAGAAATGGCACGAATTGCCTCGAAAACCGCGTTGGCTTTGTCGATCCGTTCGAAAACTCAGCAAATCAAGCAAACCACATATAGAAAATTCATCCTGCTCAGCAAGAGAGGGGGCAATGGTGGTAGTTCGAAACTGCTCGGTAGAATGGCCGAGAAAGAGTGCCGGAAAAGGTCATGTTCTTAAAGTGAGCTTTTCAGATCAAGCAGTTGAAGTGTAGAATGACGATTTACACCCCGTTAGTCAGCATCAGGAACAAAGTGATAAGGAAGTGATTTGATTCGTCTCGATTGAGTGGTTTCGTCGATGTGCATTTATTGCCATCACAGGTGAAAGGAGAAATGAGAAAAATAAGGAAGAAAAAAGGACTAAGATAAGGAAAATAGGCAGGGGGAAGAAGAACTAAATTGAGATATTTTGGATTTTGGGGGTATTGTGCACCCACCAAAACAGTAAGATCACACACGATCCGTATGTAAATAATCACGCACGTGTCCAAAATATCCAAGGGTATTTTATAACAAACTTTTTTGCGGGATGTTACATCGTAAACCTTGTCACACCTAACTCATAAAATTTATTTTCCAAACACGCACTATAATAGCATAAAGACATTTAGCATATATTTATAAGAAGATTAAAAGACCCTTAAGAAGCAAAGTTTTATCACAAAAGTTTATTGAACACTCCATTTTACTAATAAAGATAAAGGAGTTTATCATAATATATTAGCGACAATGCAAAAGCAAATAATACTTTAGAGTTTGAGAGAAAAAAAGAAAGTAGTGAAGATATCAGTGCTTGATAGAATTAAATAAAAAGAAAATTATGGTTTATGATAGATTATCTTGAATTTAGAATTAGTGAACAAAAAAAAAAATCCACTTTTAGAACAAATAAGTTTAATTTGTTATTTTCCATTTAAAGAAAAGCATAATTATATTTTTACATAGTGAAGAAAATCCTTAAACAAATAGTATTATACATCTTATTATTAATCAGCGAAAAATATAAAATTAAAATAATAAGCATAATAATTTATTAAATAATTATTGAATTATTTTCGAGAAAATTCAATAAAAACCATTAGGCAAATTTAGATTATATTACATCTCAATGAGAGATAATAATAAAAATATTCAAAAGTTTCTAGCAAAGAAATAAAAACTCATTGAGCTAATGAGTAAATGGCCAAGCAAGTAGAAATTAGATCCACTCGAGAATAATTGAACAACTAAAAGCGAGAAGTTAAAAAAATCCAATTAATGCAAAAATTAATTGAGCAAGTAGATAAGCTACATAATAGAATAGATAGATTATTAGTTTGATGGCCAGGTCGCGAACTAATAGAAAATATATCCAAACTTTAGAAAATTAGTAAATTAGATAAAAATCGAGTTGGTTTAACTTGATTTTCTGCAGATTAATGTATTCCAATTAGACAAAATAATTTAATCATTCAATTAGTGTTAAATTTTGCAAAAAAGTTAGATCAAATTGAGGCGAAATAGCAGAAATTAATAAGAGTTTTACATAATACACCTTCGTCACTTTCTGCCATCCTTATTACAAAAATTAGAAAAAATTAACTGACTACAAATAATCATATTAAAAAACCTATGATTAATCCCTTATAGAAAATTGAACTCTTTAGGAAAATGAAAAGAAATAGTAAGAGTAAAGTATTTATCCTCTCTTGGGGAAGAAGCAAAATTTAATGAAAATGATTTGAGAGAACTCTATGTCTCTGAATATAGTTTATATCAATTAGGTTTTATTTACAAAGCAAAAATAAAATTATAGTGGTATCAGTCAACATGAAGTTAGTTGTATTGATAAAGAAATTACAATTAATTTATTAAATAATAAATGATTAATCAATTAAGAAACTAATATTTTGATAATATCACATAAAACCTGATATGATTGGCATAGCGATTTTAACTAGAGCTTCAGTAAACAAGTATTAGTATACATATATGATGATAGATGAGATAATCACCAACAAGCATCGATAACAGCAATTTGAGTAGATTTAAGTTCAAATTTAGCGAGTCATAGGTTGTATTCCAAATTGTATTACGAATATTAAAGAGTTTAGTAAATATATTAAGTAAGCATAAGAATAAAAATTATAGGCCTAATCGGATAAATAGTCCTTGGTGATATGATATTAGGAAGACGAGTCTCAAGTGGTGCAAACAACACAAAGATTAAGCTCGTGTGGTAGAGTCCGTTGGTATTCAAGTCCAAAATTGAAAGTTTTGTCAGGCCTCTCATGAATTAATAAGCTGCTCGTGTGAGGTTAAAATTGTCATTTTATTCATGTCAACCATTCCACATTAAGTAAAACAAAACTAAAAAAAGTGGTTTAGAAGTTCCTCGGAATTTTGGAATGATGAAATCGCGATGTAGGTGCTCATCGTTTGAAAAATTAAGTGGGGGCGAGATTTGTCTGGCGATATTGGCCCAGAAATCAAAAGTGGTAGTTTGGGAGAAAAAAGGTAAAGTGGAACAATGGTAAGCGGCGGGTGTTCGTTTTGGTTTTTGATTGATCTTATCTGCCTCTTTCTTGTATTGTGTGTATTAGTTGACATGAGAGATTGAATTAAGTTTTCATACCCTGCACAACTAAAATATCATAGAGATGAGTTATTTTAATTTTTATTTCCCTTCTATAAAAATTGATTTCCGATGGGAAAGCCATCATGGATGGGCTTAGGTGAACCCGGAGATAGGTTAAAGAAGCAAAATGACAATTTTAACCTCACATTTTAACGGAGAGTTGATGAAACTTTCAATTTTGGGTTTTGAATCCTAATGGACCTACTGCCATAGGGGATTCATTCATGGTTTTGTACCACGAGGGCTATCTTACGAATACCACTATCTGCATGAGGACTATCTATCCAATTAGGCCAAGGTATAATATGAAAGGAAATGAAAAATTTGTGTATTAGCTTAATGTATACAAGAAAAGTGTGAGATAATATAATCACAAATTTAATTTATAATTTCAAAAATTTGGTTCAAACATTTGGAAGTAACCATGTTAATATGATAAAAGCAAAATCGTAGATAATAGCTTTTAGAAGAAACGTCAATGAACATTACCTAATTTACAAGTAGAAAAAATAGACAACCATATCATGCCTGGGTATGAAAGTAATGTGGGAGAAACAACAATTAGATTTAGTAATTATAAGCAATTAGATAATTTAGAAGATGATGAGGTATTAGAGCATTCGTGCGAGTGTTCGTATGGCTTTTGATAATTTAGATATTAATTTAGTTGAGCAAAATTTTAATCATATTGCGAGACAAACTCATAGAAGATATTGATAATCTAGATGAGGAGCAATATTGAAGAAAAAATATAAAACATATGATTTAGAATTGCATAAAATTTAGGATGAAGAAATGAAAAAATTAATTTTAGATATAAGTGTAGAATATATTTTAGGAGCAAAAGAAAATAATTTATTAGAATTAAGAGGTGAATGTAACCAGTAGTGGCATCCCGACATAAGGAGTATATCTTTGGTCCGGTCTAAGATACAGCTAGAACATGTCATTAATTTTTAGACAAATAGGTGGGCAATATCTGCGAACGGAGATAACTAGATTATATGGATGAAAATATGGTTAGACCATCTAAGAAAAATAGAATATACCATACATGAGAGGATTTGAGCAAGTGTGCGAGGTAACATATTAAATTTAGATAATATAGATCCACAAAGATTAAGGAAAAGCTTGGTAGAAAGGTGAGAGGAGAAAGGTTGTGTGCATGCAACATTAATGTTAGATTTTCTAAAACATGTTATAGATTATTTGAGCATACTTTAGATGTCTTAGTTTTTTTTATTAGTTCAATCATGGAAAGTACAAGATCGAGAACAACATCGATTAGCAAAAACAAATTTTAACGCTAAATGATTTTGTTAATTTAATTAAACAAATTTTTAGATCATAATAGATTAGATGGTAGAAGGCGAGCAAGAGCAAATAAGAGCTATAAGAAATTTAGAACAATTACAGGATGTGTGATTTACGTATATAGCGAGACTATACATTAGATTTCTTTAAATATTTAAGACCAACAAGTAGGAGTGCGATATTAATTTACTAGATACATATATGACAAAGATAAAAAGAACCAATGGGTGAAAAAATTTGAAATGAATGGCAAAAGCATCCAAAAGAAAAATTATATTGCAATAGTCACTAGAATTCAACATATATATGAGATACTTAGAAAAAGAGTGTAGTTAAATAAGCAGCTGATTAAGGAAGCAATTTTATATGAGTTGTAAGAAATATAGATTTACCACAACAATATGGTTGTCATAAGAAAAATAAGCATAAGAATAAATGAGTCATAGCAAACCTATAAGCAAAATAAAAAAATTTTTAGCATAAAACCTTCTAAAACATTTAGAAAACGTAAATACATTCCCAAACAATTTAGGAAAAAGTAGACCTTGGATTAGGAAAAATAAAGCACCTAAAAGATAAAAGATTAGTTGTAAATGTTATTTATCTTCGGAGAAATGAGATATATTTTGACCAAATGTCCAGAAATTAAAATTAAGCAGTCAGAGAGAGAGTACATTTAATGAAATTATTAAATTAGAAGAAGATGAAAATATACAATCAATATATGGTTAGATGATTGAGTAATAATGAAGTATTTATAGTATAGAAAGTATTAATAATGAAAGTATTTATAGTATTTATAGTTGATTAGATGTTATTGAGTTAGTGATCTGAGATGAATATATGTGTGCATTTGTAGAAAAGAGAGAAAGAGCATAAGAAAATTAAATATGTCAATTTAGGTTGACTGAGAGAGATGTAATAAGTGTAGTAAGTAAGTAGCAAAAAAAAAGTATTATAATACAAATTCTATATTGTGTAAAAAAACCTGGTTACAATAATATGTTATTAGAATTAATTAAATGAGAATCACTAGAAAATATTGAAATATTAGGCAATAGTGTTCATAGTATGAAAAACCAAAAATAGTTCTTTAATTACTATAAATTGTGAAATAGAATTGTAAAAAAATTATAAAACACAAACAATAGCAATGATAGATACATGAAGCATAAAAAGTGTCGCAAAGAAGAGTTAGTACGAGGAAAAATATAGGCAAAAATTAGTAAGCAGTTAGAATAACACGGTTTGATGAGAGACTTGTTTTATTTAACACATTGCATTAATAATGAGTTTATTAAAATAGAAAAACAATTTAATTTATCATTAACGGCTGAATTCACGATTTAGATCATACCCGTTCATTATAGGTTTAAACTTTTTGAAAAACACAAGGTTTTTTGTTTATGAATCCATTAATAACATTTTTTAAGAAATTAACAATAATGCCTTAGTGGAGAATCTTTTACACTAGCATCATGTAGAACTATGAACAATAATTTAAGCACCAAGCAAAAATGTAAACATCATTGTAGGACTGTCTTGATGAATGGTATAATGACATAAAAATAAATAAAAAGAGTTAAGCCGTTATGAAAATTGCATCAATTTGTTAATAAATTAAAAGCGAGCAGGTAAATTGTCCTTTCTACTAAGACTCATAATATTTTGGTGAGCAATCTTTAGTATATGTGAATCTCGGCCAGAGTCCATAGCTCAATGGTAGAGCATTTGTTGTGCATAAAGTAAAGTAAACATATCCGTGTTTTTACCACTCAGTAATTTACAACCCTCCTCTCCGGGGCGAGGCCATTGTCAAGAATGACTTTTTAAGTTTAAAGGAAAAAAGTAATCCAGGATTAATCGGATCAAAATTGTAAAAGTCTTGTAAATCCCCGTCCGAAAAATCTGAGCAGCATGAGGTTTTAAAGTAACTTTGTGTTGGCAAAAATTTAGTTGGTGACAAAACTACCCATTTTATCAATCGCATTTGCAGATATGTTGGGGGATATGAGGCAGTCTTTGATAGTTGCTTTCTAACAACAACAAAAGAAAGTAAAGCTTGCATACTATCGAAGCTGCAACATACCAAAATCAGTCACTTCAGTCAACATTCAATGGAAACTGGCATCTATAGGGTAACTTCCGTCTTGAAACATTTGACGTTGTACGTCATCAAATTACTCTAGACATTGAGAACGCAAGGATTTGAACCTTGATCTTCTCGCGTAATCTTATAACACATGCAGATTACAAGCTAAAGAAGACTATGCCATTTTGAGCTACATCCTCCTAGCCTAACTAACTAACCATACCATATAAGAAAATCCATTATTCAAATTAGCTTCTTGCATATATCCCTAGATTGATCTCAAGTTCAACACAACGTAAATCGAGATAAAAGCCAATGCCAACCTCCTTTCTATCAAAATTATCAAACAACGATTAACGGGAAAAAAATAATGTAGACACCAAAACAATACAACAAAAACCCAGTTCAAGCGAGAATTTTATCAAAACTTGATATTGATATATATAAACTTTATGATAATAATATATAAATAATCTTAGTGTAGCAACAATTAAAATTTGATATTGATATATATAAACTCATGTTATTATTACCAACAATTAAAAAATAATAAGCATTATATTTGAATTCAATGTCTTTAGACTCCAAATGCAGTACAGATCAGCACAAATAAATTATCGGGAGGAGCTCATGTAGCTGCTTTAAATTAAACCCGTAATTAAGAATATTCATCATTTTCAATTGGTTAAATGGAAAATCCCAGAAACACCTATCTGTTCTACTTCACTTACATAAAAATCACAACTTAAGAATCAACTTATATTAAATTCTGAACAGCAACCTGCACCGCAAAGCAGTACAATAAACCGGATAAAGCCAAGTTAGGGTCGGATAAGAAGGTAGCTACAGTGCTGCTAAGCATTGAATGCTCCCCGATCTCACCCTCCTTCCCCTCTCTCTCCCTCTCTCACTCCTTCTTTCGTAGTGAGATCGGTGTAAACATTAATCTTTACGCGAAGCGTTAGCCCTCTTTAGGATAAGAATGCACTTGAATAAGTTAGTGATGTAAGTACTAATAAAAATACCGCACAAACTTGAATACAAGGGGAAAACGGACTTTAAGCCACTTTTATTACAGCAATTTGATAAAAACGATGCAACCAAATTATCAAGGCGACGGACCTCACCTAAGATACATCTTGCATAAAGTAATGCCACCCCTTCAAATTACCTGAGGAAAAAAAAACCAATGTTGAAAGCGAGAGAAATAATAAAGTTTGAATAAACGGGCAGTCACCAAAAACCGATTGGATAAGCCGGCAAGCATCAAAAGACACAAAATCATGTGAAAAAGAAATTTTCAATACCCATTAGTTGATGAAATTTTCAATACTTACTTAAAGTCAATCGCAGACACAATGAGACTTGACATCATTACGGAAGAGTCGATAGCAACACACAAACATAGTTGTTGAAACAAAAGCCATAGTCCGAGAAACTAAAAGCCATAAATCACACTTTCTCATTAAGAAATACCAAATACCCCAAGTAGTTCACGCCTCTTTGTAATGAAATAAAGATGAAGATTGCATATTAGGGCCAAATCTTGCAGCAATTTTTCAGAAACACGAATCTCTATAAGCAAAGGCAGTTCCCGAGATCCCATAAACCACAAAGCGAAATTCATTCATGACAAAATTCTGAAACCCCGCACCAAAAACAACGCGTCTCTTTCACTAAAGTTGGACTACCCATTACAAATAAAGTCCAGGCGTGTTTGCATACAAAAACCATTATTCAAAAGAATTGTACAAGATCTCTACACACTAAGAAAAAGAAAAGAAAAATGTAAGCCAAAAAGACCCCCTCTTGCTTGAGATCGCTCAGGGCTAAAATTAGGGCGCATCAATAAAAAGGACCAATAAGCAATAACCTTAACTAATAGACCTCTTTTATCAAATGATGAATAACATAAAACAATGTTAAAAACAAGACAACAAAAATCCGAGTTCAAGAATAAATGTCATATGAATCCCCCCTTTGAAATAAACTAAAATTTTGTGCAGCAATTAGAACACGTGTGAAGTCTAGTTTTTATGTGTTTTTGGCTTTTTCCTTGTCAAACTTGTAATATTTATTCACACAAGCTCTTAGATGAATTTCAATTAGATTAAGGCTTAGGATGAATCTTGTTGTAGTCGAACCATTGAAGAACCAAGTATAATCTCAAGAAAGGTTGGTACATGCATACATTTAATCCAAGTTTCTTATGCCTTCGACTAGTTAAATTGCCTAATCAAATAGAGTATCTACTTTACCTTGTGGCACATAATTTAAGAAAACCACATGGGCTCTGCGACACTATTCACTCTCCAGTGAGTTTTCATATGATCTTTTTTGATTGGTTTACAGTGAGCAAGTGTCCATGAAGTGATCCTTATTTTAAGAAGGTTTAGGGTTTCATTACGGTTGGTTTTGGGTGGTGAAATGTTGCCCTTTTGCATAGAGAGTGTTTTAAAGCTTTGGGCTCCCTCTCGGTTCCTCTTTTGAAAACCCAGGCGCAAACTTATATTTTGTGCATCAAAATCTTGTGTCAACCCACACAAATCTTTTTGAAAAATATGTTTGCATTGTTCATCAGTCTAAAACTTTGTTTTCCAAATCTTCCATATGGAGCCTTGGTCTTGGATTCTCAGTTAGTTTCTTCTTTCAACTCTTTATTTAGGAAAGCGACTTGTGCTGTTTGAATCCACAGTGCATTTCATTTCTACATATTCACATCATTTGCATGGTTCATGCTTGGTTTTGGTGCCACAAGAAGATGAAGCTCATAGGTACAGCGCCCTCTTGTGGCGAAGAGATCTGGAGTGATGCAATATAAGGTTGCACAAGGTACAAGTTGCTCTCGAGAATAAGTCTAGAAATTGAGCTTGTTGTAGGTGCTCTTTGTATGAACCTTATTCATCACTAGTGGGTGGACTCTTGGAGTCCGGTTTGTGATTAGGGGTTTTAGGGCACCAAATTGACGTGTTTGATATATACGTGCTTATATATATCTTAGTATATTACATGCTCCTTCCATGTTGTATGATGCATGAAATATTTGTGTGCATGTTTATTGTTATTAAACTTAATGCATGTTGTATCACGACTAGTGTTGCACTAGTCAATTAAGTTTAATTCTTATATACTGTGTTCACTGTCGGTAACGGACTTGTATCTAGTTGACTAGTTATTTCAACTAGTCATATATACAGAATTTGTGTTTGTTGTAGATTAATCCATACAGTATTAATTTCAACCGCGATACAAATAAAAGCAGTGTGGCTTTTGACATAAAATATATCATGCAACTGTAGCAACAATAAAAACACAAAACAAATAAAATCATGTCATTCTAGCAACAACAATTAAAATAAAATCGAGAGAACGACTTTAACTTACAATTCGATATAAACATTCCTTCATTCAGTTACATGCTTTCCAATTGCGAACATAGATACAAATCAATTCAACTTATCTTTGGAGCTCCAATTGCAGATATAGATCAATTCACTATAAGTATTGATGCACTTCGTACCATGCTTTCAAATTAACCCACAATTAAAAATATTCATCATTTTCAATTAGTTCAAATATAAATCTAGGAACACTGATATCCATATCTTCACGATGACGTTGCACATTATAAAATCACGAACATTTACATTAATTTTGAAATGTAACCTGCAGCTACCACGTCAACAATAAACGGATATAAAAGCCAAATGAAAGGGATCAGATAAAAAAATAAACAGAATTGGATAGTGATATAAATTAATCTCATAGAGCATTGCCCAATCTTCAATAAAAAGGAAAAAAGGACTTTCATACCAATTTTATTTCCATCATCAAAACTTGGAATCCAAGTAAGACCTCACCTAAGTTACATCTGCATAAGTAATGCCACCACTAATAATAAGGTACATGGGAAATAAAAGACATGATGGAGTAGAAACAGGAAATAATAAGGTCTGAATAGAACAGAACCTGACTCCACAACATCTTCAAAGACCAGTTCCATCAACTTGAATATGACACTCATTCGAAAAAGAAATAAGATCCACACATAACCATATCCCAAATGATACTGCCAGATAGTTAGCATGTTAACCCCGACTCTTAAGTTTCTAATGAGGGCCTTCTGCGGGAGCCATCCACATAGCTGCCAAATGTTATGAACTCTTACAACATAACAAATTAAATGATAACTTGATAAGCCAGAAAGCATGAACCTCTTAATTAAGGGAAACTCCCAAAAAAGAAATTTATGCCCAATGAAAGTAGATATTGAATCAGCTAACCCCAAACTCAATAGCAGTACTTGAGATTTTTTTCTGCCTAAGACCACAACAAGACACATAGTTGTTGAAACAAAACCAGAATCCATGACTTCGGTCCATGTATAGTGCCATCTTGAGAAAATAAAGCCATGCGACAAAAAACTTCTAAGCATCTGCCAAATAGTAGAAGAGTCCCACCATATCCATACATCAAGCTGAAGTATTTGAGCATAAACCAAACTTCAAGATGCGTAAAACCAGTGCCAAGAGCAATGAAGCCAGAGAGTGTAACCCAATGAGAGTCGGACAATCTTTTTATGAAAAAAGTGAAGGATGACACATGAATAAGCGTTGAACCAGAGAAGCAAAGCCAAAACTATAAAATTGAATCAAAAGCAAAAGCACTTAAAGCCCTTCTTCAAAACCAGCATGTTCTGCTTCAACAATAAGAGACTCCATAAACAAACAAGATATACAATCTGCAAAATAATGGTGCTAGGCTCCCACTTAAAGGCCCTAAAGAAACAGAAGAGAATAAAAACATAAGCCAAGGAAACATCCATCTCTTTTAAATCAGGCAACCATTTTCTTGAAGTAATGAAACTGCATAACCAGAAATTTTTGAATGATCATTGGTAAAAACTGGTTCAAAATCGTAAAATTAAATCACACTCGAGAATCACTCAAACCCCACTTTGAAGCCAGCATGTTCTCCTTCAACTGCGATTAGAATGTGTCTGCATGCAAAAGCATTGCTCAAATTATGGCGCAAGATCTATACGCTCTAAAATACTAAAACAGAATCAAAGCCAAGAAAACCCTCTTAAAAATCTTCTCGCTCATAGCTTTTTCTTTTCTTTGGGCAATAAAACAAATAAAATGATGACAGAGAGGCTGAGAGAGAGGTAAACAAAGCAAAGCAAGGTCATTTTGTTGGGAGGTAGGTGACAACATAGCTAAGAGATTTCATGGTTGAACAAAGGTCTAATCCTTTGGTGAAGATTGAGACTAACAGAGAGGAACATACTCAGGGGTTACCACAGTTTCTTTTGACCCGGGTTGCGCTTCGTGGCTCGTATCCAGTTGAAGGCAGCAGTAGAAGCAAGAGGTCAGAGGTTTTTCAAACAATACAAAAGTCGCAATTATCAATTTTGGGTGGTAAGGTTCAACAAGAAGAATGGGGTCTTAGTTCTTTCAAAAAGTGAGGCAGATGGTTTCGTAAGCAAGAATGCCAAAGGGATTAATTTCTTCGGATGGAAAAGCAGCCAACAAAATTTGTTCTAAATTTGAATGAGGAAAAATTGTGGGTAGAGAATAGCGGGAATAAGAGAAACCTTCTCTGAAAAATTATAATTGAGGGTGCATCAGCCTTGGAAAGAGGTGGAGCATTCACTTCTAAATTTGCTAGGAAGGGATCCTTTCCAATGCCATAAAGAAGCTCTGTTTGTTTGTCAGGAGGTGCAGAGGAAGCAAAGATGATTGCAGAACTGGGATCATTTTCCATGTGTTGTGTGGTGGTGGCAAAGCCTCAAATCGGATGATCGAAAGGCGATTGAATTATGGTGGCTGGATTGCTGTTGTGGTATTGCCGCTGCATCTGGGCTAACAAATGGTTTCAAAGATTGGTGATGCTTGCGGTGGTTTGGTGGAAATTGATCGTAGACCTGCAAAATTTGATTTCTGCTTGAAGCAAGGTTAAAAATTGGACAAAATTTCACAGGTTTTATCCCAGAGGTATTAATGTTGATGGAAACACCACTTTTAGAGCCTAAGTCTCTGGTATCTGAGTTTGGTGGACTTTAGTATTCTGAGTCTTCAGTTTGAGAAACGTGATCAGGTGCAGGGGTGATCGGACACAATTCTTCGGCTAGAGCCAGCTAAAGAACTAGTTCAACAGTCGGGCAAGGACTATACAGACACGTGGCTGTTTTAGGATTGGAGAGTTTGAATGTCATGTTAGTACAGAATCTCGAAGAGAAAGGAAGAATTCACTGTGGAGAAAGAGCCTTTGGTGGATGGGGGGAAATTCTCGAGAGGGAATAATTGGAAGGTGTTAAGTCTTCTACAGCAAGTGGGTCTTTTATTTCTCTGGAAGGTGACAAGAATCTTTGATGGCTAGTGGGACTCCCATTAATGAGGCTGGTTTAATGAATCTTCTGGAGTGGAGAAGGGGTTGGATCACACAAAGAATTAGTTGGTCCTTTTGACTTTGGACATAAGTTGGGGCTTTGACTTTGGGCATGTGCACTCCTTTAATCATCAACGTCACGTTTTCAGCCAAATTCCTTCTCGTCAAGTGACATTGGGGCAGTGTTATTAAAGTGGATTCTAATTGAAGGCTCTGCCTTCATCAGACTCTACCTCTTTTATAAGAGATTTGGGCCATCAAAAAGTGTTTGTAGAGATTTTATTTCCGAGTCCTCCAATTTGGGTCTCTGGCAAGAAATAAGATTAAAAAAGCAATAGGAATTCTAATGTTTTCCCAATGGTTCCTCTGTTAAGGATTAGCTCGTCCAAAATGTGTCTGTTGGTTTAGGATTGTTTAGGAAAGAATTTCAGTTTTCCTTGTTCAATTAGGTTTGGATTTCTGAAGTCTGTGGGATTTGGATAAGTAATTTCTAATCTATTTAGAAATATGAATTCAATTAGCGCTGGACATGTAAGCCTACCTATGCTTATAAATAGAGTCTTGACAGAAGCTTGTTTTTAAAGAAAAAACTAGAACAACTAAGAGTTTTGAGATTCTGATTCAGGTTTTGCAAAAGTTATGTAATTCTCTTTGTGTGTCGAAGAAAGCAGTGATTACGGTAAGAAAATGCACAACTAGATGTGAGCATAAATTCTCTGACGAGTATAAATCTTTGTGTTTCTAAGTTTATATATTTGCTAGTTTAGTCTATTGTCGTTGGTTACATCAAAGAACAAGTTCTAGCAGTGGGCGGTTTATTCAGCAATTGGTATCAAAAGCCGGGTTCAAGGTAATTACTACGATGTTGGAGAGGGGAAGATGAATGCGGATCTAGACCTGCGTAAAGCCGCTTTGAAAACGAGGATGACCACGGACTAGCAAGGATGATGAAACGGTGATATAGCGGGTTTGGATGATGCACTCGATAGTGAAAGCTAGAGGTAACGCCAATGAAGGAAGCGACGCGGACTAAGGTTCTGAAAGCCAGAGTTCGTGAGATGCTTCACTTGAGTCGAGTTGGTGCTACATCACCGAAGGAGATGAAGCGCCAGGAAGCATGTGAAAAGTTGGAGAATGTTTATATGGGCAGCATGTCTAATAAGCTTTTTCTAAGGATGAAGCTATTCGAGCTTGACTGGGCGAAGGAGGTATGATGAATATCCGTGTGCGGGTTCCCGATTGCATAGCTAATCTTGAGGAAGGTCGGAAAAGCACAAAGATGATGATATCGTATCATCTTGCTGAGGTCTCTACCTTCATCTTTCAAGCACTTTTCAGAACAACTGCAATGTTTGGAAAGTGCTGAAGCTTGCAGAAGATGTAATTGAAACTCTTAGTCATATGTTAAAAGTTTGGATGATATAATGAAAGCTCTCAAGGCCTTTATGCCGAGGCAAGAGAGAGCGGGGAAAAGACAAAGGAAGAAAGCGAGCAGCAAGTGGTCAAGTGCTTAGAAAAAGAAAAGGAAGGATTTAGCCGAATGTAGTTGACGGAAATCATTGGAAGAGGAAGCGCAAGATTTGGAAAGAGAAAAGAAAGCTAAGATGGAAGGCTTCGAGGTTCGGCTAGTGCGGTCACCGAGCATGAGAGTGATGGGGAGCTTAACAGGTAACATCGGGTTCCCAGGCTTTCAAAAGTGAATTTTGGATCACGGGATGCATGTTTCATATGTGTCGCGATAAGAGAATGACTCGATACATACAAGGAAATCGACATGTGAAGAAGTCTTAATGGGGGCAGGTTAACCATATCCTGTAGTAGAAATTAGCCTTCATTGAGATTAGAATGTTCGATGGGATGATCCTGGAGAGAAACTTTAATGGAGCGTCGGTGTATCCACTGAACTAGAAAATTTGATTCGTTGGGTACTTTAGGCGGCCAGGTTATGGGTACACAAGTCTAAAAAGGAGAAGGCTAAGTAACCGAATGATGGCTAAGCTGTGTGCGGTGACCTAAGCGATAAGCTGTACAAGTTAATTGGGACCATATAATCGGGGGGCATTGTTTACGCCGTCGGAGGTGTAGACAGGGCCTTTCTAACTGTCATAAACTCGAGCACATAAGTCGGAGAAGGGGTTGCAAGAGTTACACAAGCAAGGCTGTTGGGCGTGTCATCTTGCAAAGCGGACTTTGTGAATATTGTGTGTTTCGAAGCAAAGAAAAGTATCATTCGCGGTAGCGTTATAGATACGTAGAAGCAGGAAGCGGCTTCGGCTATATTTACTCGGATGTTTAGAGCCTTGCACCAACTAAATCAAATGGTGGAGGCCAGGAGTATTTTGTTACTTTCTGGATGATTTTTCTAGGAAGGTTTGGGTTTTATTTTCATGATGCGAGAAATACGGGGTTTTGCAAAGTTCAAGGAATGGAAGACTAAAAATTGAGAATCAAAAAAATTTGAATGAAGATCAGATGCACAGTGACATTTAGTGAATATACAAGTAATGAGTTTATCGATTCTTTTATAGCGAGGAAGGCATCATAAGGCACTTCACGGTGAAGAGAGAAGAATCCCTGACAAAATGGAGCATTTCTTGAGAGGATGAGTGAGACTCTCATGGAGAGAGAAAAAAAAGCATGCGATTTCATGAAGGATTGCTTGATAGTTTTGGACATATACGGTAATCATGCAAGCTATTTGATTAACGATTACCATCGCGATTCGATTTAAGAAGCGTCAGTATAGTGCGAGAAGCGATGGACTATTCAGCTCGGGTATTTGGCTGTAGTCTTATGCTCGTATTCCAAGTGTTGAAGGTCAGCTCGAATCAAAGTCACACACATTGCATATTCTTGGGTTTTTTTTTTTTTGAGAAAGGGTGAAAGGTTTCAAGCTTTGGGATATCAACAATGGGAAGAAGGTTGTTAGCCAAGATGTTGTCTTTGATGGAAACAACCATGCCTCTTAATAAAATGAGAAAGCGATGGGAAGAAGGAGACGATGTGAAATTTCCGGCTAAATACAGTTTGGGTGAAGCTCGAGGTGGAGCAAATTGAGCAAGAGTGATCGATGATTTTGATGAAGAAGTAAGAGCATCGACATCGTTCACTAGTTATGAATCGGGGTGGTGCAAAGAAGCGGGCGATTGAAGACAACAAATCCAGCGAGACATCCCGAGTTCAAACTCTAACCAACAATTCACACGCAAAGAGATGCACAACGCGCTAAACCTAAAAATCCGAAAACGAAGAAGCACGACGATTTGGTTTTGATGCCTTTTTAAACCTAGTGAAACAAGAAAAACTGTGGTCGGTTTTGACCCGAGCCAGTTAATTATGCTGCCAACATTAGTCAAGGAGATCCGACTACTTATCGTTATATGATAATGAAAGCGAGATAGTTGGATAAGTGCTATGACGAGAAGAAATGGAGTCTCTTTACAAGAACTCTGTTTGAGGATTAGTTCCTAAGCTAAAGACAAAAGCAAAGTTGGATGCAAGTGGGTATTTAGGAAAAAGGACTACATGAACAAGATGCCGTGAGATTCAAAACAAGGCTAGTGGCTAAGGGGCACTCACAAAAAGGGTGGATTATGATGAAGTTTTTTCATCTGCGAGTCAAGCATACTTTATCATATTGCTTTAGCAATGGCATTTCGGCATGACACGGAAGTGAAGCGGATGGATGTAGAAGACAACGTTTCTTCATGGGGATCTAGGGAGACAATTTTCTTAGCTCAACCAGAGGTTTGTTGAATATGGGAAAGAGAACCTAGTATGTTAGCTAAGAGAATCACTGTATGGCCTAACGAGTCTCAAGGCGGCGGTACAAGAGGTTTGATTCTTCATGCGAAAATCAATTTTAGAAGATGCTTATGTAGTTTGTTGTGGTGTACTATCATGTGTTCCAGAGATGGGAGTGATCATATTGCTATTGCTATATGTGGATGACATGCTAATTGCTTGTCAAGACAAGTCAAAATTCAAGACTTGAAGAAGATGTTGAGCAAGGAGTTTGACATGAGATCTGATGCTGCACAAGTCTTAGCATGAAGTCAGAGAAATAGGACATTGGGAAGGATCACGGATATCACAAGCCAAATATGTCAGAAGGTTCTTGAAGCTCAACATGCAAAGAAGCGAAAAGTGGTTTCAACTCCTTTGGCGGCTCTTAGGGTTAAGTAGGGCTTGCCGATGTCCTAGAAATCGAGGAGGAAGCGACAAGCGAATGGAAAGGTGCCTTATGCTGTAATGTCATTGGGATGCCTTGTGTATGCAATGGTATGCACAGTGCACGATATTTCCAAACAATCAATGTCGTTTCTAGATACATGGCATATCTAGGAAGCCGGCATTGGGATACGGTGAAGTGGATTTTCTGCGTTATTTGAAGGGTTCTTGGCGACAAAGTTGTGTTTATGAGAAGCAAAGAGAAAGAAATACGAGGGTGTAGGATATGTGGATGCTCGATTATCACCAGAGGGACTTGGACAAGAAAGGTGAACCGGTTATGTGTTTACATGCAGCGAGGAGGACGATCGATTGGATGCTTCTTTGCTGACCAATTCACGGCTTTAGCCGACCTGGAGAAGTGGTCACTGTGCATTGGCGGAAGTTTGAAGGAAGCAATTAGGCCTAAAGAGTGGCTTGAAATGCATCAAATGAATGGGGAATCAATCAAAAAAGTTGTGTAGTAGAAATGATAGTCAAAGTGCCATTCTGTTTGGCAAAGAATCGAGGTTTTTCTGCTAGATCGAAGCACATTGGAAGTAAGGTATCTGGAGTCAATTGGAGTGGAGGTGAGGAGATTTGGATTGAAAGATTCATATGGATAATATCTGGCTTGATTTCCTTACGAAGATAGTGCGGCCCAGTTCAAGCATTGTGAACCCCAGTCGATCTTGGCGAGTTAGATTAAGTGGCTCAGCCTCTGGGTGCGATGAGAGGCAGAAGAAGGTGCCAAGGTGAAGACTCTTGAAGGAGTTTCAGTTGTGAAGGTTTAAAAGATACTCACAGGGTGCAACAGTCCACAGACTTGGTTTGACTCACCAAGGTGGAATTGTTAGGATTTTGACTCGTTAAATATGTCTACTGGCGGTTTAGGAAAAAATTTGATTTTCCTTATTCAATTAGGTTTGGATTTCTAGAAGTCTGTTAGGATTTGAATAAATTTCCTGAATCTATTTAGAAATAGGAATTCAATTAGCCTTAGGACAATATGTGATGCTTATGCTTATAAATAGAGTGCGGCAAGGCTTGTTTTTAAGAGAAAAAAACTAAGCGGCAAGGGCTTGTTTTTAAGAAAAAAACTAAGCGGCTAAGGTTTTGCAAAAGTTGTGTAATTCTCTATTATTAATCGAAGGTAGAGAAATCCTGGCTAGACAGGCATTATAAATTCTGCTTAGGCCAAGTATCGTCTTTGCGTTTAAGTTTTATATATTTGCTGGATTTAGTCTATTATGCGTTAGTTTACATAAAAGAACAAGGTCTAGTGGGTGGTTTATTCAACATCACCTCGCCTCGGCGACTCACGACGTTAGGGAAGCGAGTTTGAAAAGTTATCGATCTAAGATGGAAAAAAGCCCATTTACGAGATATGGGTGGCAATTAAAGGAATGAACCCATTGGGATTACCAATTAGTGAACATTAAGTGATGAAGAAAGTAGAGAGCAGTGAAACAATCAATCACCGAAAACAATGAGACTTGACATTATTAAAAAAGTAGACCTTTAAGAAAGACCTGGAGCTAAAAACATCGAGAACATGCATTAGGCGTGAAAGACCAACACTAACGAGACCATCGGATAACGGTATCGAAATCAAATCTGCATGAGGGCTTAAACCCCTTCAAAAAAGCGTCGCTCCCGCCCGGCAAAGAAGTTGAATCACATCTGAGTTGAATGTCTGTAGAAAAATCTGTTTCGAATAATAGAGCAAATATATAAACTAAGAAAAAGAAAAGAAAATCATACATATCTCATAAGAACAATAAATTAGAAACAAAAAATGCTTTAAAAGTATCAGAGCTCCATCCTTAAAAGCCGAGGCAGCCCGTTTTTCATTCAATGAGTAAGACAAAAGTTTGTCATCTTTAATAAAATAGTGGTATGCAATGGTTGACATCTAAAAACCACAAAAAACTAAACACAAATACATAAGACAAGAACTATGGAACCCGGCTGAGAAAGCGAGACCACTCTCATCCACTAAACTTGCACACCACAAACAAACTAATGTCGGACGTGTTTGCATACAAAAGCATTGCTCAAATAAGCGCCAAATATCTATACACGCCAAGGAAAAGAAAAAGAAAGCTGATGTGCTAAGCTTTGCTGCAACCAGCTACAAACCAATGTCGGACGTGTACGCATACAAAAAACATTGCTCAAATAGCTGGCAAATATCTATACACGCCAGAATGAGAAAAAGAAAACGATGAAAGCCAAAAGACCCCCTCTTAAGCTTTCTTTGCTCGGCTTTAATGAGTTAGATTCCATCCCAGAAAAGAAAAGGCATGCTGCATAAATAATTGCTCGAACAATTCGCAAAGCAAAGAAATACGAGAACAAGACATAGGCTAATAGAGTATCAAACCCCCCTCTTTAAAAACCGACAGCCCGTTGTCATCCAACACTACAGGACTTCATAAACGGAACTATTTTGAAATGGACTGCATAAAACATTTTTCCAATAAATGTTCCACGTCTCATCAAGCTTAGTAGGAGAAAGAAATTCCAAAACCACTCAAATCCTATTGGAGCGCCTCATTGGCCATATGCGGACGAAGGATAGAATGTGTGCGCATACGAAACAATCTAGATAAGAAAAACTAAAATCCTTGACAATGGAACCCTGTTAAAATCCACCGCTCTCATTTTACTTAGTAGAAATCCTAAAGCAAAGGCCTTCCACTTCAACATATCTGCAAACAAATAATTGGGTTGGCATAAGCGTTGCTAAATATGGAACGAGCAAAGCGAGAATGAAAAATTGTCGAGAAGCAAGAAAGCAATTGAACCTTCCTTTGAATCAACAAGTTCTCAACTTCCAACAAAGTGTGACTCACGACGAACAAACAAACCAAATACCATACACCCAAAAAAAAAACATTGCTCAAACAATGGTGCTAGATCATTAAAGCTTTATGAAAAAGAAGAAAAATAAGACATAAGCCAAGAAACATCAAACCCCCTTTTTAAAATCACATGCGAGACCATTTTCTTTGGTGAATGACACTCCATAACGAAAAAATTTTTTGGGATGCATCAGGCTTCATTGATCATTGATCAAATAGTTCGGATACCATAAATCCCAAGAAATAAGAAATTAAATGCGATCCGAGAAATAGCGCATTCACCGGGAGAATGTGTGCATCTGAGGTCGTGGTGATTCACGGGAGCCAAAATCTATATCACTACAAACAACTTAACAATTATGCTTGTCCTCATCTTAAAAATGCGGCATCATGCGTTTTATTTAAAGTAGGATTACTAAAGCGGAGACACACTTAAGACATCAATATACGGGGAGAAATTGGGAAGGCAGTACCAAAAGCAGAAATAAATGAAACCAATAAGCATTTCAACCTCTCCAAAAGCCGCTATAAAGGCAAGCCAAACAAGAGCTGGTACGCCAAGAACATTACTAACGATGGTGCCTTAAAGCCTACATGTAAAAATCAAACAATATATTAACACATAAACAAATTAAAGCAATGTTTATTTTATTTTAGCAGTCAGTTTTAAATTTGATGAGTGTGCATAAAACATTGTTGAAGTCAATAAATATTAATAAATAACCACAACAAAAAGAAACATCAAACCCATTTAAAAAAAAATCTTACTCCACAAACCATAATAATCACCTAAAAGCGTCGAAACTAACAAAGACATAACGACCAGGCTTAGTGAGAAGATTTTTTTCTATAAACCAAAAAAAGGACCGGAAGGCACCACCATTAATACATCAAGGCTGGGAGAGTATTTGAGACATAAATATTAAGCCCAAGATCGTGAAACCGGTCTTAGAAAGACAATGAAGCCAAGAAAAATCGGCAATGAAGACATACAATCTTTTCACGAAAAAAGCGAAGCATTGACATATGAAAAGCAAAACCAAATGTGATTGTTCCATAAAAGTAGACCAGGAAGGCTCAGAGCTAAAAACATTTGCACATGCATTAACGTGAAAAGATGAAGTGAACCATGAGAGAACATCAAATAATAGTGCGCGTTATTTGGTTTCAACTAATAGTCTGAAAGTGCTCGGTTCAAAAGCAGAGCGTCCCGTTGTCATTCCAACACTCTAAGACTTCGCAAAGCGATTATTTTTGAAATGGATGGCATAAAACATTGTTCCCGATAATTGTTCAGTCCTTCAGCTACTTGCCATATACTTAACGAAGGATAGAATGTGTGCGCATCACAAACAATGCTCATTTCGTGGCGCAAGATTGGATACAAAGTCTAGAAGCAGAGCATTTAAAACACGATGAAGAAATCCACAGATTAAAAACCCTCTCTCCTTAAACAAAGTGAGTCATAAACAAACAACAATGCCATATGCAAAAAAAAACATTGCCAGACAGCCAGTGATCTAAAGCTTTTGAAAAACAGAAAATACTTACATAAGCGGGAAACATCAAACCGTTTTAAAATCATGCGATCCATTTTCCTTAAGTCGAGTGAAACTCCCATAGCTAGAAAATTTTTGGGATGCATCGATAAAAGCATGGATCATAGATCAAAACTCCATATGACATAAATCCCAGAAATAAGAAATTAAATCGATCGAAACCACCGCAGGCTTTTTATCTCGGAGTTGTTCTCCTTCAACAAGGTTAAGTGTGTGCATAAGAAGCGTTTATTCTAAGATTACGGAGCAAAATCTATGCTCTAAAACAAGTTCAGAATTATAGAAGAGAAATCCCCTCTTAGAAATCATTAGCCTTCTTTAAGCCCGAGACTCCTAAGCGAGAGAAAGCTTAAAAGCATCAAACACGGAAGAGGTAGGAAGCCGTTTCCATGCATAAACTAAAACAAAAACAAGAAGGCATCAACATACAATAGAAATCCTACATTCTTTCATTCGAGTTTCTTGTTTGCTATTTTAAAGCATTATTTTTAATTCAATGTCTTTAGACCCCCGAACAAATCAAGTGGAATCAACTCATAAATTGTTAATGCATTTCATGTAGCTGCTTTAAAAATTGAAGCTTGACAGTGGAGAATATTCATCATTTTCAATTGGTTAAAGTAATCCAAACATATATCCATTCCTGCTTCACTTGCACATATAAAATCACAAGACTTTAGAATCAACACATTAAACTCTAAAAGCAACCCGCACCATAAAACATGGTAATACGATAAACCAGATATAAAGCCAAGTTAGGGTCAGATAAACTGAATGTAAAGCCAAGTTAGAGAGTACAACATAGGCTAACAAGCATCAAACCCCCTTTTAAAAAAGCATTAGGCCAAATGTCATCCAACAACCAGACTTCATAAATAGACTGTCTCGAAAGGAATAAGAAATTAAATAACAAGGCCAAGAACCCACGCAAGCCCCATATTCAGATTGCCCTCCTTCCACGACGGTTGTCATATAAATATGAGACTGAATGTGTCTGCATAAGAAACATTGCTCAAATCATGAGCGTAGAATCACATCACAGTCTAACAAGGAGAAAAACTAAAACAGATATCAAAAACAAAACTCGCCAAGCACCCCTTCCTCCTTCAGCAAGCCAACCTCCTATACCCAAATATTAGAGTTTCTCTGGAATTTCTAAGACACTACACAAAGAAACTCTGCACAAACTCCTACAGGTCAGTATGACTCTACAACATATAAAATAACAGTATAACAACAAGCCAGAAGCACTGGAATTCTGAGTCAAAGGAAACTCCCAAAGATATTTTTGGCCAATGAAAGTAGAAGATATTGAATCAGCCCAACCCCAAACTCAAGCAATGTGAGATTTTTTTCTGCACAAGACCACAGCAAGACACAAAAATAGTTGTTGAAACAAAACCAGAATTGTGACGATTGATAGAAGCAAACAGAATCCATGACTTCAGTCCATGTATATGATGCCATCTTGAAAATAAAGCAATGCAACAAACTCCATCTTGAAGCAGTTCATACTCCTCTACGATCCAATGAGAATGCTCAACTCCACCCAAAGACTGCATACATATAGAACCAGATCATACAACACTTTACAGAAAAACTAAAGCACTGTACTCCCTCTTAAAACCAGCCAGAGACTGATCTCATCTGTAGCTGTGTTTAAAGACAACTGCATCTGTAATGCGTTACTGAAATAACAATGCCGTATCTTATCCAAGGACAAATAAAGAATTTTTAAGTCGCCAAACAAACTTCAACATCACCAAATAGTAGAAGTCCCACCATCCATACATCAAGCTAAGTATTTGAACAGAAACCAAACCAAGACGCGTAAAACCATTGTAAAAGACAATGAAGCCAAGAAGTGTAAAGCCCAATGAAGACGGACAATCCTTTTATTAAAGTGAAGGATGACACATGAATAGAAAACTAAATGTGAGGACAGTTCCATAAAGTAGACCTAGGAAACACTGAGCTAAAAACATATCCACATGCTAATGTCAGAGATAGCGGCATATGAACCCCAAGCAATACGAAATCAGATCATAAGCCAAGAACTCAATCCCTTCAAAAAACAATATACTCACCCTCAACAAAGTTGAATCGGACGAGGAATTGGATGTCCTACATAGAAAAAATAGCTCAAATAATAGAGCAAATATATAAACTAAGAAAAGAAAAGAAAATCATACATATCTCCATAGAACAAGAAATTAAAGAAAATCATACATATCTCATAAGAACAAGAAATTAAAAACAAAAAAATGCCAAAAACATCTCCTCCATCCCATGACAGCCCGTTTTTCTTTCAGCCCGATAAGACAAGAAAAGTTTGTCATCTATAATAAAATAGTATTGTATAATATTCAGCAGCCCACTCTCCTTCACTAAACTTGCACACCACATACAAACTAATGTCGGGACGATACGCAGGCAAAAACCATTGCTCTATTTAAGCGTAAAGAAATATCTAGCACATGCGAGGAAGAAAAGAAGAAGCGATAAAGCCAAAGGAGCCCCTCACGAAAAGTTGTTGCTCCTCCTTTAATAAGTTTAGATTGCATCGAAGAAAAAAGGCATCTGCGTAAATAATTGCTCAAACAATTTACTTAAAGCTAAGCAATACGAATCAAGACATAGGCTAACAAGTATCAAGCCCCCTCTTTAAAAGCATGACCCTTTGTCATCCAAGTCTTCATAAACGGACTATTTTGAAATGGACTGCATAAAACATTGTTCAATAAATGTTCAGATGTCATCAAACCGAAAAGAAAAGAGTATATCAAAAACCAAGAACCCTCAAACCCCTGATTCAGACTGCCTATATATCAATGCTTGCCTTATGCGGTGAAGAATGAGAATGTATGCATAGCTCAACTCACTCAAGCGGCACAAGATCAGTTACATAGTCAAGAAATCCCCTTAAGCAACCCTTTCTAACAATGTGAGACTCAATATCGAGGCAGAAATTAAAACGCATCTGCACAGAATATTGCTCAAATAATGGTCCACATCTCACAAGCTCTCCAAGAAATAAGAGACGAAAACATAAACCAAGAAATACCAAACCCCCTTGAGAAGCGGAGTGAACCCCTACATTCTTTGACCATTTAGGCGTCATAACGCCAGGAAATTTTTAGGATCATCTGATATGACATTGATCATTGATCAAATAATAGTACGGATAATATGAAGCACAAAAATAAACTAAATCATAATCGGACAGCAATCAAACACCTGCCCAACAAAGTTGAATCTTCGCCATGAGCGAGGTTGGAATGTTCTGCATACAAACACATTGCTCAAACAATAGCGCAAACCAAACATAACAGATAAAGAAAACAAAAACACAAGCAACGGAACCCTGTTAAAATCCGCTCTCCTTTAACGGCCCGTAGAAATCTAAACAGGCGCTACTTCAACATGTCTGCAAACAAATAATTGGGGAGGCATAAACATTGTAAAATATGGAGACAAACAAAGCCCAGAATGAAAACTACATCAGAAGCAAAGCAATTGAACCCCCTTATAAATCCAGCAAGTTCTCCTTCAAAAAAGTGCGACTCGAGAAACAAACAAACAAATACCATCTGGAAAAAAATTTCTCCTCAAAGCTGTGCAAGATCATAAAAGCTTTCGATAAAAAGAAGAAAATAAGACAAACCAGAAACATCAAACTCCTTTCTAAAAGCATGCAGACCATTTCCTTGGTAGTGAAAACTCCACAACCGAGAAAATTTTGGGATGCATAAGAAAAAACATGGATCATTGATCAAATAATGGTTCAGTGCCATAAATCCCAGAAATAAGAAATTAAATCAGTCATGAACCACCAAAAACCCCAATACAAAGTTGTTCTCCATCAACAAGGAGTTAAGACGTGTCTGCATACCGTTGTATTATTCTCATATTGCAAGCAAAATCTATATACTCTAAACCAAGTTAACAGAATTATACTTGTCACCCTTTTAAAAATCATGTCGTTTTTAAGCTGGACCACTAAGCCAGACACACTTAAGACATCAATATACGGAGGAGTGGGAGTCGTATAAAAACAAGAAAAATAAATCAAAAACAGTAAGCATTAAACCCCCTCTCGAGGAAAGCCCATTCTCAAAAAACGAAGACAAACAAGAGTCACTCCAGAACATTTGCCCAAGCGATGGTGCCTTAAAACTTAAAAATGAAATCAAGTAACATATATTAAAACATAAATAAATTAGGGCAAACTATTTTCTTTTAACGAATTGTTTAAATTTGATGATATTCCCCATGATATTCAAATAACGGCATACGAACCCCATGATATTCCCGTTGTTTTTAGTACGAATAGGGGGTTTTGATTCTTCGTTTTTTATTTAAGTTTTGATTCTTCGTTTTTATTTAATTTCTTACTAAGTCAGGTTTGATGTGATGCAGGAACATATGTAGGAGCAATGTTTTATGCGATCCATTTCAACATGATACATTTATGAAGTACAAAGTGTTGGATGACATCGATTTCCTGTTTTTAAAGAAGGGGTTGATCACGATCTCGTATTTCTTAGAGCTTTGTGAAATTGTTTGAGCAATTGTTTGATCTCGTATTCATGCTTAGGATGGAGTCATATTTTTGGCCTTTTTCTTTTCTAATTGCTTGTTCTTGAAGTCTGTTTGATTTTCTTTTCTTTTCTTAGTTTATATATATTTGCTCTATTATTTACGATTGTATTTTCTTGTATGCGAGCGTCTTGACTTTCTGTGCAGGTTCAACTTTGTTAAAGGGGAGCGTCTTGTTTTAGAAAGGAGTTTGAGTTCTAGCTTATGATTTGATTTACATTATATCTTGGGGTTCGTAGCCGTTATTTGATTTGCATTAGTGTCTTCTTGTTTTTCATGCTAATGCATGTGCGGAGTGTTTTTAGCTCGAGTCTTTCCTTGTCTGCTTTATGGAAGCTGTCCCCACATTTGGTTTGCTATTCATCTGTCATCCTTCATTTTTTTCATAAAAAGATTATCCCTCTTCTTTAGTGCAAAAGAAGAAGGAAAAGAACAATGCGTTTTATGAAAAAAAAAAATAACGATAGCCGGATGAATAGCAAACCAAATGTGAGGCTTTGTTTCATAAAGTAGACCAAGGAAGACTCAGGAGCTAAAAACAACGCACATACATTAGCTGAAAGACAAGTAGACCTTGTGAGAACGCTCGGATAACGGCCTCGAACCCCAACATATGCGAAATCAAATCATAAGCGGGGGCTTCGAGCCGCTTCTAAAAGCGATTACCTCCTTCAACAAAGTTGAACCCGAGAGCGAGAGTTGGGATGCCTCGCATACAAAAATCTGATCCAAATAATACGACCAAATATATAAGCTAAGAAAGAAAATCATACGAGATCTACATGAAACACAAGAATTTAGAAAAGAAAAAAAAGGCCCCGAAAAGTATACGCTCCATCTAAAAAACGTGCGAGATCAAACAATTTCACAAAGTTATGTAAGAAAAACGAGATCAAGACATCGGCTAAGAAGCATCAAAGCCTCTTCTTCAAAAGCAGGCAGCCCGTTGTCATTCAGCACTCACGAGACTATGTGATTCTTTTTGAAATGGATGGCATAAACATTGTTCCAATAATTGTTCGATCCTTTAGCCTTGCCATATGCCAACAAAGGATAAGTGTCTACGCATACGAAATAATGCTCAAGCTCACGAGCGCAAGATTGGATACAAAGTCTAAGAACCGACATTTAAAACACGGCGAAATCCCCATTAAAAGCCCTCTCTCCTTGAACAAAGTGAGAGTCCATAAATAAACAACAAATACCATCCGCAAAAAAACATTGCTCGGAACAATGGTGCTAGATCTAAAGCTTTTGAAAAAGAAGAAAATAACACATAAGCCAAGAAACATCAAACCCAGTTTTAAAATCATGCAGACCATTTTTCTTCGTCAGTGAAACTCAGCAACTAGAAAATTTTGGGATGCATCGATAAAAACATGGATCATCGATCAAACTCCATATGACATAAATCCTCGAAAATAAGAAATTAAATCGAGTCAAGAACCACCCAAACCGCTATATACCAAGATGTTCTCCTTCAACAAAAAAGGTAGGAGAATATTATTACATACGAGGAAAGCGTTTATTCTAATATTCACGAACCAAATCTATAAACTCTAAAACAAGTTAACAGAATTATAAGAAAGAGAATCCCCTCTTAGGAAATCACTGCGCTCTTTAGCGAGACTCCTAAACAGAGAAACTTAAAAAAACATCAGCACACAGAGGACTGGAAGCCGTTTGCATGCATAAACTAAAACTAAAACAAGAAGGCATCAACATACAATACAAAATCCCACATTCTTTCATTCAGTTTCCTATTTTGCCTATTTTTAAGCATTATTTTTTAATTCAATGTCTTAGACCCCAAAACAAATGCAGTACAGATCAACTAAACCTAGAGGCTTCAAGCCCACTTTTTATTACCATCAATTTGATAAAAACAGTATCATAATGGCAGAATTAGAATGCATTTATAAGACACTGCCAAAAAAACAACATAAAATCTTGAAACTCTTAGAACTGGGAAACTAAAACAGAGGGCAGAAGCATTAAACCCTCTGTAAATTGAACCATGAAGAAGTACCTGAAAATGCATAATGCCCAATATTCATTTAGGTATAAAGATTAAAAAGAAGTTGCAAAAGAATGAAATTTAACAGATTCTACTACAGGAATATCTAACCGAGAATGCTATACAATTCTAGAGACAAAAATATTTGTGTTTATATATACCGTCAACAACGCTGGAAACAAGGCTAGATGCGACTCGAACCTGCTAAACAAAAGAAACCAAACTACCAAAAAAAAAAAACCTGAACCAAACATAGAAAACCGATAAAAAGACACAAAGTAGAAAACCGATAAAAAGACACAAAGTAAAGATAAGCACTGAGCCAAACCCATTGAAAATTATCAAACAGCTTAAAAACCACAAGGAACACGACTCCATCATACCAACGCCATTACAGGGCAGTAACAAATATTATTGGTCATCTGTAATAAAAACAACAAAAGTTATCATATTTCTGAAGAAATGAAAATAAAAAATTAGAACACATCAAAGCAAGATTATTTTTATCTGAGGAAAAAGAATTAAAAGCGATCTGAAAACACCGAGCAGGTGCAAAAGGTGCAGGAATTCAATGGACAATTTGATTATGGTCACCGACCACCCTCCCCTCCCATACTTCTTTTCAGCAGGAAATAATCAATACATAAAACCAGTTTAATGTTACGGCTGATAATACTGTACAAATTCCCAATTTAGTATATGTCAATAGAAGGTAAAAAAATTTAACGTTTTTGAATGAGGGAGAAAAGCAAAAGATTCTTATCGGCAAAAACAGAAGAGTATAAATCCAACCTCAGAGCAATCACACAAGAACGCCATCAAAATATTAGCAAAATACAATACCCCTCGTGTCTTGAACATCTATGCGAACCATTTATTCGAGCGATACGCAAAAACAGATGGTAAATAGAGAATCTTTACGCCTAATCAGAAACCTACTTGAACAATTATTGAATCATGCACACCCCAAATCAAGAAGCCAAGCAGATCAATCGGGAATTCGAGAGATATCAAAATCCATCAAAATCCACCAAATCTTATCAGCAACTTACGAATCGAGTTTTGGGAGCAAACGTAATCCAGCCAAACCCTAGAAACAGATACTTAGGAAGAGCGATGGCGCTACGAATCCAGCTGACACAAAACAAACGGAGAGCACTAAAATCACACCGAGAACAAACGTAATCCATCGAAATCTACAAATCAAAATCGCAGAACCAATCGATCCCTACCAGACGAATCGAAATCTAAAAACAGCAGGGGAATCTGATCGCTGACGCGACAGCGAACAACGGTGCCATCCGAACAAGTGAACTGTGATGACGTCTTGAGGGTATTTTTAATAGGCGGTCTAGACGAACGGCCGAGATTAAAGCGGTGATGAGGCCAATGGACGGTCAGAGATGTGATATATAGAAGGGGAAAGTGGTGGCGGCTGTCGCAGCAACGGTTTCCTAAGTCAGTGACATCAGCCATGTTCTACTGTCCACAGCCTCCCAACGGGCAGATTTGCAAGTGGGTTTAACGGCTAGTGCACGTGAAGCACAAACTGGCTCATTGAATCTCAGATGTCATGCATCCAGCGGATATAATTAAATTTGATTAAGCATCTTTTTTTTAAACTCAAAAGATTTTAAAAAATCGGGAAAATTAATTAAAAATTGAAAAATTATTTTACATAAATATGCAACTCTCTTCTTAACCCCAAAATCTTTAAAACTCAATACAAATTTCTCCATTTCTCTTATTCCTTTCTTTATTTTTTACATACCCAATTTAACGTTTAGAACAAAATAATGACATCGATTAGGCTCTAGGTGGTCCCTTATAGAAGATGTTTGCTTGTGTGATTGTTGGGTTACGAATATTGATAAGTTACACATTGAGGTAGGCATATCATGTGGTTTGAGAAGACTTTACGGACAATTTAGATTTAAGCTTAAAGATTAGATAAGGACATGTGGCGGAGACGCGATTGAATCTTATCGGAAATTTGAGTTTAGTTTTTAATAAATAATAACACGTGTCACGCTAAGGAAGTAGTTAAAATTATTATCAAATCTAAGATCGGCTTAAAGCATATTCAACCATGAATAGTAGTTATTTAAATTATTTTAACATTATTTAGGGTTGTATTTTTTTATGGTGAAGTTTTTAACAAAAATGGTGAATAGTAACCATCTACAGCCCGACTCGTAAATGGATGAAGTTGTACAAAAATAGTTGCTATTTTGGCGGTGAATAATAAGCGCCTAGTCGGCCCGACAATGCACAGAAGAAATGGGTGGAGTTGCTCTTGCAACTTAAGATAATGCCCTTTATTTTGTATTTAATTTTTTGTTTGTGGTCGGGGCCTTGTGTCATTATGGACATGATTTCTTTGATTAGAAGGATTCACTACTGTAAACATGAGTTACGAGAAGAATGGTAGTTTGGGAAAAAGAAAAAAAGAAGAGAAACTCTCTACCATTAGCGAGTGTAATGCGGTAGATAAGGAAGAGGAAACAAGGTAATGGACGGGCGGCCCACAGTGTTGGGCAACAAAGTAAACCCATCAAATTTTAGAGTAGTAATCCATCGTGTTCGAGTACTTATTTATATCTATGTCGTCGTGTTAATTTTAGATTAATTAATATGCAAAGTTGAAAGTGTTGAAACTAGTTGAATGTATCATTTTAAGAAGTCGTACAGCATTATTAGTTAATAACGCCTGACAATTTCTTGTTTGGTTAACATTTCATTCGGAAAATGCATTTAGATGGAAGCGCATGGCGATCAATCATGTTGTCAGCAGGCGATTCATTGTTGCTAAGTGATGACTCAGTACGTAAACCCTGGACTCTCTTTTAAGCGATTTCGTGTTTTTAATAGGTCGTCATCTCAAATCAAATGGAAAAATATTAATTAGTATGACAAAGTTGACAAATTTGGCGGCCATTACACTTGCAACTCCTTCTACAAGGATACTTGCACTTCAACTCCCTTGATGATACAAGCGTTCAATATTAATGCAAGAAAACCGGCAATAGAAGTTTTTCTTTGACACATTTATTTTTACCCAAAATTCACTTAGATCACGAGCAGTCTTACATTTGGCTGTCTGTGATTAAACATGTTGGATAACATTTGATAGATTGAAAAGCCATAACTTCCATTGCAGTGTCCAAATGTATAAATGCAGAAGCGTCTGGGCAAGCGGAAATTGATCGGCATCACTCTTTCGGAAGAGTACACAGGCAATGATATAATTATGATTCAAGAGAGCACACATTTAAATTAGCTTACGCTGACATTAAATAGAACATTCGGATCATATAGTCTGAGCATCCAAGCACCACAACTGTAAAATATAACTTCCATCTAAAGAGCAATCAAGATTGGGTCAAAATATAACAAACCGAACAGCCATGAGCAAAAATGTGATTGACACAAGTCTTAAAGAAATAACATGACCAGACATCTCAGGCTTGTATGAGATTGAGAACTCAACAAGGTAGTGGCTGATCATCTCAGGCTTGATCTCAACCTGATTGAGTATTACCATTGTACACTCCAATGATGCTTCCGATCATTTCTGGAACTACAATCATGTGTTACGCAGGTGAGTGCGGACAGGCTCTGGCTTTTTCACCGGGTGGTGCCTCCCTTTTCTGTTACAAGCACAAACAAAAACTCATTAGCTCAAACTTTTTCCTCAACCATGTAAGCACATGATAATCTGCAACAGAACCCAACAAAAAAGGAAGACATGCTTGATCTGACACTGAAACAGTATGTTTGCAACATTCATTTATCACTAGTCGCTAATCCTGGTGATGACTAATAAAAAATTATAAGGAAACTCCAGTTTATATAAATGCACAAATAAAAGCTCCTCTTCAAACAAGCTCCTCTTAAAATAATCATGCACATCAAAGCAGATCAGAAACAGGTCCCCATTTCCAGAACACAAATCCACATGCACTCAAGGTTAATCAAATTTGGATAGCAAATAAATGCATCCAACTACTTTTCATCAAAAAAACATAGCTAATATTTAGACAGACAAAACTAACCACAAAAGTCCCAAATCAATAATTTAAAAACACAACTTATTCACAGTGAAACACCATTTGCACCTTAATACATCACAAACCACATCCCCAAACTAAATTCAATATCTAAACGCAAAATCTGTAAAAATTCAGCAATAGGTTCCAAAAATTACCGCTTTTGCGGAAGCTTCTTGATCAAAGCCACAGGCTTACGCTTTAACCCCTCTGAAACCTATCAACCACAACAAGTCCAAACAATCCAATTCAAACCCAATTCACAAAACCACCGCGAAATTTTCGAGAGAAAAGATTGTATCGAGTCATTTGCATTACCTTCTGGGCCACCTCGAACAAGTTCTTCTTCTTCTTCACAGCAGTTTATTTGAAACCGAAGAAGCCTCCCCCTTCAAGCGGGTGTAGACTCCGAAGAAATCAGACCCAGAAAACCACCCAAAAGAATAGCAGACCATATTATTACGAATGCTTTGGATTGCGACTCAAGAAAGCTCAAAACTTACCTTAGCGAATCAATCGAAGTCGCAAGCTGGCTGAGCGCGAGATGATATTGGCTGGAACGTGACGACAGACGAGGTTCTGGATGGAAGGTATCGCGAGATTCGCAGGTGCAAGACTGGTGGAGTGGTGGTAGTTTGATCGGCGATGCCGGCGAGGAGGCTGCCAGATTCAGAATTTCCAGTGAGATAGAGGTAGAGAGGGTAAAGGGGAAAAGGAAAGATGAGGTTCTGGATTTTGGAGAGGGAGGCTGGGACTGGGAGTCCGAGAGGGCAGGCACTGTTCACCCGTGTTTTTCGGAAGCTGAATCACCAACCAGCAAATGGCCACACAAAACATCAAAACGAAAAAAGAAACTGCAACCGCTGCTATCAAGAATCTCTTGCCCCTTTTCCTTTCCCTTCTGTTTGCTAATAAAATCCAAGCTTGAACTGAATTCCCGCGGAATATGAGATGTCGTTCGCAAGGGTTTACTTCGGTAGAAGCGTGAAAATCCAATTGTAACGTTAGTTGTCCAACTGTCACTCGTAGGTTGAAGTGCGCGTCGGTTAAGGTGTAGAACACCGTCAGTGCAAGAATTTGGCAAACTAAAATCTAGCAATTTAGTTCACAAGAAATAGTCGGACACGAAACAAGTTCGCCAACAACTACGCCTTGCGTCGTCCCTAAGGAAGGAAATGCTTGATGAAAAATCATCAGATTGTGTCAAGCGACCTGCACAGAATATGAAATACGATAAGCCCGAATCAGTTTCCCAATTGATGCGATTTCGCGCCAAGTTGGTAAGCGTCCTGCGCGTCACACAAAGCGTCCAAGTGCGTCAAGCTAAGCGCCCGAAAACTACGCGTGCGGCGACAAAGCATCCGTCGAGAAAACTACCAAAAAGCTGGCGTTAGTGGCGTCGAAATTGGTATGACCTGAAGAACTTAGGATTAAACTAAGAAGAAACAATACACCAAAGGTGTAGAGTTGAAGAATTTCTCAATTCAAGAGCAAGATTCAAGAATTTGAAGTACGATACCAATAAGCGGTACACGATGTGGAAGGAAGAGCATAGGTTGTCGTAACCTCGCTCGATACCAATCGACACATCTAGGCCGGATGTGCGTGGACACCGAAAGTCGGAGTGTGGCGGCCGGCGCCACGTAGGGTAGCTGGCCAAATTGAAGGAATAAGGAGAATTTATTTGAATAAAGAATGCAGAGTGTACACAATTGTACGGGCGGAAGAATTTAATACAATACCATTCGTGCAAAGTCACGGTCACGGTATATGCAATGCGGAATTTAAAAAGCTTCGTCATACCAAGCGCCGAGCGTGAAGCAATCCGACCCTTTAAACCTGGAGTGTGAAACAAAAGGGTGAGTGGGCGATAATGAGTGAATTTTGTAAAGCGACTGTTTTAAAAATAGTAACCTGGCCAGCAGCGTCAAAATCAAATAATTGGTTTGGCAGATTTCGAGAAAGCGTGCTATAATAGTAGGTAGAAAAGAAAAGCGAGGGTAAGTACGGAAATATGCTTGCAGGTAGAAGCGGCGAGGAAAGTCAGTTAACAAATACTTTACTGAGAGGTTAGTAAAATAAGGATGCGGAAAAGCTTAGTAAAATCGGATAAATGCCTCTGTGGCATCCCAGTAAATTAGGTGATAACACCACAATATAAAACTATAAGATAAGCGGCTTCGTTTACGCAATCACGTGAAGGTAGCGTATCATCACAGCCAGTTAGCGAGTCGCCTTGACCTAGAAGCAATTTGCTTTGCGTATGGAGTCATAGCGGCGTAGGTGCGTGTGAACAATCACGTGAAGCGGGTCTTAGCCTCACAATCCAAGATACAGAGATGAAGCTCGTTTAGGTATTGCAAACACACAAGTTCATACGGATATATTGCATCATGAGCAGTAAGATGTATAAGTAACGATGCGGCTGAAGTGCTTGCACAGTAATCACGTGAAAGGCAGGCGCGTATGCGCATCCACAGCAGGCGACCTAGAACAGGCTGGCACCTGCTATGGGTCCATAGCGAGCGTATAGGTGCGTGTGAACAATCACGTGAAGCTGGTCCTGGCCCCGGACGGTACACTAAACACCGTGTAAGCAACCTAGTTGAGCATATGAGAACATACTACAGAGAATTCTACATAGAACAAGGGGGGTAATTTCCCTATAAGGGATACCCTCGAAATAATCATTATATAAGGTATTATCGGGGCCGTACCCGAAATACCAAGCGTATAGCTATAATACGTGAAATACCAAGAATACGCCACATGGGTACCAAGGCATAGAAATACCAACTTAATGGCAAACTAGGTGAACCCAAAATACGATAGGAATTTACCATATCCAAGGTTCACCCAAATACGGCTCAAAGCCGTCAGATAGGTATAAAACCCATATTCGCAAATAGGTACTAGTAGGGAATTAAAATACTTAAGTCCCTAAATTCCCTAAAATAGTGCCGGTTCGATACTAGCAATACGCGTAGAGAATCAATACGGAATTTCACCAAAATATGGTGAAATTCCCAAATGGAATTAGAGGCCCAAAGCCCACTAATTTTCAAAGCCCAACAGATTACCGAGCTAAGCTAGTAAACCAAGTAAATACCACAAGTACGAGGTCTACCAAAACTACGATATAATTATCAATTTAAAACCACAATAAGCGTAGGCACAAACCAAAATATAATTTCCCAAAATAAAACACATTTAAATAATAGGGAAAGGGCCCACTCACGAATACCGAAGCCGGGAAGTCCAAACGTACGTCCTCCGAGCACCAAGGGTCGCCAAACCTATTTTGGAACACCCAAGATTAATAACGTAATTGAAAATACGAAGAAAACGGCGTTCGGAAACCCGAAACGGAGTTTCGGGGTCGGAAACCCCAAAACCGCCGCCGTGGGCCGCCGTGTGCCATAGCACACGCCGCCACACGCTGCCATTTGGCCTCACCTATATGAGATATCACCGGTACAATGATTAAACTCATAAAGGTAACGAATTAACTAATTAATTAAACCTAAACCTTGCTTTCTCAATTTGGAGGTCCAAAACACCTCAAAAATTAACATGCATACTACCCCGAGGTAGTACACGTCGTCACGAGTCGCCCCGTGAAAACAGAATTGAATTTGGACCTTCTACGCGCCCTCACGCGCGGCTCAAACGCGCCAAGCCGCGGCTCCACGCGCGGCTCCAACGGCTCTCTCACGCGCGGCGCCACGCGCGGTTCCACGCGCGGCTCCACTCGCGGCTCAGCCGAGCCGGTCAGCGCCGGTCTGAGCCGGTTCGCTGACGTCAGCAAGGCCGGTTCGACCCGGTTTGCTGACGTCATCACTGACGTCAGCGCAGGTCGTCTGGTCTTTTTCCGGTCGCCGCCGGCCGCCGTGCCGGTCGCCGTCGCCGGAAACTGGGTTTCTTGGCCGGAAAACTTCAATTCGGCCTAGAACCTCCATTTCTCAACCAAATTCAACGATTCAAAAGGCAAAATGAAGCTGGAGTCAAGGGGAAGAAAGTTATACCACTTTGGGGCCCAAACTCGGTCGGAGTTGGCCGGAATTTGGAGAGAAGCTCTCGGCTGGGAAAAGGCCGATCACCAAACCATCGATCCACGGCCAGCGATCGACACGCAGAGCCTGGGTTTGAATCCCAGGACTCCCAGAAGTTCAAATATGTCCTCCTCGAGTCGAATCGAGGTCAGGATGGCTGGGTTCAGTCAAAACGGAGCTTGCCGGGGAAAATGGCAGCTCTGGTTCTTGTGCAGTTCGTGGGTTTTCTGGGTCCAGGAAATCCCAGAAACGATGAGGAAGATGATGGTGAATTTCTGGCGCCAAAGTGAGTTGAAGGGAGGCCACGAGTTTGATGGCAGAAGACCATGGGTGGCTAGATCAATTTTTTCTGGGTTCTGGTTTTGGTTTTCTGCAGAGAAGAAGAAGAGGGAGGAGTCTGGGTTCAACGAATGGGACCAAGCCCAGACAACATCCCACAAATCGTGGGATTGATTTGTGATTGGCCTGCTGCCAAATGGGTCCCAGCCCAATAACTCCAAAACTGTCCAATCTGAAAATACGGGAATGTCGGAAATCCAACGCCCGTAAAATATTCGTTCGGAAACCGAACGACGTACGGCTCGCGTCTACGCGTTCGTATTGACGAGCACGTCAAGAAAATACAAGTGAATGCGTCGTACGAGTTACGACGCAAAAGTCAACCGAAAGGTCAACCAAGGGCAAAATCGTCATTTCGCACCTTCGGGAATAAAATAATATTATTCCCGGAACGGGATGTAACAGATGTGCATTAGGGTGGCTATTTTGTTTTGAGAGAAAAATCAATGCATGCGTTAGGTTTTTAAATAATGATAATCATCTAATCTTTATTTCCTCATGTGTTGCATGCATTAGAAAATGTTTTTTTGGTTTTGGGCTGCTCTATTTATTTTAAAAGAAAAATCAGTTTTCTTTCATGGTTTTTAGAAGATTAATTTTTATTGCTGATTTTTCGTTGTGCTTCAACTAGAAATCAATTATGAAAATGTGCCTTGTGATTTTCAGGTTGCAGAAATCATTTTTTGTTTTGTTTTCAGAAACACATTCAGGTTGCAGATCGAATTTCAATAGCCGAGATGGACGTAAGTATTGTCCTTAAATTGCTGTTGCAGTTTGTTATTTCACTAACAGATTACATGGTCCCCGTATGCGAAGGCATGTTGAACTAACAAGAAGGATTTACTAGCAACAAGAAACAAAGATACTAAATCAGATTTTATATCTGAAACCATACAATCATGTAAGCATGATGTAAGGCAGTACTACTTCAACGACCATCCAAGCTAGAAGTTAAAGATACGTGAGAGGCTGAATCGGCTTCTTGTTGAGGTTGAGGCAGTGGATGATGGGCATGCATGTCTTGTGGAAGTTCTGGCAGCGGCGCTTCGAACTGAAGAACCTTTATCACCTGCCCTGCTTTTGGCCTTTCCGTTTTGTTGGGGTGAGTGCACCATAACCCCACAAATAGCAAACATTTCATTTCGTTTCTATCGAAGTTCGAGTTTAACCTCTCATCAGCTACATGGAGAAGATTTCCAGCAAGGTAGAGCTGCCAAATCCACCGGAAAAGTGGCACGTGATACTCTCCATCTCGGTATGTCCTCCTTCCACATGCAATTTCCAATGCTACAACTCCGAAACTGTACATGTCTGATTCTTTACTTGGCCTCCCTCCGCTTGCATATTCTGGGGCCATGTATCCGAAAGTCCCTACTACCCCTGTTGTCTGACTCCTAAAGCGCGGATCCACGAACTTCGCAATACCAAAATCACCAAGCTTAGTGCTGAAATCATTGTCCAACAGTACGTTAGCTGATTTGATATCCCTGTGAAGGACACATTGCTCTGCTTCTTCGTGTAGGTAATGAAGTGCCGAGGCCAACCCTAGAGCTATCTTGTACCGGGATTCCCATTGCAGGGTGGCTCGAGAGCCAAACAGGTGCGTGTCAAGGCTACTGTTGGGCATGTATGCATAAACAAGTAAGCATTCGCCTTTCTCGTGACACCATCCAATGAACTGCACCAGATTTCGATGAAATAGGCGGCTTATTATCTTCACTTCATTGATGAAGATTTTCTCATAGTTCTCGGATTCTGTCAAGACTCTCTTAACAGCAACTAGGCCCCCAAGATCTTGTAAGATCCCTTTATAAACTTGTCCTGACCCTCCCTGGCCAAGCCTTCTATCTTTCGCGAACTCATTAGTGGCCTTGACTAATTCTTGGTAAGAAAACCTTTTTGGGACAGCTAGTCTCTCAAGATTCGCACTTATAGAGGGCAAGGCATTGGAGCTGTGATTTCCATGCTCAAACGATCCAAGAATCCTTTTAACTAACCAACATAAGGCAATGCCAATCGCTAAAATGAACAGCAAAACTGCAAAACCTGCTATCAACCATGTCTCTTTTCTTTTCCATTTGATTTTCCTGATTGTCTCATGATCAGGATCCAAATTTGAATTGAAATCCCATGAGTATATCGTATGCCGCTCAGAGTATAATCCGGTAGCAGCTGAAAAACCAATTGTAACCGAATCAGGAAGGCACTTGCGTAAGTCAACATTGTAAGAAAGAGAAGAGTTGCCCATGAAAACAAGGTTTTCGTTGTATGTCCAAAACACACTGAGGTTTTCAGTGGTAGCATTGTAAGTTATCCACACATTCGCCTTCTTCTTGTCGTAAGAGCTGCTAAAATTCCAACTAGCATGAACAGCAGAGGAGATGCTATGTATATTGATCCCAACATGCGGCCCGGCTGGATCCCAGTAACTGTTTGAGTAGGTATCGAACTCAACTGTGACAACTTGGTTTTGTGACATAGTGTTGTTGAATAGTCCGAGAAAACCACCGCCCGAGTTTGGCGGAATTGGGTAACCAACAGGAGCAAGGAAAAACGCAAAACCGTCACTATAGTTGTCAAGGCCACCAGTGTTGATGATGAAAGTGAAATGAGTAGTGAAGTCCGCCAGTGACTTGGTGTCGGAATCCCATAGGTGCAAAGGCTGTGCATACGTAGCCCGCCCAACACGGAACCTCCATGGTGTGGCTGTGTTGAGGCCAATCCCTCCAAGTGAAGGCGCCGCGTCACCTTCGTAGACAATGTTCT
>CM031087.1:3398898-3414188 GCA_018257905.1 Gillenia trifoliata | reverse complement strand
AACTTGTTAAACTCTAAATGTTAACCTTAGTAGAACAAGATATACATGTCAGATATGAACTCTCTTATTCAGCTACCCATTTTTGTTGTCTAAAAAGCCTCGAATTCAATTATGCAGTTACCAATTATCAATTTTATTCAAAATAACAACAATAGAAATATGTACAGCAATACTTCCTACGCAAATCTTCGTACTTCTTAATGGCACTTCCAACTTTGAGTTGGAAAACACCACCCGCAACGTGAAAATTGCGTATTCATATACACCTTAATTAAATGCTTCAGTATTCAAACTTCAAACTCAACCCTCATTTATTCTGGAATATCGCATATTTCCATAAAACCCAACAAACCCATAAGCAGAAAATCATCCATGCACCACAAGTATCAGCCTCTTAGAAGATTATTAGGGTTTTTCAGTTTGGTTTGAACTACTCTTCCCGTTTTCCACTACACAGTAAAAGGAAACACAATATTTTACATAAACACAATTTTTCAAGAACCTTTTCACAGAAAAATCAGCAAAATAAAAAATATTTCCAACCCAAAGCAAAACCCTACCCAACCAAACACTTAAAAAACGAGAATTCCTCCAGAAATTTCAAAAATAAAAAAATAAAACAAAAAAGTTTACAAATTTATCATCAAACAGCTTTGCTCCTAAAAGAAACTCATGGCCCAAAAAAATATAAAGAAAATAGAATATAAATAAATTAATAATTATAAACAGAAAGATGAAAACGGACTTACAGTGAGCTCGATCAGAGTGAAAAATGAACCCTAAAACCCCTGACTATAGAAATGTTGGCTTCGAAATCTCCAAAATTAGGGTTTACAAGCAATGCATGTCAGATTTTTGGGGTTTTTTTTTTTCTCACTCTCTCACTGCGTTGAGAAGAGAAATATGGGTCGCAGCTTTTTTTTATTTTTTAATAATGATGGGTCACAGCTTTGAGAGAGAGAGAGAGAGAGAGGGAGAGAGAGGACTTTTGGATTGTAACGTTCCGGTCAGCAGCACAGCACTGTGCTCTCTCTCAGCTCGTTCTTTTTCGTAATTTTAATTTTTCTTTTCTTTTTTGAACTTACGACGTCGTATTTGTTTTGGGGAAATGGTTTGGGCTTTGTAATAACGGGCCGTGGAAAGTGGGCAAGGTTTGGAAGCAGTAGCAACCCTATTAATTAGGCATGCACCGGTTGTTAGGTTGGTATTGTTGTTTGTGAGAAGAGCTGGAACGAGTTTACCGTTATGTGACATTTCTTATTTAATAATGTATTGTTATGTGCAAGTTTTTTTTTACATGACAATATATTATTGGAACGATGCATCAGGTGAACTCGCTCCATGTAAGTTACTCTCGTTGTTTGTTGATGAAATTTAATGGTTTGGTGTGGCTTCAATGTTACAGGTTGGTTGTATTGTATTATTTAGATATTTTATTCTCAATCTCAATCATTCATTTCCATATCATTCAATTCAATGCTACGTAAAGTATCGAAATTTCTTCAATAAGAGCAACGACCCTATATTTTTTTTCTACACCTTACACTCTCTCTTTGCAGTCTAGCTCCCCTAGCCATCTCTGTATACATCTCTAATCACCCAAAATCAACATACTTGTTCATCACCAACCTTCATCTTCTTTGTATCATCATTATCTCCTTACCACCTTCTCTCTCCGTCAATTTATCTTCATTCTTGTGTCGCACAACCCAAAAACATACCATTAATTGCTTGTTTTCAAATCACTACATAAAACATATTAGATGAAAGGGAGGTGGCGTCATTTTTTAGCTTTAATTTCACACACTTTCTCTTTATTTTTTGTCATCATATTGAATAAATCAAATGAAAAAATGATCGTAATTAAATATAGATGTATGAGAGGCTAAAAAAAAAAAGTTTGCGTGTTAGTTAATCATTTTTCAAGATGGAAATCTATGCAGATCGTTCGATATTACACCTTCCCTTGTCACTTGACCTTAGCCCAAAGACACAAGTAAGTTATATGTAATTGAACTGACTAAATCAAGTGAAATACTTGTGTCTTACAGTAATGAACACATTTATTTGTTCCAAAAGAATATGGTTTGCGTCTATCACCATCTCCTACCCTAGCAAATACCAATAAAAGAGGATACCAAAACAAATTAAACAATCAAAATCGTCAAAGTCAAAATTTAAAATTTTATAAACCTTAAACCCTCAAAAAGTAAAAAACCCAATGAAGAACAATAAGTGAGCAACAATGGTGATGAAGCTCGTTCTCATCATCTCGTCGTCTGATCGTCTCCCTCTCCTCCACCAATCAAACAAACTCAACCCCAAAAAATTCTCACTCCCTCCCTCCATAAGGGCACCATCCAACCAGAAAATCTAAAAAGGATATGAGCTCAGTTAAGTACCACCACACACCTACACATACACTACACAGGACTAGAAGCACAAAAATTTTGGAAAAAATAAAATAAACAAATAGATAAATCTCGATCGAGGATCAATTTCTGCTCCTTGTTTCATTTAATTGTGAATTAACGGAAGAATGATTCTAGTCAGAAAAAATAATAAAGCACTTTTAATACAACACGGTTGCAAAGAGTGTCACATGTAAATATTTTGAATAAGTGTGGATTTTTCCTAAAAAATTGTAACCAACAACATATTATGTTTAAAAACACTAAGGTAGAATAAACATAATTATTAAGCATTGATTTTCAAATAAAATACCAAAATTATAAGGAAAGAGTAAAGTTGCAAAGTAGAAGGAAACTTCACACGATAAAAACAAAAAACTTTGAAGTGCGAGACTAAGGAAAAACCGCAATATCGAATAACTTATTTTTTTAATACAAGTAATAGTATATATCCAAATCTCAGAAGTAAATGCAAATCTCAGAGGTAAATGCAGCATCGGAGGAAGAATCAGTTCTATACATCGTTATTGCATGCGTTCAACGAAAATTGTGATGGCCAATGTTGTAAGCACATTACAAAGTAAAACAAACATTGCATGGTTGCATAAAAAATTGATATGGCAAAGCGGGAAACAAGAAGCTGGCTGGAGCCTGGAGCGAACAACTTCTCATAGTCGAAGAGTTGGCACAACCCATATCGAAGGTTGCTCGGTCAACTTCAGGAGATTCTTAGCTTCTGCTGTGCAAGGCTTTGAAAGTACACTTTGAGTTGCCATGTCAAATACTCCAAAGTCATGAGGTACACCAGGTCCGACTTCAGTACTGATTACACGATCATTGCCGCGAGTAAAGTATATACAATTCGACTCGCATCCTGGAAAGCTTGAAGCCGACACACATATTGTAGAGTTATCACCCACAAACATAGCGCAATCCCCTATGGTTTCTTTTTCGATCCACTTACGCTCATCCAACTTCAACTCAAAAACTTTGAATTTCTTCGTCGTACTCTTTCCATTTACTGTCTTAATGTATCTTTGAACCATCCAGAATTCTTTCCGATTTATATCCACAAGATAACTCTTGTTAAAGAGTTCGCGTGAATCACTGCGTACAACCTCCGAGTTGGATAAGCTATTAATATCAAAACATAAAAGTTTTTTATGCTGACCAATCGCATAAATTTTATCTTCACAATAAACGGCGTCTTCAATCAAAGAATATTTTTCGTCAACATAAGTCCAGCTTCGGTCTTTACTAGGCCTAATAAAAGCCAATTGACAGTGTTCCTCATATATTACCATAACAATGTAGTCATTTGCATTTAATATTGGGTCCGCTGAAATGACAGCCTTGTAAATGTAATAGTCGCAATCTTCTGCCCATTCTTCAATAATATCCGGCGGACAAAATAGTGGAGGAAGGCGAATGATTGGATTTGTTTTATTTCCCCCTTCAACCATGGAGAATGGGTTTCGCAAAGTTACTCTAAAATGTTTATCCATGGATATTAGCCATCCTTTTGAAGAACCACAAAATTTCTTATGTGGAATTTTTAACCGCACGTGAAGAACCTTGTCGTCCAAGACGTTGTACACCTTCCATATACCCTTCCTTTTGTTAGTAGAAATCAAGAGCATTGGAGAACACATCTCATTATCCTTGGCGGCAGAATGCCATGATGTACAAAACATACTGAATCGCATATAGTCTATGGGTGACAATACTAGTCTTCTTATAACCAAATCCAAGAGGTGTTTAAATAATCCGACCCAATCTGAAAAAAAAGAAAGAAGCAAAACAAAACAAAACAAAACAAATTATAGTCCACTATATATGGGTGTCATCCACTTGGGTACTACGTAGTGTTTAACCCTACTAGCATTTGACGGCTTGACTTATTCCTTTCTTATATAGGACATATCCAATTAAAACGCAACCGTCGGATAATGAAGTTGAAAATCGAAAAATTTGAGTATAAACAATGTGTATAAAGAAAGTTAACCTGCATGCATGCATAGCTTAACGTAATGACGTCGGTAGGAAATATGGAAAAGCAAGTTTCGTATACTGAGCAGTAGTACAAGTAATTCGTGGAAGATACTGAATAAAAATAAAAAAGCAGACATATAAAATTCAAAATAGAAAATTGATAGTTTCTATGAGAAAACTTACCCGAATTCATGACTGGCTCGATTGGTTAAGAGCAATTGCAGCCTATAATCAATGGCCTCGAATTTGATTTTTCAAATTCTGAAAAGAAGATTGAAGGTTGTGGCTTCCTTAATCACTGTATAGGTTTCGAACTCTTCCTATGGTTGACTGTGTAGAATTACACTTGTTCTGTTTTTTCTTTGGTGAAGGAATAGAATTAAACTTTTGCAGCCTTGTTTATATACATAATTTTTGTGCTCTGGGAATAGGACTACTTATAAGAAGAGGATTACTTTTCAAATAAAAAAAAAAAAAAAGGATTACTACTAGGAATAGGATTACTTATTCAATTATCCAATTAATAGATAGGATTACTTATCCAATTAAGGCAATGACATAGTTCGTGGGCCGGGAAAAAGTAAAAAGGAAAAAGGGATTGAGTGTGGTAGTAATATTTACATGGGCTTCTGCAAATAATTTTCCTTAGCGTGGGCCTGTTTAAGTGATGAGACATGGAGGTACACAAGTTTTGGGGCAAACAGATCCGTCCCAACCTCCCGCCTTGATAAAAAGCACGCCCTCTGGCCACCCATGTGCCTCGGCTTTCCTTCTCCGTTGATCTCCCGTTGGAAGCGCCATGGAAGAGAGCAGCAGAACCTTGAATTTGAAATGTAAGTTTTGTGGCCTTGAAATGTTTGAGAGTGATGAGAGTCTGCAAAACCATTTTGCTACACGCCACAAGAAAAGCCACGCCTTGAAGCAACCAACCAAAACCCAAAGCCCTCAAGGAGAAAGGGACCTGGAGGCCGATCACCGTTGAAGAATCCACCAAGGAAAGTGGTGCACCAAACACAAGTCAAAGACGAAAGCTTCTTGTGGAATCTGCTCAAGCATCACAAGAATCACGATGCCCGGTGGTTCCCCAAAATCCCACACTCGGTAATTTGCCATATTGCAGTAAAAATATCAAAGCTTTCATCTTTTCTCCAAGCTTTCATTTTTATGCAAAAATTTGATACCTTTGTCAACTTTACCGTAAAAGATGCCATCTTGAACAGATTAACCTAAACAGGGTAAATGAAAACAAAAAGATGCCATCTTTTTCTCCTCTCGTTTTTAGGCAAAGATGCCATCTTTTTGTTTTTTCATTTACTTCTCATTTAGGCAAAGTCACAGGCAGAATAATTCTTATTATTATTCTCATACAAAATCGGGGATATATATACAACCCTAGTTACACAACCCTAATTACATAAGGAAGCAACTTACATTCCTAAAGGAAACCTAATACCGTGTGACTCACGCTAACACTCCTCAAGTTGGTGCATAGATATCACACATGCCCAACTTGACGAGTGAGTCGCTGAAACTTTCGACTACATACGCATGAGTAAGAACATCTGCAAGTTGCTCCTCGCATATTACACATGGGAGAGAAACAATTTTTCTTTCGAGTTTCTCGTTGATAAAATGTCTCACAACCTCCACGTGCTTAGTCCTATCATAGCCGTACCGGGTTGTCTCCGCTATATCTCTTGCAGACTTGTTATCACAATATAACTCTCATAACCTCATTTTTCTTGAATCCAAGCTCCCCAAAGAAGCTTCCGCAACCAAAGTATCTCACACAGCCCATGCCATACCTCTGTACTAACTTCAGCTGATGATCGCAGACTACTTCTCTTTACTACGCCACGTAACTAAATTCCCCTCCAACAAAAGTAAAATATCCCGATGCTGACCGCCCACGCTACATCACCAGCCCACCCGTACCGCAAAGCCTTCAATTCTCAGGATGTCCATGTCTCCCTAGCATAATACTTCTTTTCCCGGTGCAGACTTCAAATATGTTAAAATATGCATGATCAAGTGGCCATGTGATCAGATTTTTGCGAGTGCATGAACCGACTCACAACACTTACGACATAAGCAATATTCGACGAAAATATGGAGCCAAATAAATTAGTCTCCCTACAAGTTTCTGATATTTGCCCTTATCAACTGGTACCTGATCTGGATATATGCCTGCATGATGTTTCTCAACACAGGTGTCTACCGCTTACACCCTAGCATACCAGCTTTCCCTTCAACAAATCCAATACATATTTACGCTGAGACAAGAAGATACCTCTGGATGAGTGGGCAACTTCAACTCCCAGAAAATATTTTAAGTCTCCCAAGTTCTTCATTTCGAATTCACCAAGGTTTACCTCGCAACCTTGATATTTCATCGTAGTCATCCCCCGTAATAATCATAAGCCATCTACATAGATAATCAACAAAGCAGTTACTTTATTCAATCTTTACGCTTCACAAACAACGATGATCGGAATGACACCGACGATATCCATTCTTCTTCATGGCTTCTGCGTGAACTGGCCAAACCACGCACGAGGAGACCGCTAAGTCCATAAAGTGACCTACGCACGACAAACCCCGTGTTCCCACCTCCGCATCATATCCAGCAGTAAAACCATATATACTTCTTTCCTCTAAATTCCCATGAAGGAAAGCATTCTTCACATCAGAACTTTATACAATCCAGGTTTGCAGCTAAAGAGATAAGTACACGTACCGTATCTATCTTGGCTACGTGTGAGAGAACGTCTCCTTATAGTCTACACCATATGTCTCGAGTATACCCTTTTGCTACCAACCTTGCTTTGTATCTGTCTATGGACCCACACTTTGTATTTGATTGTAAAACCTACGGTATCCAACCGGCTTCTTCCCATTAGGAAGCTCACTACTTCCTGTGTTTTATTTTTCAGAGCCATCATTTCTTCTCATCATCCATTGCTCTCACCCACCTCGATCTCTCAAAGCTCTAATTTGAGCTGGGAACTTAATGGACTCCATGTTGTCACCAGAGCCTTGCGTTCCGGGTGCAAGATTCTTACAAGATACGTAGTTGGCTATTGATACCTCTACTTCTCCGGAGAAAACCTCACAAATGGCACACCTCGATTTTAAGTCTTGGTGGCAATTTATACGTATTCTCATAATATTATTTGAATTAGTTGTATAATCATCTATTGTACTTACCTCTGCATATTCAGAGAAGATACATTGACGGCATTGTGGGGCTAGAGAGAGAGGGTACACCGTCACTAATCACCACTGACCGGTAACCCCGAGTTGTTCAGAACACTGTCTCGCACGCCTAGCCGCTCCCCGATTGTCCCCTGGCAATAACCGCCTGGTTGTTCTCTTCGGCAACAACCCGCTGCAGTGTAGTAGCACTGATTTCATTCCTTCGGCACTCACGGCTTGTGGCCTGTCCCCTTCTCCTACAGAATGAGGCTCCGGGTGACACTCATAACTCCCCAAATCACACCCAAATCCCAACCCAGATCACCCACGCCTCACTTCCGTGATCTGAAGTGGACGGTGAAGAGGAATAAAAATACTGGATTCAAAAAGGTAACATCCATAGTCACATACATATGGCGGGTTCCGTGGATGATAACATTGATGGCCCTTTTGGTGAGAAAACCAACAAAGACACCGAAGAGCACATGGATCAAGCTACTACGATGTATTTTGTGGACATGAACATACACCACACAACCAAACACACGAGGAGGAGAGGTGTTGGTGGACACCACGGGAACATGTTTACTGAGCACCTGAAGTGGGGTTTGAAACTTGGGCCAACACGGGATGGCATACGGTTTATGAGGTATATAGCATAGTGACCGCTTCAGCCAAAACGCTGGGGTACATGCACCACCAAGGATCATCAATGCCCGAGCAGTTTCCAAGATATGACGGTTTTTCCTCTCGGCAACTCCATTTTGTTGGAGGAGTGTGGACACGCTGCTTCGTGAGAATCATTAGTACACAGAAACTGGAGACAACTCAGAATTAATATATTCACCTCCATTACTGAGCGGAGAACTTTAATACTGTGAGAATATTGTGTCTGATCATCCTGGATAGAAAGACTGCAAACACCATAGCAACATCACTTTTTATGTTAATCACATAGCAACCAGGTCATACGGGTGCAATCATCAACAAATGACGAACCATTTAAATTCCGTATACACTGTGGAGGGACCCCAAACATCAAAATGCACAAGATCAAACGGGAACACACTTTTATTCATACTTGAAGGAAACAAACACGCATGGCTTTTAGCAAGAATATACTTCACAATGTAAGTCTATTCATTTATTCCATGAAATAAAACTAGGCAACAAACGCCAGAATAACCAAAGAAGCATACCTAAACGCAAGCATATCATCCATACGCTTTGTCGTACTAGCAAGTGATTTGCTCAACCGCAGCAGCCTTCTTCCTGAACGAAGTTATCATCCACATAATACAACTTCTCTTAGTGCCACGCCCAATGATCTCCTTGGTCTGAATATCCTGAAGCAGACAAAAATGGATATATTAATACAACACAATCCAACCTACTCCGTGACTTGCGGTATAGAGAGTAGGTGATGAGATAAAGATGGAACAACAACAATGATGCAAAGAGAGGGATGGTGTAAGACACACGGTGCCTGCTCCATTAACCGAAGTAGTAGTACCATTAGCCGTCTCCACACATGTTCTCCTGGCTCGGCCATATACCGAAACAAATTCTTAATGCAGGTCATATGATCCGCTGCACTTAGTCTAGAATCCAACCCGTATGATGAGCAAGTACGGAGGCTAAGAGAACATTGCCCCACGCATCATGATTTGAAGATGGTTCACTACCGTGTACGCGTCAATAATGACCGACTTGGCTCACTGCATTGCACCTCGGCTCCCCGTGATATTGCTCTCGGTGTTGTAGCAAAGCAAGGGCTGCCCGTCCACCAAAGAGAGCTACTATTCTACCACCCTTTGCCCGCAACTCCGTTTCTTCAACTCCGGAAACCACTGGTACTCCATGCTTTGCAAAGCATGGTCTTCGTATAATGGCTGACCGCAGAAGCGTACATTTTAAATTATCTTTGTTTTCCCGAGTAAATGGATTGGGACTTCAAAGATGAGTTCGACACACTCAAGGGGAAATTGGTATGTGAAACCGTGACACCATAGCAGCTAAAACAGATCCTCCCTCATTGGCTGCCAACATTACTTCCACCCATCCTAGTTGCGTGACGTTGAGCTTCACGCCTTACCATAGAGAACACCTCCTCAACAGACGGAAGAGGCCGAGTTCGTAAGAGATGTCACTACGAACTTTATCAAAAACATCATCCAAACCCTCGCCAGTTAAGGCATACACGCGGGTCCAATTGACTTCATCTCGCAAAGGTCTTCTGGAATCTGAGCACACTCCATCTTACTACCTTCATGATCCAACTCCCGCCAGCCACGTATTTAAGATCAACACAGTACACTCCCAACCGGACGTCCTTCTCGACGGAGTCGAAACGACTTAACCTTCAACTCATAGATTTGAGATATCAACCATCAGTATGTCGATAACCTCTTCCCATACTTCTTTGGCGGTAACAAGGTGAATAAAAACTCATGATAGCTGGCTCTATGGAGTTAATCAACCATCCTTTCACAATAGCATTCCCAGTCTCCCATGTCTCAGAAACTCGATACTGTCTTCACTTGGTTCCTCGATGCTCCCGACACAAACCCTTCTTACCACGCCCTGCAATATGCATCTCCACACATTTTGAACCAAAGTGGTAGTTTGATCCATTAAGTTTCACTGCACTCGGCACGCGAGGCATCATTCTAGATTATCACTAAGTTCAGAGGAGCAGAATTATTGATAGAACCCCCACCGAGTCTGTAAGCCTTCCGCCCGAGCCACCATCTTCTACGTCTACCATCCTTCTTTACCAAGAACACACAACAGCACAGATACAACAAGGACAGAAAGTGCACAGTCCTTAAGTAATCACAAAGAAAGGTAACAGCACGATGAGATTTTTTCACCAAACACAAGTCAAAGACGAAAGCTTCTGCGGAATCTGCTCAAAGTACCACAAGCATCACGATGCTCTGGTGCTTCACCAAAAATCCCACACTGGTAATTTGCCATATTGCAGGTAAAAATATCAAAGCTTTCATCTTTTTCTCCAAGCTTTCATTTTTATGCAAAAATTTGATACCTTTGTCAACCTTACTGTAAAAAGATGCCATCTTGAACAGAATTTTCAACTTAAATGAGGAGTAAAAATGAAAAAACAAACTTTTTGATAGGGTGCTTGCCCTTGCCACAAAGTGCCACTCCTCCACCTCCTTCTTTGCTACGGCGAGTAAACTCACGACCACAAGGCCTAGGAAGAACAGATGGGGTTCAAGGGCATGTCTAAGTGCTCCGGAGAACCCTAACTCCGCCACATTTTCGCCCCCATCCAGGGTTTGCTCCGTAGTTCCATACTTCTTTTATGAATGCTACCACTGATGAGTTGAGAAGCCTGGGTTGCCTTAGTGAGTTCCAAGGCAAAGAATTTGATAAGTATTCAAAATTTTCCTTTTCGGCAATGGCCTAAGGATCGGAAACTGGAATGGGAACCCATACAATTGCATAGCTATCCTCTACATGTTTGTTGTGAGAATGAGTATGTGTTTGCTGAATCAGGAATAGCGATTCCTCTATCGAAAGAAGCTCTGGCTTCGAGATCAATTCAATAGTATGACTACCTTGCTCTTCAGCTGAGATCAATTCAATAGTATGCCTTTGCTTGTGGGAAGCATTGCCTGAGTGGCAAGTCATCTCTCAAGGCAAAAACACCTCCAAAGATTTGAATTTTTTTATTTTTTATTGTTTGGTAGTTAATTGGTTGTCATCTTATTTGCAGGAGCTGCTCATTGAAATTCAAGGATGATGCTGGTTTCCTTACTCACAAGGAAAAATTTCATCCCAAGCCCAAACAATACAAGGGCAAGAATTGAGGTACTTATAATATGTAGCTGCTGACACTTTTGAAAGTAGAGGCCTTTATGCAAGGGACGGAGTTTGGTCCAGAGTAGTTAAGAGTTTTTTTGTAATAGGGAGTAGGCTACAATGCTCGCAAGCATTGAATGCTTACACCGATCTCGCCATTAAAATGAGGGAGGAGAGAGGAGAGAGGGGGGAAAGGAGAGTGAGATTGGTGTGAGCATTCAATGCTTGCGAGCACTGTAGCCAGTCCCTTGTAATAGAGTTGCATCATCAGAAAGTTATCAACTTGTCTTTGTCTTCACTTTCTCGGACAACCAACCGTTTATATATTTTAAAACATCATAAATCATCCTTGCAAGAAATTAAATAAATCTACACATCCAATTGTAATGACAAAATTAGACGAATTAAAGTTATTCAAGAAAACTTCAAAATAACCATCATTTAATTCAACCGTCGACATATAATTTTTTAATTTTGGTGATTTTTCGTAAAGATGATTTTTGAGACCTAAAAACTACACAGTTTGCTTGCATTGTTCAAATACAAATGTAAAGTGATCCCTAAAAATTTATGAAGGCGGCATCATGAATTGAGGCAAAGAAGTCAATCAGATCAGATTGATAACTTGTCCATCCGGTGAAACGCCAAGGGCAAAAAACCATACCCACAGAGACTGCGTTGAGAAGGGAAAAATGGGCCACAACAAGAGGCTTTTGGATTGTAACGTTCCAGTCAGCAATGAGCTCTCTCAGCTCCTCCTTTTTTCGTAATTTCACCAAGTTTTCCTTTTCATTTACGACATCGTTAAAATTTGGTGTTCGTGGAAAGTGGTTTGGGCTTTGAAAAAAAATTGGTTGTGAAAACAGGCCAGTTGGGTCCAACCTAATATTTGGGTCTTTGCTGGCCCAATAAAAAGTTTTCAATACACTTTACTGGAAAAATCTTCAGTGGTACGTACCATTCAGTGGTAGGTATAAACTTATTAATTAATATGGTTCACAGAGATTCTATTAAAGAAGAACAAGAAATCACAACCATGGTCTCTCTTTGTTTATAAATTAGAGGATTGCCCTAGTCAGTCGTTAGGGCTTTCATTGCATAATTCTAATAAAGATTATTTTCTTGCTCTTGAATTTGTACCTGTTCAAAAACAATTGGTGAATATTTTTTCAAAAGCTTTGGATATTGTTCAATTTGAAAACGTTAGTAAATCCGAAGGTGTGGGTCCAAATGATTGAATGTTCCAACCTTATGCCAACTTTGCATTTCATGTGTGTGATTTCATGTAGATTAAGCGCATGCTTTTTAATTTCTTTTTAGTTTTCATTGCATTGAAATTATTTTATGTAGTTGTAGGACCGCATGGCTATTTCAATTCTACAGTTGATTTTTGTGAAATTTTCTTGAACTAGGATAAGCTTCAAGTTGTAAATAAATGTCAACATGAAATACTATTTTTCTTAGTTCTTTTTATCTCAAATCTCACATTTTTTGTGTGCACTTGAACTCAGTTAATATTGTGAGACCCATTCACTTTTGATAATTTACATTATAATATAACTTGAAAAGTGTGAAGAATTGGGACCAAATGGAAAAAACTAGGTGTGAAAGTTTCAAAAAGAAGATGCATGTGTAAAACTTGACAGTCGACTAAATTATATGGGAAAGGCTACCCTCACACTAGAGTGAAAACTACCATTTAAAAGAGTTGAAACACTGTGTGGGTTGGTCCTCTCACTTTTTGAGGGAGTTAATGAATGCTTGCATCTTGTAGACCTTCAATGATGTGGCTCCTCGCGACCCTTTAAAATTGATTGTCAAAATTCTTCAAATAATTTATGTGCTAATAATACATACTTTATATAGCTTGATGTGGAGTCTCATATATTTTGAGTGCCACCAATACACAATAAAAATCCCAAGACCTTCTGTAAGTCATGTTCACTTTTATTTTTAACAATCTAGCTAGAAAAGCTCTGCTTGGGACTCACAAATTTTGATCATGGGTTTGAACCTTCTTGCATATCATACTTGAAGTTTGCATTCTTCATATTTTTTTTCTTGCATTTGGTTGGGGATGATATCTATAGTGACCACAACATTTGGTTTACTAATTTCTTTTTGTGCCATGACATGCTTTTATTGCTTGTTTGCCACTCGTTCTTCAATATGATTCATTGGATTCTAGTTATGTTTCTTGATTCCAAATTAGTTAGTTTGAATTGATTCGTTGTTGTGCACCCTAAGAGAACACATTTTGATTTATGTGTTGAAGTTTACTGATACATTTTGTTCATGTGCAGGGAAGATTTTGTGACTCTCTTTTGTTTTTAAATTCTGGCAGAATCTGTGTTGTAGGATTGAAACTATGTTTCGATCCTGTTGTCTATGTGCTATATTTTTCTCTCTATTGTTTTTCGTAGACTCACACTCGTTTTCTCCATTATGTTACTACTGATGATTCTATTGATGAACTCATTACTTCTCCAGGAGAACTTTCCGATAAAGATGGAGATGATAAGATCTTAATGAAGAGGATTATGATGATATTACACATGATGATCATGTTATTTGATATTCATTGCATCACTTCGTTTTTTCCGCTGTGTCTCTCTCATTCTTAGTCCGATACGTCACCACCACCATCCGTTGCTGCTACATCTTTGTTGTTGCTACAATCACGTTTTTGACGTTTGTGGTGGGCATAAAAGCATAAAAATTCTATAAATCAGAGATGTACCATTTCAGGTGCGATTTGGAATTGATGTTTGAGAGAGGGGGTGTGTGTGTGTGGCTGTAGGGTTTTAGAAACCGAGTAATGAACTGGGGAAATCCACTCCTTCCAAGTGAGAGCTTGAATTTTAAGTACATGTACATTGTGGTTAATTTCTAGCTTTTCTATCCGAATATCTATGGCACTACTCTTGCATCTAATAATATTCTATTAATTTTGATTTCTCTTAATTTCTTTTACAGGCAGCAGTATATGTATGGGTTAAATCTATTTAGTGCTACGGTCTAGTAAAATTCATCTTCACTTGTAAGTGACAAGTCTTTGGTTCGAATCTTTTAGTGTAAATATATCGGTGTATCAAAATTCTCACTTATTTCATAAGCCTATGTATAAGAGTTGTTCCATATGAATACTTGGTGTAAATTGATTCCCCCTCCCTACTCAATTATAAACTCTCCTACTTATTTCGTATAAGTCATGACTCGTATTTCCAATCGTATCTCCTTGCAGACTAATGATGGCTTAGTACAATTGGTAAAATACGAGTTCGATTCCTTCCACTGTAACAAAATTCCGACGAAAATACACATCTCCAAGCATACAAGAATACATTAACAATAAACAGTAGAGATCTGAACCGTTCATCATTACACAAAAAATTCAGGCAGACTTGAATCTAGTCTAGCCGGCGGAGGAGGTACTCGACTTGAACGAGCTTCGTGAGGGGCATTATCCATTCTCCGTAGAGGCGAGAAACAACCGACGGATCAACCTTATACTTTGCACTCACACGCACATTGTGTTGGTCGCCAGTTTTGGTGTTAGCATTGTCATGTAGGTTTACTTGTTGCCCAAACACCATTGCCTTTTTCTCAACTCTCTTCTTCACCATCTCTTCCACATCCACAAATGTCAACAACTTCATCAATCCCTCTCTGTCCTGAAAAATTCAAACCCGAATTTCATTTACTTTTCTGCTCACCCAAACAAGAAATTACAAACTTTTCGGCTCAATTTCACTTGTTCAATTGTAATCAACAAACCAACTCAACCCTATTACTGTGAGCTCTAATTAAGCTAATGCACGAACCTGAGCGCGAATTGCAGGCTCGTAATCTTGAGGGGAATCC
>CM031087.1:1368245-1452879 GCA_018257905.1 Gillenia trifoliata | reverse complement strand
TTTCAAATTCTGTTATTTTATTTATTTCTGAATTGTTCTCCAACAATATATACATGTATATATATACAATATATCTGCAAGCAATATATACAATTCTCACCATAATTGTATAATTTCAGGTCGACCTGCAATGTAATCAGTACATACTTATTTTCTTTTGCTTGGCCTTGAAGCCTGGAATTTTGGACAAGGTATGCAACAGTACTAACTAGCAAGCAGGCGTAGAGATCACACTTCACAGTGTTTATTAATACGTCACGTAGATTTCAAATATGTATATACAGCAGTACTCATTGCCATCATGCTTCCAACTCCTCCAAGTTAACCAATCACTACAAATGAATAAACTACAATGATCACCAGTCCAGGCTCTGGTTTTTGTTGCAGCTTTCTATTTCGGCAAAGGAGCCAAAAAAAAAAGATAAAAATCTGTGCAGGGGTGCTACAACTATGTCATCTGTACAACATTTTTTACAAAAAATACGAGACATATTCAAAAAAATCCACGGGTTACCCATGGTATGCCTAAACCCATTCCAATTAATAGTGGCCTAATGGGTTCTCACAAAACAGTCCATTTAGAATAAGAAAACCCATGCTTTCTCAGCCCATGGATAATTAGGCCCATCCATATACCGGCCCTGCCAATTTATGAAAAGTATTTTCGGAAAACAAAACAACTGACTCATGGTGGCCACGTGTCGGTTGCAGGAGTCATCACTCTCCCGCGTGTCCCGCGAAAAAGAAGCCGTTACAGCAAAGTCGGTGCCTCGTTGAAATGGTCTGAGCCTTGAGGCTCTCAGTCGAGTTTTTCCGGGTGACAGCGCGCTGCAGATTGTTCCAAATCAGCAAAATTTATGTACGTTTAAGTTCGTTAATTAGTGTTATTATTCTTAAATATCAAAGTAGTTAATTAGTCGTTAAGAGCAATAGTCGGGAGAACACTAGTATAAATTTCCATAAAATTAATTAATTATCTGCTAATACTGGATGATAATTTATCGATTAATAAAATTAAAGCCGCCGTTTTGGTCAGCGAATTCGAGCCTGTTGCTTTTCCGATGCTCTGCGAGCTTGAAAGGGGAATCGCCGCCGTCAAAAATGGAGGAGGCATCGATTCTGACGCCGACGCATAAATACGCGGCGGGCGCTCTGTTCGCTCTGGCGCTCCACCAGTCGCAGGTCCACCAGACTCACCAGTCGACTCCTCCTTTGCCTTCCCTGAAAGAAGAGACCATCGGCGAAGGCGCCAGCGTCGGCAAGAACGTTTCGGTTTCGGACAATGACGGCCTTTGGATCCACGAGAATTCCGGTTTGCTTTATCCCATTTTCAGGTACTTTCATTCAATTTAACAGCTCATATCAAATGCGCAGACGTGGGCGTAGCCACATTGATTAGAGCATATATGTTTACCTCATCACCTAAGTTCAATTCCCTCTCGAAGTTTAAACTAGTTTAAAGTAGAATATCGCTAATATCAATCTTTTTTTCTTTAATCAAATGCAAATTTGATTTCTTAAACATGTTGAATTACTTGAGGTTACATAGGGATGGACCATCAGCTGAGTACTAATAACACCGATATTGTCACCAACTTGCATTTAACCACCTGCTAGCACATCATGTTCGGGGTTTTATTGCAAAAGGGCTTTGGTGTTATTAGGAGTTGAACCGCTCATATCTTGTATTATTTTATGTGGGATTTTTTACATTGTTCAAGATTACTGCGAGTCTATGTTCCGCTTCATGATTTCTTGGTTGGAATTTCAGGTTTTTAGGAGTGGATGACCAATCCTGGAAGGGGCTAAAGGAAACAGCAGGATCTTCTTCACAAGTTAGGCATCATGTAGGGGCGGTGCGTTTTTCTTCGTCTTATGAAATTCAGAGACATCCGTATTTTTGGTAGACTGAAGCTTGAGAGAATTTTTTATTTAGTTTTCGGCTCATGTTTTATTCTTGGCTGCACCATTTATGTGTGTTTTTCGTTGTATCTGTTGGGTGTTAGAGTGATTTTGTTATTTTATGTTATTTCAGTTCTTGACATTACTATCGGAGAAAGGTGATGTGCCTTCTGAGGAAAAAACTGACAAGGAACGCGCTTTGACAAAAACCGTTGATGCCATGGTTCTTACTGAGGAAGACTCTCCTGCTCCTTCAGCAGAGAACCCTGTGAATGCTGAATACGAAGCTAAATGCCGTGAGAGATATGAAGTTCCTGAGACAAAACCACCGTCTGAGGTAGAAGCAAAGCCTTATGAGATTATAACGAGGACAAGTTCTGAGACATCCACTGAAGCAAAAGCTCTAAATAACGAACCTGAACCCCTGGAGGAACCTGTGGAAGAGGGAAACCTGCTCAGTTACGAAAGGAAAATAACAGTTCTCTATGCACTTCTTTCAGCTTGTGTGGCAGATAATTCTGAAGATGGCAATAAATGTTCGAAAGTAAGGAAGGGTTATGATGCTCGACACCGTGTAGCATTGCGGTTGCTGGCAGCATGGCTTGGGGTTGAATGGCAAAAAATGGTCCGTCTATCGAAACATTTCTTGTTTTTTCTTTTTGTTAGTTGATCTTATCAAAATAATAATAGTGTCTGCTATTTGATGAATATCGACTCTTTATGCTTCAAATGAATAAATAAAATAAGAAGAAGAAAGACGAAAGAACGAAACAAAAGCATATTGAGCCATCTATGAGGAAAGTTCTACTCTGCAGGAAGTTATGGAGGTGATGGTTGCTTGTTCTTTTATGGCTTCAATAAAAGAAGTTACTGATGACAACAAAACAAAAACTTCAGAAATCTCATGGGAGGAAATGAAGCGGGGAGGTCTAATTGGTGCAGCTGCTTTAACGGGGGGAACCTTGATGGCTATCACTGGTGGTATGAGATCCGTCAACTTCAAAAGAGCAGATGTCACGCCTTTTACGATACAACTAGTAGTCTTTAATTTGTTGTTGTTGACTTTTATCTTTTCACAGGCCTAGTCGCTCCTGCAATTGCGCAGGGTTTAGGTGCTCTAGCTCCTACATTGGGTGGTATTATCCCTGCAATTGGAGCAAGTGGATTCGCTGCTGCGGCAACTGCCACTGGGTCTGTTACTGGTTCTCTTGCTGTTGCTGCATCATTTGGAGGTGCAAAAGTGGTTTTGTTTCTATTATTTTCGTGCTTAGTTAGACTTATGAATATGACATCGTATATATAACTGGAAGAAAAACCTAGTCTTGGCTAATAACTAGGAATTAAGAGGATAGGTTACTTTTGACACAACTGCACAGATGGATGCTTTCACGTTATGGTACCGTATGTTCACATCATCAATTCTTAACTTATTCAGAAAAAAAGAAGAGCGGAGGTTGGAGTTGAGACTCATAGTTTTAGACTCAACAATCAACACTCCTTCGTGTTCGTCCAACAATATTATTAGTCTTAAACCTCCCAAAGAATAATACTCTTCACTATTATTGCAGTTTTTCTTCGTTACATTTACAAAACTCGTCTATTTTACTTCCATCGGTGTCTACTTTTTCTCTATTTAAAACCTATAGTTTTTATAAAGCATTTGGTCATCTTGAAAGCACATTCAAAAAGACCACCATTCCATAGGTTCTATCTTTCAAATCTAATGAGAAAAAGGGGTATGGAGTGGATACTCATCTACACGTTCTTCCGGCATCTCAGCTGCTGGAGCTGGACTTACGGGGAGTAAAATGGCAAGAAGAACTGGCAGCATTGAAGAATTTGAGTTCCGAACAGTTGGAAATTATGAGAAAGGGGTGAGTTCATTTTGACATTTTACAAATCCATATTTTTATTTTCGAGGGGACAGGGAAGTGTTTCTGAGGGATTTCTATAGCTTGCTGTTATAGTGGAAAATTGGGAATTTATATTGAGCACGACCTTTTTCTGTACGAACAACATTGCTGACCTTTTTCAGAAAATCTCCTTTTCAGCGGCTAGCAGTGGGAATATTGGTTTCTGGACTTGTTTTCGAGGATGAAGACTTTATAAGACCTTGGGAAGGTCAGAATGAAAATTTAGAAAGGTAAGCAATGCAAATTGTGTTTCCAACCACAAGTAGTACGGTGAAAAAAAATGATATGCCTTCTATAAATTTTCTGATTCTTAACTTGAAATTCTGTCGATTTTAGAAGCCTCGCATAGGTTCTGAATTATCATCACTGGCTAAGTAATTGATATTAATGTAGTGAATGCATAGGTATGCACTCTGGTGGGAGTCTAAGAATTTGATTGCATTGAGCACTGCAATCCAAGACTGGCTTACTTCACGTACGTCCTTAACGTCGTCATATGTCACTTTTTGTGATTGACTGTTGGCATATCTATGAGTCTTTGACCAACATTGTTGCAAACTGTTACAGGGATTGCATTACAGTTGATGAAAGAAGGTGCCATGCTAACTGTATTAAACACACTTCTAGCAGCATTTGCTATGCCGGCAACATTAGTTACGGCATCTGATATTATAGATAGCAAATGGGCAGTTGCAGTGGACAGGTAATTTTCATTTGTTAGGAAGGAACTTTATGTGGATGGATAATGGAATTGGAAAGATACGGTTTCCGGTTTCACATTCACATATCATTTGTGTATTTGAAACGCGCTATCTTGAGTGTTCCTTACTTGCATTACAAGACAAATGTGAAATTTTAGCATTCCCTTTTTCTTGACCAGATCGGACAAAGCTGGGAAGATGCTCGCTGAAGTCCTGCTGAATGGACGGCAAGGGGGCAGGTAGAAGAATCTCATACTATAAAAGGCATGTCCATAATTTCCCTTAAACATCATATGTATAGTTGACTTAAATCGTCCGTGTACGGTCCAGGCCAGTGACGCTCATAGGATTCTCACTGGGGGCCAGAATAATTTTCAAATGTCTCCAATGTTTGGCTGAAACAGAAGGGGATAACGGTAATCATCACAATCTTTTGCGGATAAGTACAGTGGCACTATAGTAAACAAAAATAATTGAATTCGGTTTCTGCATTTCTGTAGCTGGTCTGGTAGAAAGGGTTGTTCTTCTCGGAGCACCAGTATCGATTGAAGAAGAAAATTGGAGTGATGCTAGAAAGGTAGTTCAAAGCTTTGTTTTTCCTGTTTGCAAATTTTAATTGGTTTCCTTTGCAAGTTCTGTTGTGCTGCTACTGTTCTTAGTTCTTACAACCAACACTGAACGTATTTCTGCTGCACAGATGGTGGCCGGGAGATTCGTGAATGCCTATTCTATAAATGATTGGACTCTGGGAATCGCCTTTCGTGCAAGGTAGTCATTTATCCTTTAGTTTTAGCGTTATGCATATCCGAGTCCGAGGGTGGTACATAAGTGTTATTGCTACTCATATCAAAAAGCCATAAGCTATAAATCGCGTCGGACTAAGTGTTTCCCGTATACAGTTTACTTTCTCAAGGTTTAGGTGGAATTCAACCAGTTGATGTCCCCGGGATCGAAAATGTAAGTTCTCTAACTCCCAGTTATTTTCTCAAGTGCATTTTTGGTTTGTACTTGTATTGCATTGTTTTGAAGTTTCGAACTCGCTTCTCAGGTTGACGTGACGCAACTTGTCGAAGGCCACTCTTCGTATCTTTGGAAGACGAAACAGATCTTGGAGCAGCTCGAACTCGACTCCTACTACCCTGTTTTCAAAACAACAACGATGACACCCCCGGAGGAAAATAGCTCCGTCAAATAGTTCTGAACCTTCTGATCATGTTGTTCCTTCCCCCTTCCATCCTTTCTTTCTTAGGAAATGTAGTTTTTATTGAATATTTATGTTCGAAAACTAAAATAATCAATCAAAATACGAGAGGGGCTAGAACATAGCTAGGATAGAGTTACGTCAATTGGAACATATTTGAAGTGTCCTCCATAAATTTTACGAAGCTTATGGTGCAATGAAAGTTCTACGAAAATAAGTTTTATAATTACTTTTTAAGAAATTTGAAACCGATTAAAAATCGTGTGTTATAGCTTACAATTTTGGTGGAATTGCGATATTTTATTTTTCACAAAATTTTTTGCGTACACAATAGAAAAAATATTATAGATGGTGTGAAGTCAATTTTACCATTTATTGAGTCATAAAGCAAAATTTTTAAGCTTGAAAACTAAATACTAACGGGTCGGAACATAGTTAGAACGGAATTTCGTCGATCATGACATCTTTGAAATATCCTTCACAAATTTAAAGAGCTTTACGGTGCGACAAAAAGTTCCGTGAGAATTTTGTAAAAATTTGTAAAATCGATTAAAAACCGTGAGGGCCGATCTCAACATGAGGCCGGATGAGATGATGATTTGGAATTTTGGGCCTTTCGGGTCGACCCAAGATTTTTGAGGGTTTAATGCAGAAGACATTGATAGGGTTTTATCTCACGACTTCACCGTCTTTCAGTCTCCATCTCTCTCTCTCTCAACCGTCTCTGATTCGGCGAAACAAAATGGGCAGAAAGAAGAAATTCATCGACAAGAAAAAATCGGCGACCTTCCAATTACTCGCCCGCGACTCGTCCGATCCCAACTACGATGACTCACCCGGCAACGACCGAGTCTTTGTCCGAGTCGACAACAGCAGCTACTCCGTCGACAGCTTATTCCCTGAAGATAACCCTGACCACGCCTCCGGTGCCGGCGGATACGACGACGATCCCAATTCGATATACGCCGATGCGCCTGAGGATGGCGGCGGCGGCGGGGGCTATGGCCATGGTTACGGGAGCTCTGCGGCTTCGTCGGCAGCTCAGCCTTTGCCTGACAACGTAAGGAAGGAGATTCTGGAGCTAGGGTTTCCCGACGACGGTTACAATTACTTGCTGCATATGAGGGAGATTCGGAATACTGGCGCCGGTTCTGCATTTTATGAGAATTCCAAGGCTAAGCTCGGTGAGCTCCCGCGCGATGAAAAGGTTGGTTAGCTAACTTAGCTTTTGGTTGCTTAAATTCTGTTTGGCTTCCGAGAAAATTGAGGAAAGAGAAAAGTAGAAATTTTCTATCTGTTTGCATTTTTGAGCTATCAAAACATTGCAATGTAGAAGATTTTTGTTGTACTTAAAAACAGTGTTGTGGATTTTTAGGCATATGATGCTTCGAGATTGCGCATTTCGGAAACTGAGGCTCCGAATGAGAAGGTTATTTACAGTGTGGCTTCTAAGACGGTTAATGTGAGGGTTCAGAAAGTGGTTGATCCAGAAGTATCTGCATTGCTTGATGATAGTGATTTATCGCGGTTTGGTTCCGATGTTGAGGACTTGGAAGAAGATTTCGTGGTTCAGGCTAACCTTCCCGAAGAAGAGGAAGAGGAGGAGGAGGAGGATGGGGTTATAGATAATACGCCAAGTTTTGTTGAGCAATCTGAGAACAAAAATGTGACCAATGAAGCGAATGGAGTGAGAACAAATAGCGTGGCAGAAGCAAAGGGTGACTCTGCGGTTGAAAAGCCACGAGTTCATCGCCTTTTGGACGAGCAATTTGAATTAGTAAGTTATTGTTTGGCATTTTAGTTATGTTACTCAAACTCTGTATTTCGAGTCTCATGATGTAATATTTGTTCCTACACTTTTTTGTTTAAATCTCTATTAGCTCACAGTTTTGTTGTTATGAAAAAAAAACAGCTTGTAGGTCAGGAGTATGGTAGTTATGACGATGACGATGATTACGGTTATATACCTGAAGAAGATGAGTCCCTTGCAGAGAAGCTCAAACATTCCACCCTTAATGAGCGTGTGATGGATGACTTAGAGCTCGATGGAAATTATAAAGCTCCTGCAGATTTGTTGCGGGATAATGAGACAGTAAAAACGAAAGAGCTAGTGGACTCTGCTAATGAGCTTATTCGGCGCTGTGCGGAATATGGTGAGAAATATGAGAACGAAGATCAAGATGGAGACGTGGTCATTGTAGAGGAATCTAGCGATGAATCAGAAGTGTGGGACTGTGAGACCATTGTTACTACATATTCAAATCTTGATAACCACCCTGGGAAAATCGAAGCTCCAGGAGCAACTAGAAGGAAGCTTTCTGAAACGGTTGCTGGAGCCTTGGGTTCCACCGATCATGTGATAACCCTTCGAGGAAAACAGAAGCTGCCTGTGGACTTCCTGCCTCATAGTAAAAAAACTACTACTGAGAAGGTGAAAGACACGGGTGCCTTGAAAAATCAGCCGCTGAAAAGGAAGCAGCACGGTCAGGAGTCAAAGGAGGAGAAGAAAGAGCGAAAGGTATCCATTCGCTATTCTGCTATTCATCTTGCTCATCTTGAGCATACGATAATTTGTGCAATTGTGCATTCTATTTTGCTTATGTTGTTTCGTGGTTAAGTGCTGTTGGTTCTTTGATCATGATTCGGAGATTTTACGCATGTAGGCTGCTGTCAAGGAAGAAAGGCGTGAAGCACGTCGCACAAAAAAAGAAATAAAGGAACTTTACAAGGGTGAAGCGCAGCATGCCCAGAGAGTGGTTGCTATATCCGGCCCTTCTTCTATTCATCTTATGTGATTGTGCCGATCGTTAAGTTACACCTCCAGGTAATTGAAATTGCATCATTATTTCTTAGAAATCCGGCTGTTTATGTAAGTACTGTTTATACTAATTGAGTCGTTTAATTATGCTCTTTTAGGTTAGACTTGAGAGAGCACTGGATTATTGTCAAGACATTGGCATCCCATGAGCTTGCAGTTTTCACAACACCAACAAGTAAACATACATGGTAATCGACAACCATCCATGTTAAACGAGGCACTGTATGTTCCATCCTCATTGCCTTGAATTTGAGAAGCGTAGAGTACAAGTTAAGCGACGTTGGGATCGAGTAAAATTTATGTTCGGAAAGTTTGGTTTCTGATGTTTTTGGCTTTGTCATTATAGATAGGACATGCCTTGAGTTCTTTGTAAGCATATGTAATGTAGCAAGAGGTGAAAGATCTGCTACTAAAAGCATGGATAATACGTTTTGTTTTCATAATTTTCTTATGTAATTTTTTTTTTGGGGATACTTTTGCATTTCCACTCTACAATTCAGTGTGCATTCTTGCTTTGCTAAAGTAGAAGATATGTTAAGGAATCGAAACAAATATGTTAGAACAACTTCAATCTGAGATGGCACGGATATACCGTCATTCTGACGCAAGGACATACAGAAATATGAGTAATTTGATTTTTTTTTTTTTTGGGGGTTAATCTGAGCAACAATTGTGGTTTGCTACTCACCTACTAACGTAAGGGCTCAGGACGTGCTTAATATGACTTCACGTGATAATGAATCTCGAATAATTTGATTGAAGGAACAAAACTCTGAAACGAATTCAGAAATGATGGTGATAGCAACTAGCAAAAACATAATGCTCAGTGGGGAATAGGAGCCGTATGGCCTCAGTCATAATACGGTGTGGGATCCCAACTGCCGTAGTCTTCAAGAATTATTTCCGGCGCTTGTGCCTTGTAGCGGTGTTCTCCTCCCTGCTGCGCCTGGTTTTTCAATCTTGCGCCAAGGAGGATCGGTGTGGATCGAACAACACTAGGGTGCATAGACATGATTGCTTTCCGTCACTGCGGATCGAACAGCACTAGGGTGCATAGACATGATTGCTTTCCACCACTGCGGTAAAACACCATCAGCATTTGGTAACTCACGTCTCACTTTGCTTCTTTCGTCAAAATTTGTTACTCAATTCAAAAATTGAGGACACTTGACACACGTGTTAATAATAATAAGTCATATTTGTGCACACGTGACACACAAGTTGAGTTTCAGATAATTAATAAGTAACAAATTTTGTATTTCAAAGAGTTAAGTAAGACTCGAGTTGAGTTTGAAGCATGAGTTGCTTGAAACAAATATGCATTACTAAAGAAACCTCAACCTCTGGTTGATGCACAGAAATATGAATAGTGTGATTGAAACGGTAAACACTTGGTCATTAATTATACATTCATGATTTAGTACAACATGGCAGCATCGCCCATAAAACATAAATAAAATTTTGCAACAAATGAGACGACTTTATTAATTTGTTTTCTGGACAACTCCGAAACGATGTCGGAAACAATGGTGATAGCAAGAACGTAATTCTCAGTGGGGAATCGGAGCCATATCACCTCTACCAAAATAAGGTGTGGAACTCCAAATGCCGTAGTCATCAAGAATTATTGCCGACGCTTGCGCCTCATAGCGGTGTTCGTCTCCTCCTCCTCCCTGCCGCACCTGGTATTTCAGTTGGTCGGAAGGAAGAAATGATGGTGACGGGGCTGGGGCCCCGGCTGGTGATATTGGTGGTGATGATGGCAATGCTGTTGCTCTTGTGGGCGTAATCATCGTAACAGACATGATCATCATGCAGATCATGTGCTTCGCCGAGGTCACGGCTACTGCTCCCATGACGACGATTCTTCTTGGCTAGCAGCAATGCAGGTTAGGGTTTTCGAATTTCGAGCTTGAAGCTGCATTTGGCATCGTCAGCAAAAAATCCTGACATAAAAGAAGCAGTATAGTGTTTGAGCAAAATTCGCTTCCTTTCTTTCTCACACCAGATGGATGACTTAACCATGCTTCTTGCATGCATCTAGTGCTTTAAACGGAATGGAAACCCTAACCAGTTCTCCTCCTACATATATTTACTTTTTACTACGAGATTTATCTTCGAATCAGAGGAGTAAAAACATCGTCGGATGGCTGTAAAAATAATTGCTAACTGCAGAAACAGAAATTCACATCTCCATGTGTGACACAAACCAATAAATCTCAAAACGACAGGAACAAATCTGGATCAAGCAAAGTAAAGAGCCTCCCACAAAAAGAAAGAACGAAAGCACGTTATACGACATCAGAAACACCGGTGAAGAAACAAATGTATTATACAACGGCATAATGCCCACCGAACGCATTCGTGATCTATATATTTCACACTGAGCAACTAGATTACGACGAAGGAAATATACAGAATAAACAGGAAAAAAGTCTAGCTATGGGGCCTTGTGGGATTGCAATGTAAAGCACTTGCACTTATCTTTCATGGCTTCAGCCTCGCTTCCGTATTCTCTGAATTTGTACTCTTCCTGCTTATAGGTAGGAGGCACCTTTCCCTCGCTATAGCATTGATTACACAAACTGAAATGAGATTTTACCTCCTTAAATCGGGACCCAATAATCGGATAGCGGCAGACCGAGCAAACATGGTTACCGTGGCGGTTTCTGTCCCCCGTTTCAAGCTTCGACAGCGTGGACATGATACCAAAACCCCAATCTGGGTCGTCAAACATGACACAAAACTCTGTGAAAGACATTGTGGAAAGATCTGTTTCTCCATGGAGTTCCAGCATCTCGCTAACTCCATGGGAAGGGACATATATGGCTCTCAACAAGTTGATGTATTTAGTGGCACCGGCTTTTCTTATCTGAGAACCACCACCTTCGTTCACAGGACGCCATAATAGCGCATCAAACGCAACTCGTTTGCGCTTTTCTGGCGAGCCACTGCAAATAGGGGCTAGAACAGCAAAAAACATGCCTAAATCCACTCTGCCTGAGCCTGTATCATCCATGACAGAGAGTATCCTCTCGTTTATGGCTTTAACAGCTCCTTGGAAAGTATCTGGCTTTAGGAAATCAAGCAACCTGCGGAGGATTACTTCCAAATTAGGCTTGCGTATGGATCTCTGAGGAACACCAGTACCTGAATACGAAACGGGTACTTCACCATCATTCATTTCCTTCTTAAGAAGCTCCACATCACATCGACTCAACCTGGTAATCCTCTGAAAGGCCCTAATCTCAAGTGCATTGGCCATGTCCTGCCTCAAAGTAGTCTTCTCCCCAGCTGCCTTAAATTTCGAGGGTTCCACAACGACAAAAGAACCCTCTCCATTGGTTGCCTTCACCTTCTTCTTCTGCAGCTGCTTCAAATGTGCAATGGCATCATGCAATTCAACCCTGTTGGTCATTTTCAATGCTTCCTTCAAAGCCTTCTTAGCTTCCTCAGTTTCCCGAGCTCCCAACAACGACACGGCCTTATTAAGCTGAGCACGCCAATGGTTCGGCCACACAGCTAAAACCCTAGTATACATTTCAGATGCTCTCGGAAACCTACCCGAATCCATATACAGCCCACCCAAATTATACAAAGCATCCACATGACCAGGTTTCAAATCAATGGCTTTCTGAAAGGTGGCAATTGCCCTCTCATCCTCCCCCATGGCATGCAAAGCCGACGCCAAATCACAATGCGCATCGGCATAATCGGGCTTCATAAAAATGGCCTCATCCAAGGCCTTGACAGCCGCCCTATATTCCCCAACCCCGAAAAGAGCACTACCCAAAAGCTTCAATGCTCTAAAATGTGTTGGACAAAGAATTGCAGCTTCTCTATAATACTCACAAGCACTCATAACCATACCTTCACCTTCAAGCGCAATCCCGAGATTCACATAAATCTGTGGAAGCAGATAAGCCCACTGGTTGCCGCCGGCCTCCGCCGCCTCCAACGCCAGCAAAAACTCATCTTTCGCTTCCTTATACCTGCCAAGAACGTACAAGCAATTCCCAGCTCGGAAATGTGGCCTCACATCCACCGGCTGCAGCTCACAAGCCCTCTTGAAGCTCACCAGCGCCTCCTTAAACAGCTGGTGCTCGTACAGCACCCTCCCAATCGCCATGTGCCCGTCGAAGGCTTGCTCACGTGACCTCGCTCCGTCGGCACGGCTCCTCAGCACCCCCAAATCTTTGACGAACAAAGCATAATCATGCCCATTCTCTTCCCAAAATACCCTTTTCTCCGAAATCTCCGACGACGGCCCCAATTCCCTCGACCACCCGGCGTCGGAGAAGGCGTCGATGTTGTCCGCCTTCAATTTCCCGTCTTTGCCCTGCTTCGCCTTCAACCGCTTCACCAGAATCTCCAAATCGTCCACAATCTTCCAAGTGTCGTCGAAAACGATCCCGTGGTTCGGCGACACCGCCCACGCAGCCGTCCTCTGCTTCTTCTGCGACTCCACCACCCTCTCGTCGATAATCGACGACGACGACGCCTCGGAGGCCATGGAGGCCTTGGCCTCGTCCAAAGTAAGCTCCAACCCGAGCGCATCGAAGTCACGGTCCACATCACCGGCTCCGTCGTCGTAGGTCCGTAAAAGCCCCTCGTACGTCAGCCCCTTCTCGCCGTCGATGAAGTCCCCGTAGGTCCGAAACACCTCATCCAAAATGGCATTGATCTGCTCGTCGCTGAATTTGACCCTAGGGTTTACGGCGACGACGAGCGCCGCCATCTCGTCGCGGTTGAGACCGCCGTCGTGGTTCTCATCGAACTGGTGGAAAATCCGCTTGACCTTCTCCGATCTGCTCCCTCTCGTCGTCATTTAAATGCTTTTGGGATTTAATTTTTCTGGAGGGTTTGGTGATAAATGGGGAAGTGAGTGAGGGGGGCCAAAAAAAGAAGGTAGGGCGGGGGTACAGAGCTAAATTAATACATCTGGTTCTGGGGGGTTTTAATTCGTGATTAGACTAACAATGTTGTGATTAATGAGGTTTAATCTTTCATTTGGGTGTACCAACTGTTTTCTCTGTTGGTTTTCATTGGATCTGAGCCAGAAAAAGGAGAGAGATTAGAGAGAGAGAGAGAAGACGACTCTTGTTTTCTCTGCCTTTCTCTCTCTTGTTTAATTTAAATTTTCTTTTTTTGAATTTTTATTATCTGGTTCTCACTTCTTTGCTTCTGTGATGATGATGATGGGTGGGTGGGCCCAGGTTGGGCCTAGTGGGCCTGTTAAGTTTTCTTTTTCTTTTTGTTTTTAAGTATTTATGTTTTTTTTTTTAATGTATTTATACTGGAGGACTTGGTAACGCCGTATTGGGATTGGTTGGCACTTGACTACGGTGACGCCAGCTTTACATAAAGAAACATGTTGTCCAGCTGGCTAGGTTCTAATGTTGATTAGTGTGCGTAGATAAGGCAATTTGTATTTGCTGGATCATTGAGACAAACAATCGGTATTAACTTCATGCGGTAGTGTTTATGTTATTTTATTTTGCATTTGTTTGAATTGTGTCCCGTCGTATATGTGTTAGCCTTTACTCAACTTTAATATTAACTTCTTAGCTTTGCATTAATGTATATGAGTTTCGATGTGTATCAACGAACACGAATGAAAATTAACCGTAATATTCTCCTAAAATGTTTGTGTATCAACACTAACTCTGTTTGTTTATTATTTTGACATATATAACTAAAATTAAGATCTATTTAGCATCTATAATGATAATAAAACGAGTGTCGAAACTAAGCTACGCTATATTTAATATTCACTAATAAAATGTATCTATATTAGACTAATTGATCAAGATAGTGCACCCACTCTATACACTCTTCTTTTTTTTTTGTCAGAGCTATACACTTTTTTTTTTTTTAAGACAATATTTTATACCGCCATGACGATAATATTTTTATACAGAGGCTTGAGTTTTGAATTTCCTATAATAAACATTCATTCCCTTTAGGTTTTTTATTGAACATTTATTATACTAATCAACGTCTAATAGTCTTTTTGTTAATTCAAAATAATATGATTAATCCTTATAATTTAGCATTATCTACAGTAATTAAGATTTATCTCCAATTCAATTAAAAGTCATTTTTAGACTTATCTACCAAAAAACAAAATTATCTAGAACATTATATGTAAATCAAACATATTTTTAAACTATACCAAAATGGTGAAATATTCATTTTTGTATATAGTTTTATGATTGGGTACGTTTTAATTTGGGGTTGGTACGTTTTTATTTGCTGTTGGTATGTTTTCATTTAGCGTGGGTACGTATTGATTTGAAAAAAAAAAATTTAACTTATATATAGTTAAAATTATTTAAATAATAAATTAAATATTGACATGTAAATTTAATTCGATTAAACTGAAGTGACACAAGTCAAAGCATTCTAATCAAAAATTTCAAAAGATTAATAAAAAACTAAAAAATTCATAAATATTTAGTCTATAAACGCCTAGAATGAGGTATCTATTTCTAATTTCCTCAAAAAAAAAATCACAGTAAATCAAACCCAAACCCACTTTCGGTCGCAGCCCAACTACGTCAAATAATTTACTTTTTTTCATTATTTATTTTAACTGGCCAACGGTAACAGTAACAGACTGTGAATTACAGTAAATCAACAAGTTTTTGACAGCGAAAACAGGCTCGTTAATACTTAGCAAGCTGGAGGTCAAAATAGTAAGTTTATTAGTTTTTAGGAAATTTGGCGGTAGTTGCATATCAGAGGCAGGCAGCAATCCAAATAAGAGCGAGAGAGAGAGAGAGGGGAGAGGGGAACGGTTTTCGCCAACCGTTGCTAATTCCTTCATTTCCCACAGCGCCAGAACCCTCCTGGTTCTCACGGTTCGGCCAAAATTTCTCTCCCCTTTCGATAAAACTTTGACATCGTCGCCGCCGACGTTTTGGCCGTTCCGTCTTTCCCTTTCTTTGGTGTTTTTTTTGTTGCGGTTTCGAGCCCTGGTAAAAAGAAAAGGAAAAAATATATATAGACATTATTTGTTTCGTATAATCGGATTTCTTTCCGTTTGCCTACATTGCCTCGCATTTGTTGTCGTTGTGGTTGGATTTGGTTGAAATTGCGTCCTCGATTTGGATTTGGAGCTGCCCGAGTTCGAAAAGTTGGGGAATTTCTGTGATTTATTGATCAAGTTTTCGTTCGACCTGCACTGTGGGATTTGAGCGAAGAAATTTGAATGGCGACCCGCATTGCAAATGGTGAAGAAATTGATCTGTGAATTTTTCCCTCAAATGCTTTGACCGTTGTGGCAGCACTCTCTCACATACATTCATGTGGGAGAGCAAAATTGGGGAAGTTTGACGCTTTTGCGGGTTTTGTTTGTGCGCGAAGCAACCTGGGTTTTCGGTAGGGAAAAGGAGAAGTTGAGGCATCGATGGCTATGGAGGAGGCTTCCAAAGAGGAGAAAATCCTCGTTTCAGTTCGCCTGCGGCCATTGAATGACAAGGAAAAGGCCAAGAACGATGTTTCGGATTGGTGCGTCAAGAACAACACCGTCATGTACAACAACAGCCATCCTGATCGCCCCATGTCTCCCTCCGCCTATGCTTTTGGTAAACGAAATGCATTTCTATTCTTTTAGTTTAGTTTTGAAATTTATTACGGGAATTGTTATTAGCGCTCCAGAATTGAAATTTCTTGCAAGGGAAGAAAAGAGAGAAGCGATATTGGCGTTCCTCCCAATGCAAAAAAAATAAAGGAGGGAAGAGTGTAGATGACTATTTTGGAGCGTCAATAACAACTCTCTCTTCCTTCCCGTCAGTTTATGAAGCGATTTTTTATTACATTTGAAAACCCTGAATCTGTTTTGATGTCCTTTCTCTTTGTTTCCCTATCCTTTGGGGATAGACAGAGTATTTGGGTGGGACTGTCCCACGAGGAAGGTGTATGATGAGGGAGCTAAAGAGGTTTCTCTTTCGGTCATCAACGGCATCAACTGTGAGTAATCTCCTTGTTAATCCTCGTTTTCGGATATCTAAGTGTGACAAAAATCTCATTTGTTTCGGTGATATATACGTGTTCAGCAACCATTTTTGCCTATGGACAAACAAGCAGTGGAAAAACATACACCATGAAAGGAATCACAGATTATGCAGTTGCAGATATATATGACTACATTGACAAAGTAAGCGATCATATTTTACGTCTTCAATCCCAGTTTATATCAAGTTGAATATGATTCTTTGGACACCGATATAACTTAAACCTTTGTTGTGCTTCAGCATAGTGATAGGGAATTTGTGTTGAAGTTCTCTGCCATGGAAATCTACAACGAAGCTGTCAGAGACCTCCTCAGCTCCGAGAGTGCTCAACTTAGGCTCCTAGATGATCCAGAGGTGAAGAATGTATTCCGTTTATATTGCGTATAATTCAAATTAATGGTTTAAAGTTTCTCTAATAATTAATGCTACTCCAATAGAAAGGGACTGTTGTGGAGAAACTTTCGGAGGAGATTCTGAGAGACCAGAACCACCTGGAGGAACTTCTTGCTGTCTGTGAAGGTAAGCGCACTTGCGTTATGTTTGTCTCGCGGGATTACATGGAATTCATGTCAGTTTTATTTCGCTAAATGAGAATTATATTCGTAAGTGTGGTACTTTTTTTCTTGCAGCTCAGAGGAAGATCGGAGAGACCTCTCTGAACGAAACTAGCTCCAGATCTCATCAGATTTTGCGACTGGTATGCTTGTCACGAAAGCAGCTACTTTCTTATTTGACATGAGAATTTGTTTTTGAATCTCTTTTTTTTTTTTTTTTGTGAAAAATGGATTTAACAGACAATTGAAAGTTCCGCTCGAGAATATCTAGGCATTCAAATTTCAAGCACACTTGCAGCTACTGTGGTAAGGAAGTACATATCTTTCCTTGCGAAGAAACATTGCCTTCAACAGGATCTTATACAATGGTATTATTAGCACTTCAAAAATTTGACTCTTTGTGCAGAATTTTGTTGATCTTGCGGGCAGTGAGCGTGTTTCTCAGGCGTTGTCAGCTGGTACGAGATTGAAAGAAGGTTGCCACATAAATCGAAGCTTATTGACCCTGGGGACTGTAATTCGCAAATTAAGGTTCAATAGTTTTTCCATATACTCCAGACAAGGGCTTATTTTGTATAAATGTTCGCTCGGCGTTATGTCTATTGACGACCTTGTTTAACTACTTTCTGTTTTCTTAATCAATTTAATGTCATCAATGGATGCAGCAAGGGAAAGAATGGACACGTACCTTATAGGGATTCAAAGCTAACACGAATACTGCAGAACTCATTGGGAGGCAATGCCAGGACAGCCATCATTTGCACTATGAGCCCTGCACGAAGCCATGTTGAGCAATCGAAAAACACCCTGTTCTTTGCAAGTTGTGCGAAAGAGGTGACTACTAATGCAAAGGTCAATGTAGTAAGATCAGATAAGGCGTTGGTAAAGCAACTGCAGAAAGAATTAGCGAAAATGGAAGACGCGTTGAGGAGCTTAGCATCAAAGTCGATGCAAGAGAAAGAACTTCTGCTTGAACAGGTGATGAGACTTCTATGAATCCATACACATAATTGCACTTGCCACCTTTTCCTTCCTAATCTTCTTCTTAAATGTGAAAATATGCAGATGGATAAAGAGATAAAAGAACTGACTCGGCAACGTGATCTTGCTCAATCTCGGGTTCAGAATCTGCTAGAATCAGCTGGAGACAGCCAAGTTCCAAGAATAGATGAAAATTCAGGAGCTGAGTCATTAGCCGCGGGTGTAAAAGCAGACAACTCATCTGATAGTACCGATAGACCCAGTTTTACTGGTTCCTACAAGCACAACCGTCAGCTTTCTGCGAGCTCTGATGAAAACTTTCTGCTGGACAGTAGTGCTCCAGAGTTTGTTGGGCTTGATCCATTGCCGGATTGGGTGGATCTTGCGGACAGATCTCATACAGAATTTGAAGATAATGCACGAAGATCTCACGCAGAATGTGAAGTTATTGCACAAAGATCTCAGGCAGAACCTGAAGATAATACACAACCGGTGAAATCTGAAGATATTGCGCGAATATGTCATGCAGAACCTGAAGATATTGCACAAAGATGTCCAACAGAATCTGACGATATTGCACAAAGATGTCAAGCAGAATCTGAAGTTATTGCAGAAGCATCTTGTGCGGAATCTGAAGATAGCTGCAAGGAAATTAGATGCATATCAAGCATGGACCAGAACACTTTTGATTCGATTTTACGTGGTTCTGAAGAAAATGGAGGAAACTTAGCCGCGACAGCTCCCATGCATGAAGATGCACCTTCATCCTTGCCGACAGTTTCCACGCATGAAGATGCAGCTCCATCTGTGCAGCAGACGGGAGATAAGGAGTTGAATAACGTTAATGCAGAGTATGAAGCGATGCGGAAAAAGATTCGGGAAATGCAAAGGACAATTAACAACCTTGTTAATCTTGCCCCCATAGAACAATCTCCTTCGTCCTCTGAATCTAGCTCCGCAAGCATGAATCTGCCTAGAAGTCGAAGCTGCAGGGCAGTTGTCATGAGTCCATCTTCTTTTGCATCTAATGATGCAGAACTAAACGAGAACACAACACCTGCTGAAGGCTTCCGACTGAGGCCTTCCAGATCAAGGCAAGGTGCCCACAGTGGAAATATATCCAGGGAAGATTTCCCAGCTTCTGTTGTGAGTGTTCCAATGGACATAGATGGCGCCCGAGATCAGCCCGATGCAGAGGTTATTACACAGCAGGAATTTCCTCATAAGAAACCAAAAGTCCATCAGGGGGAGAATTCTCGGTCCAAGTATGGTGGCTACGCCGGTAAGTTGCCCAGAAGGGATTCTGATCAAGATTCTCTCTTGAGCGTTCACGTGGAGGCGGAGGAAAGCCGCGAGGCAGCTAGTGCACAGGACATTTCTGAGGGCTGGCCTAGAAGTTCAAAAGGCTTGCGGTGGAAGCTATTTCATAAATCGAAGCAAGGTTCCGAAATTGGAAGCTCATCCAGAGCTAGTTCTCAATTAGAGTCTGTTTTGAGTGCTCCAGTGGCTTGGAAAGTTATTCCCAATGTTTCGGAGTCTGACGTAGAGGATAACATGAGCGTTCTCAATTTCGCCAATGAGCGTAAAGAAGACAAGTACGAGGTAACGGCCTCTCTCTCTCACACACAGTGGTGATTACTGGTTAGTTAGTGATTAATGAACATATTTTTCTATGACACGAGCTTTAATCGCGGGTGGTTATTGGTGACAGGCACAAAGAGGAGAAGGACGGAGGAGGCACAGTCGTGCGGAACATCCTCTGAGAACCCCTTCTAATTGGCGCCTTGATTTCGAGACACAGAGGGGACTGATAATCGAGCTGTGGGAAGCTTGCTTTGTGCCATTGGTTCACAGGACCCATTTCTTCCTTCTTTACAAAGGTGATCCTTCCGACTTTCTCTACTTGGAGGTAGAGCTCCGAAGGCTGACGATTCTCAAGGACACCTTCTCCGAAGGAAGCAGTGTAAAATCCCGCCAAGCTCTCACACCGGCTGGAAGGTAGTATTTCGGACTTGAAATTTTGATACTTCGAGCCTAACCGCGATAAAGCGGGAGATCTCTAACTTAAATTTTGATGTTCTTAATTTGTAATCGGAAACAGCATGAAGGCTCTTAAGCGCGAGAGAGAAATGTTAGCCAAGAAAGTGCCCAAGAGGTTCGCATCGAAAAAGGAAAAAGAAAGGCTTTACCAGAAGTGGGGGATTAGGCTGAACACAAAGCAGAGGAGCCTGCAGTTGGCAAGCTTGATATGGACGAGCACAATGGACATGGGGCACATCCGGGAGAGCGCCGCCCTTGTTGCGAAGCTGGTTGGCCTCGTCGAGCCACTCGAGGCTCCCAAGGAGATTCTCGGACTCAGCTTCTTATCTCGCCCTATAAACAAGAAATCCTCCATCTGGAGAGATTCCATGTCTACTCTATAGAATCCGGCTCCAGTTAGACGAAGGTAACTCGCTAGAAATATTTTGTACAGAATATGATGTCTCGCTCCGGCTCAGATCGAACGGAGATGCGCATTGTAAACTAAACGGAAATCTGCAGTTTTACTTTTACTACGATTCTTTGATTCCTTCCACTGTTAATATATGTTGCCAAACTGGAGGAGGAGAAAAAGGAGGCAAGAGGAAGAGGGGTCTCCACCGCCGCGGGGCGGTCAACTGCGAGCGTAGAAACAACGGTTATATCTGTGTGTTTACGTGTTAAATATAATTCGGCTCCAAAACCAGGCTGGGCTAAGAAGAAAGGTCGATTTCTCTAGCCGGGTCGACAAACTTTTACTAATTTTGACTGATTATATGAACTCAAAAACATTTTAACTTATTCTTCTTTTCTGTACTTTTATGATATTTCTCGTGTTTCATACACGTGGACTAGTAACAACACGTAAATCTTGCCAATCGCACCATGAGCGGAAAACTTCAACAAAACACCAATCGCACCCTGAGCGTAAAACTTCAACAAAACAACACATTTGATTATGACATAAAGATCTGAGTTACTACGACATTACAAAGAATTAAATAGCATTTACACGAGCGGCATCTTACTTTACATCGTTTTTTATGATTGGAGGACAGCTCCTTCACTGATCTTCCATCCCGAGCTTGAACAAGACATCTCGTATCTCGTGGTGTACGTCCTGCTGTTTGAGTCATTGTGCTCCGGATGGAGCGCATCCGTTAACTGGGCCAACTCTTCAAGAGTTGCTTCCACCACAGCACGCTGCCCGTCTAGAGATACAGTCACGCTGTCAATGCTCAAGTTCAACAGGGTGTAGTCGTAGGACCAATTAAGCTGTGCAATCTCGGTTGCGCGATCTGTCCATATCTTCAACATCTCACCATCCAAAACCTGCCAGGTTTTTCAATGTCAGGACAAACACAAAAACTGGTGACTAGCTCGATGATATCGTTACTCATCTATAAAAACCAAAAAATCCCTTACCTCAGACAATTTTTCTACAGAATGATTAGGTCCGAAAGCCTGAGATTTTATGTTCTGCCATTTGCGAACTAGACCTTCTGCAATTCTTGCATCCATTTTGGGTAGCTCCTCTGCAGATTTTTCATCTCCTGGTTGCCCTGCATGGTTATACAAATTAATTTTCATCTCCTTACATCGGATATTTGGGTGTTAAGCTGCAAGATTATAAAGGACTTGAAGGAAAACAGTATTTTCTGAGTAGCTGGCGAAATACTACCAGGGGCTTTTCCGGTTGAGTGAAATAACATGTCATCAAGTAGATTGAGTGGCAAATGCCAAGATATCAAAAATATTTTCATGTTTCATAACTTTGTTGATGGAAATAAGGCTTTGTTAATCATTTTATTAATGCTCTTATGCATAGGTAAAATCATACCTGCACTTGTGACATCAGATGCAGTCACTGAGCTAAGTTCTTTATGTAGGTTGGATGAGCCCCTCTTAGCGGGTAAATACCTCAATCCAATCAACGTCGTCAGTCCAATTACCACACCAGCACACATAATCTTAACAGTTGCGTCTTTGATTTTGTCAGTCATCAATTCTTCTTCGCGTATTCCAACAGAACCATTTCTTCCAGAAACCTCAGCTACATTAACAGATTCATCTCCATCAGATTCTTCCAGAGGCTCTCCATTTTCTACAGGAAGAAATGAATAACTCGTTTCGTTATCTTCTTGAGGTGTAAGATTCTCATCCCTGTGACCTGGAGGAAACACCTTCTGCAAAGCCTGAATTGCACTCGCCTTGAAATTACCAAGAACTGCAGTAGCCTCAGCTCCAATCCTCACTATGGCAGCAGCGGCAGCTAAGGGCGAACCATTAGTTCCGTCCAGCCCCTCTAAGTATCTCAAGACTGTAGGATCATCATAGTAATCTCCAAGTCTGAACTCTATATCTTTGGTGTCTCTAAATCTGGGGAATACCACCTCCATCAGCCAAGTCTCCAATAGCTTACAAAGTCCAGGAAGATCATTGTCATCTTCGGCCTTTGAGTTCTCCAAGACAAATTCTACAACAGATGGATTTCTATATGGTGAATTATCATTGTCTAGGCCCAACCAAGAGCGACAGTCATCAAGATCCCCGAGAAGAAGTGAACAGAGCCCCCTCTCCAAAGCAAAGTCTACCTCACTATAGATGTCGACAGAATGTGCTACAGCTGTTATTTTGGATTGCTGAAGTTTCTGGAATAGGTTATCAGCATCTTGAATGTGATGAGGCTTCTTACCAACAAAGGCTTGAGCAACAAGCGCAAGTGCTACTCCATAAACTTCGAAGCTTTCCGCAGGGATATTACTTGGGGTTGCAACAAATAAATCAACCTTTATAGATAAAAACAAAAGAAAATCAGAAAGAGACTAGACAATTGAGCAGGAAGCATACAATAGGGGAATTCATAGAAATGATGCACCTACCTGCTCAGTTGCGGTCATATGTAAGAAAGCCTCGTTCATGAAATTTTCACGAGTGAATCCTCCAGCAATTGCAACTGCTCCCCCACCTCCAACAGACCACAATATGTTGCGCACACCATGGAGGCCCTCTTCCCTTCTTGATCGGTATTCATCACCAAGGGGTAAGGCAAGAAGTTCCAAAATGCAACGCGGGGTAATCTCTTCCAGTGTCTCATCAATTTGCAATTGAAGATCAGGTGCAAGGCTACTCGCACCTTCCTCCTGCATGTTGAAGATCAGTCTTAAGCATCAAAATATGTAATACAATACAACTGAAACAAACAAGATATTGCTTCTGAGGGCTGTACTACCTGCAAGAGTTTCAAAGCCCTCTCAAGAACTTCACAACCCTGAATAAAATCAGGCGGGGACAATTCCATTGCATCCCTAGACATGTCAACATAAGCGAGCGCCATCACCAAAACCACATCTTGCTTGAACGACTTGGGCAGCCTCTCTCTTAGCAAACTCTCCCCAATTTGAAGAACCAGCTCGGTCTTCCCAGCTTCTTGTAACACGCAGAGAGCTCCAGGAACCTACAAATAGCACAACATTATAAAATACCACCGCATTCTGTTTGTTTACTGATCAAACGCAGTAATGTGGATGAAAACTAATGAAAAAAATAAAATTTTAATACCAAATTTCCTTTGTTTTGTATCAATTTTCACTTGAAAAGCGTAGCAATGTATATAAAATTAATTAGAATCAGAATTCAATACCACATATTCTTAACTTCTCAACAATTTCCTTTCTTTTCCTCTCAATTTTCTCAGCAACCAAACAGAACACAACGGAAGTGAAATTACAGAATTACCTTGTCCCAAGGAACTTGAGTGATGATGGTTCCGTCTTTGTCTTCGGCAAGGCCCTGATTGTATTCTCTTCTGGAGGCGGGGTCAGCTAGGGTTTCACAGGCGGCGAGAAGAATCTGTCCCCGGCTAAACAACGCCTCCTGGGTGAAGCCGTGCTGAGGCGGCTTGGAAGCCCTAGCCTCGTACGCCCTCCGTATACCGTCCCCGAGGAAATGCTGCTGGGCGCCCAGCACCTTGTAGAAGTCGATGGGGATGGACACGTGGCGCTCGGAGGGAGCGATTTCGGGAGGCAGGTGGGGAGGAGCGAGAGTGGCGGTGGAGGAGGAGAGGGAATGGTGGTCTGAGGAGGAGGAGTCGCCGAGGAATTGGAAGTCGGCGAGGAGGCGCTCGGCCCATTTGCTGGCGAAGCAGGTGGTGGGGTGGAGCTTTTGGGGTTTTCGGTGGTGGCGGAAAGGGAGGAGGCGGGGAGTGGAGAAGCCGATGCCGAAGTGTTTCAGGGTCTCCATTGGAGAGTGTGATGTCGAAGTCCGCTTAAACCCTCTCAGCTTTCTTTTCAGGGAGATTTTTATTTCTCTGTTTCCTTTCTTGCGTAGTCTATTGGCTTCTACTCAACTTGAATAATAAATATATTTAATTTATGTTGATAAGAACATCAAATCCGTTGTAGTCTAGTTGGTCAGGATATTCGGCTCTCACCCGAAAGACCCGGGTTCAAGTCCCGGCAACGGAAATCTATTATATGTTTTTTGTGGTCTTAATTTTCATATGGGCTTCAGCTAAAGGCCCATTGGAAACGCTGCTCTCATTACTGAAGCCCAAATCATTGTTGTGGACATAGGCCCACTTCAAACATTCTCTCATTTCTATTTTAAACTATATCATATTGAAGAGAGATTCAACTTCGGGTGACATGAGAGCAAATCCATTCTAACTAATGTGGCCACGCTTACATCTTACTAAGCATTTTGCATCTTTTTTTGTTCACCTCCTTTGTGAGATCAACAAGCAAACAAAATTTATTGATTGATTGGCTTCATGTTGATTCCAATAAATGATTCAACAATATTAGACAGTAAATCACATAAGGAATCGAGAACACAAAAGATATATTGTGGTTTACCTGCATCTGAGCAACGTCCATATTGATGTAATTTATATTTTTCACTATATAATATAGGTTACATTTACATGACGACATAAGAGCCTTTGAGAAAGTACATAAGATAATGAATGAGCTCTATAAAAATTGCTATTTTACGAGACAAGAGTTTGTCCTCGCATTTGACATCTTTTCATGTGTATTAAGTGAGGCCTAAATTATGATATCAACAGCATACATGCAATGCTGCCTCCAATTCCAAAAGGATACCAAATGGACATTACATGGCCGTAACCAACATAGTTTGCAAGCCAATCCAATGTACAATTGATTGCCTAACTAGTTGGAACTTCTAATGGGTTAAATTGGAGCTGCATTAAGTTGAAGGGCTTAGGAGGAGTGGTAAAATAAGTGATTAACAAAGTTGTAGTGCTTGAGACAAGAGGTGGACGCCAAATCGTGTTTGGATTACCTATGTATGTGTCGTGTTTGAGTCGACTCACAAGTTGATCAACACACGAATTGTTATAAAAATAATTATAATACAATTCATACTATTAATCAAAAGATAGTGAAAGGTTATCATGTCAATAAATATAATATTATTTCAACAATGTTAGTCATGTGTTTTTCAGGTCTTATATTCGTATAAATTTCAAATTATGTTCACGTATTATGTCCGAAATTGTCATACTTATTCGAATGACAAGTGTACCAATTTGCAACATCTCAAAGTCATTCAATAATCTCAGTAATTGGGCATCGAGGTTTTTTTTTTTTTTTTTTTACAATTTTCCTGTTTGATGAATATACATTTTATGGTTGGGGAAGAACATGAGAAAATATGAAAAATTATTCAAGAATCTTAACCAATAAATAGGTCACGGCTATGGAATAAGCTTTTTTTTTTGGTTGAGGCTATGAAATAAGCCGAGGAAGAAAATACAAAGGCTACGAAGTAGGAAAATCGTTACTTTGTCCGTTTATCCCGTGACGTGAATAAAGAAATTCATAACAGAATCCGTTAGCCATAACCCGTTATACCTACATTTGGCGGGATTCCATGTCCACTTGTACAATTTTCCCAGGAAACCAGTCAACATGTCTCTTGGGGTGACATTATCAAACTCCACATTGACAAAAACTCACAGAAGTTCGTGATTCTGGGCCCCATCATGGGCCATGGCCCATTAGAATTAAGAAAGCGCAGAAGGACCAAATGAAAAGTGAGTTTATTTCCCTTAAAAAAAGGTGTTATGTGACATGATGTGTTATAAACTTCTATCTGATTAGACAATACGGTAGATAAGTTAGAAAAAATTTCAATGTGATTGATCACATTGTCCCGGTGTACTCTTAAACTTTGGGTTATAAATTGTGTGGGCGACATTGAAATATGAATAAATATGATAAAATATTTATCACTCACTTTTAAGTACAAAATACAAAGTGATGACAACGAAAATTATGATTTAAATTGAGGAGATAAACGAGTGAAAGTGATAGATAGATTGAATTGCCATTAGGATTTAACTTGTTCTTTATGAGGATGAAGGAAACGAGATCGAGGAGAGAAGGAAACGAGATCGAGGAGAGATTGAAACGCTCTTCTCGAAATAAATTTATGTGTTATAGGGTCCTTTTTAGTCTACGTTTTTAGAGACCACTTATTTCGTAAGTATTTTTACTATAAATGTTTTATTAGAAATATGTTGAAATTTAATTTAAAATATATAGTATTTTTGAAGAAAGCAAATACTCCTACGATAAGTGATTGTATGACACGAGCGTTTTTTAGTTCTTTGAAAACGTAGTAATATTGTCACATTTCTGACCGACTCTGCCGTAGCACAATATTGTCCGCTTTGGGGCACGCCCTCACGATTTTGTTTCTGGAAACTTACGAGCAACTTTCCAGTGGGTCACACATCCTGAGATTGCTCTAGCCCAAACTCGCTTAACTTTGGAGTTCTGATGGAATCCGAAGCTAGTGAGCTCCCAAAATGACTCGTGCTAAATGGAGGTGGACATGTACCTATAAGGCACATCACCCATTCTCCGTTGGTCGATGTAAGATGTCACAAATATGGTCATATATATATGTATATATGTATGTATATATACAGCGTCTTAGATTGTCTGAAAACACTTAGATCAATGATAAGTTGTTGCACTATGATAGTATCACCGGAAAAACTTTAATAATACGTATTTTTAGATACTATGACAATCTAATGACTTAAATTAGTATTTTTTTTTTTAACTCGAATTTTAATAATTAAAAAAACAGTAGTATTTTAATAGTTAAAATATAATATTAACAAATAGATATGTTGCAATACGAATCAACGAAAAACAACAACATGTGACAAACTAATGATGCGATCCTCACAATAAAATTCCGAGGAATTCCAATGCCTGTTTGCGGACCACTACCCAGTCTTCTCGTATTTGGGTATTACCCAAAGCCTCGCCGGGGCTCCATTTGATGTGAGAGAATGCCGGCCCACGGACGACCGTCCGTATGTAAGAACCTCGCCGGAAGGAGACTTTCTTTTGGTCATTTTCACAAATAAAAAGGTTTACTGTTTTTTGGTCAATATAAAAAAGGGTTTTTTTAGATTATAGCTTTTGGGGAAATGGGAAAGACCAAAAAGAAAAAAATCCACAGTGATAGTGGTAGCCCTCAAAGCGCAGCTTAAGGCGTCGTTTCTCTCAAAACCCCTTTCCCTTCCATTTCTTCACACGCTCCTCCCACCCCACCACATACCCAGCACTCATCCCACTGCCACCAAAAATAAAATTATATACCCAGCACATTCTGCGTTTTAGTACTCTCTCTGACCTCACTACATACCCAGCAGCACTCATGGCAACGGCTACTTTCTCCTTCCTCCTCATCGTAGCAATTGCTGTTCCTATTTGCTTCGCCGCCGCTTTAACAGCCGCTCAACGGCAGACATCACTCTCCGAGATTCAAGCGTTAACGGCGTTTAAGCGTAGCCTCCACGACCCGCTTGGCGCGCTGGACGGCTGGGATGCGTCCACGCCGTCAGCCCCGTGCGACTGGCGTGGCGTCGGCTGTTTCCATAACCGAGTCCAGGAGCTCCGCCTGCCTCGTCTCCACCTCGGCGGCCGAATTACAGAGCATGTCGCCGACCTCCGCTACCTACGAAAGCTCAGCCTCCACAGCAACAACCTCAACGGCTCTATACCTTCCTCTCTCTCCCAATGCGCTTTGTTACGCGCTCTGTACTTGCACGGCAACTCGCTCTCCGGGACTCTCCCGCCGGCGATTTTCAACCTCACCAACCTCCAAATCCTCAACGTCGCTCACAACTTCCTCTCCGGTAAAATATCCGGCAACATTCTGGTGAGCCTCCGGTACCTCGACCTTTCGTCGAACACATTCTCGGGGGAGATTCCGATGAACTTCTCCGCCGACTCTAGCCTCCAGCTCATCAACCTCTCGTTCAATCGGTTCTCCGGCGTGGTTCCGGCGACCATCGGAGGTCTCAAGAATCTTGAATATCTCTGGCTGGACTCGAACCGGCTGTACGGCACTCTTCCCTCGGCGATTTCCAACTGCTCCTCGCTCGTGCATTTGAGCGCCGACGACAACGCGCTGAGAGGTCTGGTTCCGACGACGATCGGAGCGATGCCGAAGCTTCAGGTGGTGTCGCTGTCGCGGAACGAGCTGTCAGGGTCGGTCCCCACGTCGTTGTTGTGCAATACTGCTAACAACGACTCGTCGTTGAGGATTGTGGAGCTCGGATTCAATGCGCTCACGAGCATTGCTGAGCCGCCAGATATATCAAAATGTTCGAGTGCATTGGGGGTTTTGGACTTAAAATCCAATCGGATAAGTGGTCCGTTCCCTTCTTGGTTGACAAACGTGACAACAATTATGAGAGTTCTAGATCTTTCTGGAAACCTGTTTTCGGGTCAATTGCCGGCGGAGATTGGCAATCTTCTCCGGTTGGAGGAGTTTCGGGTGGCGAATAATTCGCTGACCGGTGAAATTCCCAGTGAGATTGTGAAATGTAGCTTGTTGCAGGTCCTTGATGTTGAAGGAAACAGATTTTCGGGTCAATTTCCTTTGTTTTTGGGACGAATGAGTAGCTTGAAGGTGTTGTCTTTGGGTAGGAATTTATTCTCCGGCGACATTCCTTCGAGTTTAGGAGCACTTTTGCAGCTGGAATCGTTGAATTTGAGCAACAATAATCTGACTGGGAAAGTTCCAGACGAGCTCATGACGCAACTAAGCAACTTGACTAGTTTGAATCTGAGTAATAACAAGTTTTCTGGTGGGATTATTAATGTTGGAGAGTTGAAGAGCTTGCAGGTTTTGAATTTGAGCAACTGCGGGTTTTCGGGGAGCTTTCCTGCGAGCATTGGGGGTTTGATGAAGCTTGAAACACTGGATTTGAGTAAGCAGAAGCTTACGGGGGAGTTGCCGGTTCAGATTTTCGGGTTGCCGAATTTACAAGTGGTTGCTCTGCAGGAAAATCACTTATCAGGAGATGTCCCTCAAGGTTTTAGTAGCTTGATTAGTTTGATCTATCTTAACCTCTCTTCCAATGCTTTTACTGGTGATATTCCTACCACTTACGGATTTCTCAACTCATTAGCTGTTCTATCGTTGTCTGGAAATCGCATTTCGGGTACAATCCCACAAGAGCTTGGAGATAGTTTGAATCTTCGAGTGCTCGAGCTCCGCTCCAATCAATTAGGTGGCGAAATTCCAGGCGATATCTCTCGCCTATCCAATTTGAAAGAGCTCAATGTAGGTCATAATAAGTTGAGGGGTGAAATCCCAGAAGAGATTTCCAATTGCTCTTCTTTGACTTCTCTGTTGTTAGATGGGAATCAACTTTCAGGTCAAATACCAGACTCATTGCCTAAATTATTGTACCTCACAGTGTTAGATCTTTCCTCTAACAAGTTGAGTGGAGCAATCCCTGAAAATCTTTCGCTCCTCGTCCCTCACTTGAAATACCTGAATTTATCAAACAACAACCTTGCTGGAGAGATTCCGAAGCCTCTGGGTTCTCAGTTCAATGATCCTTCTGTGTTTGCAATGAATAGAGATTTGTGCGGGAAGCCATTGGATAGAGAATGTGCAGATGTGAGAAGGAGGAAAAGGAACAGGTTAATTTTGTTAATTGGAGTGGCTGTGGGAGGAGCTTTGCTTCTGGCATTGTGTTGTTGTGGCTACATTTACAGCCTCTTGCGATGGCGGAAAAAGCTTAGAGAAATGGTAACCGGGCCCCAGAAGAAGCGAACTAGCCCTCGAGCAAGCTCAGGAGACAGGAGCCGGGGAAGCGGAGAGAATGGAGGGCCAAAACTTGTGATGTTCACTAGCAAGATCACGTACGCCGAGGCATTAGAAGCAACGAGACAATTCGATGAGGAAAATGTGCTAAGCAGGGGAAGATATGGACTTGTATTCAAGGCAACATTCCAAGATGGAATGGTGCTCTCAATTCGGCGTCTTCCCGATGGATTTCTCGATGAAGGCGGTTTTCGCAAAGAAGCTGAAGCTCTCGGCAAGGTGAAGCATCGAAACCTAACAGTCCTCCGAGGCTACTACGCAGGTCCACCCGACGTGAGGCTCCTCGTGTACGATTACATGCCGAATGGAAACCTAGGCACTCTTCTCCAAGAGGCCTCTCACCAAGACGGGCACGTACTAAATTGGCCAATGCGGCACCTCATTGCAGTCGGCATTGCCCGCGGATTAGCATTCCTGCACTCCATGTCAATTGTACATGGCGATGTGAAGCCGCAGAACGTTCTCTTCGATGCTGATTTTGAAGCGCATTTGTCCGAATTTGGACTAGACCGGCTAACCATAGCCACACCAGCAGAAGCTTCATCGTCTACTACGCCGATCGGGTCCTTAGGCTACGTGTCCCCTGAAGCTGCATTAACTGGACAAGCGACGAAAGAGGCCGACGTGTATAGTTTCGGGATCGTACTGCTGGAGATATTGACCGGGAGGAAGCCAGTGATGTTTACGCAAGACGAAGACATTGTGAAGTGGGTGAAGCAGCAGCTGCAGAGGGGTCAAGTTACAGAGCTGCTCGAGCCGGGGCTGCTCGAGATTGACCCCGAATCGTCAGAATGGGAGGAGTTCTTGCTGGGAGTGAAAGTGGGGCTTCTTTGTACGGCTCCTGATCCGCTTGATCGGCCATTGATTGCCGACATTGTGTTCATGCTTGAAGGTTGCAGGGTCGGGCAGGATATTCCGTCCTCAGCTGATCCAACCTCCCTGCCTTCACCGGTCTAATTTTTAATTTATTTTTTAATTTTAACAAAACTCATCATCCTCAATCATCATCGTCTTCATTCCTGCAGTTGCATGTACTTATTAGGGTTTAGAATATTCAGGGAAAAGAAAGAAAAAAAAGACGCATTAGCTTTTGATTAATTCATTTTTCTACATTTGGTTTGGCCTTTATTCCTTTTTTTCCCTACTTTTGCTGAGTTTCATGGCGCCGAAAGACCACTCCATACTCAAACACTTAAACCAAGTTCTCCTGAATCATGGAGGTTAGGGTGACAGTGCATAATTCGCACAATTTATTTAAGACACTGGCATTGATCCTTCTTATACGTTTTGAGACGCTGTCGTTCATGCTACATAAACATTTGTACGTAAGGGGAAAATTTCACTACAATGTTGACCACTTGAAATTAAGCACAATATCATCAATCGGGATAGCCCACGTGTCGAGCCCGCCAAATAACTAATACTCAATCGGGATAGCCCACGTGTCGAGCCCTCAATACAAGGGAAAGTAGCCGTTAAGATACGACGTCTCCCGCCAGGGCATAGGCGTCTTTATCGGAAAACAAGATGCAGAGGCGTCAGGACCCACGGAAGTGTCGGACCCCTCTAATCAGATTCTTTTGGACATTACACGTCGGATTTTAGTTGATAAAGTGCTGGCCATCACGTGGTCCCTGACCGGTTCAAAGAGCATTCGATTCGATGCGAACCAACACTGCAAATTTCCTTCATTTTTATATTTTATTTCTTAAATTTTGGTCACTTTATTTAGAACGGATTCACCATTACTCTACTATTTTACAATTGTAGCATTTCGATATAATAATACATTGTTATTTGAAAAAAAACTAGTACACAATAGTAATGTATTTATTAAAACGGAACACTACGTGATGAGTTAACTCATTTCATATAAATCATTCCCAAGAAGAAGTATTCTCTTGTTTCTAATTCACCTCGTGTTAAGTCTGTTTTGAATACGTGATAAACATCAAATGGACTAATAACGCTGCGTATAATATCTTAGCGGGTAACGCCACTAACGATATATATCTTGTTTGCAAGAGAGAATTTCGGGTGATGGAAACGTTGCGAAGCAATAATAGGACTGGCATAATGGAAGTTGTATGGTTGTTCTGGATCCCACAACTGCATCAGACTGAGACATCACTACTGAGTACTGAGTAATAAGAACAAGAACAGAGATGATAATAGAAAGGTTGCAGAGTACGTGACCAAGTGAAAAAGTGAAAAGGTGAAAAAGCGAAAAAGTTTAGGGTGGTAAAAAGCATGGTGAATTTTTTGAGGATGGGCATGCACGAGCACGATAACAAATATCAAATGGGAGTCGACAACTCATTTAATCGGGTCATGAAAACGAACAGACTATCAATAAACGAACAAACTACTCATATTGTATTCAATTGCATGACATGTCCTTCTCACTTCCATTGTGATTGCATGCATTTCGTAACTCGCTCGGGCCATACAGATTACAGAGGCTACCAATACGACCCTCCACTACCAGAGAAACTTTCACGTATCACTTGTTGTATACTCTTCTCTTTCTATATTTCGTCGTTTATATGGCGGAAGAGATTTGAACGACATGAATGACCGACCGAGGTAAGTTATTGTGCCCTTCTACGACATTATGGCCTCTGATTCACACATGCATTGTAATCGGGCATTGACCCAATGGTTATGTGAACTACTACTAAATACGAAAACACATTAAACCAGAAATTGATTTAATATTTATATACCATTATTATCTTTAAGAAAAATTTGGGTATGGGACCTTGACTAGTTAGAACTGTGTGCATTGGAAATTGTACTTATTTAAAGTTGAAAGGTAACAAAATACAAAGTTGAGTGCTTACTAAATCAAACAAAACACGTGCAATGTTTGTATTAACAAAACATGATTTAAACCAGCCCTCATTTTTTCCTATAGGCATTTAAGCATACAAGTGTAAGAAAGATAGATACACTTCAAAAATTATTTGATCTGTGGATAGTGGACGTTGGAAGACTCTTATTGATTAGCACAGAGCATTTATAATATAGTTTTGCAAACAATATCATCAATCCGTTGTAGTCTAGTTGGTCAGGATATTCGGCTCTCACCCGAAAGACCCGGGTTCAAGTCCCGGCAACGGAAACCCTTTTTAATTTTTTTTGCTTTTGGGTTTTTAATATCATATGGGCTTATGCCAAAGGCCCAATTTCTTACATTACCAACCAAGCCCTTACCTTTTTATCTCATATGGGCTTATGCCAAAGGCCCAATTTCTTACATTGCCAACCAAGGCCTGACCTTTTTTATCTTTGGTTTCATTTTTCAAGTGATTACTTCTTGTTCTCTACTCAGACAGAGGAGAGGACTTGCCAGAATTCAGAAGCAATTTCCAGATTCCGGTGGCATTGCAGCTGCGACATTTGAATTTTTAAGTGGTATATTCTTTCGAACTTGTCTCTCTGGTTTGCTTGTTTTTCAAGTGTTTCTTTACACCAGCATGCATGCATGCATACAAATTTCAGAATTTTAGGATTTGGATTTAATTTCCTTCGTGCCTGTTTCTGTTTGGTTACTTTGCTCTTCGTAATCTGTTTTGCTTATCGCCAAACGGAGTAGTGTTTGGAGGAGAATAAACATGTTTTTGTAACCAGTTTGTGCTTTAGTTTACCATCTGGGTTTTGATGGAATTGGAGTTTTGAGTAATGGGTTTCTTAGTTTCTCGTATTATTTTCAGTTGTGTAATTATTGGAGCAGTGATTGGTGGTGGTGCTGTTTTTGAAATTTGACAAGTGGGCTTTTTCTTCTTTGTAGGATTTGGATTTCCCTTTAATTTCGGGGGTTTAGGGTTTAGGGTTTAGGGTGAGGAATGAGGATGGAAAAGGTCCACAAGGAGATGATGGTACCTGTTGAGGGCAGGAGTAGTGATGTGAATGCTCTTTTTGGTAATACGGAGAAGAATGAGTTGCTCTGCTCGTTTGAGAGTGCGGCGATTTCCCGTGATTGGGCACTTGCAGAGACTTTGATTCTGTCAGCGAATCCACATACTTAGAATAATGCTTTGTCCATCACTCTAGAATCGTCGATATGGCTCTTGAGCACACATCAAGACCTTTGTGCAATCACGAGATTGATCGAGAAGATGCATTCTCCACGGCTGTCATGACGGCTTTAAATCGTGCATCATGTGTTGCGCCTTCTCAGACTGAAAAAATGAGTGCTCTTGCAGATAAACTAACACTGACTGGACTGGTCCAAATGTATCATGACTTTATCCAGCGCTCCCGTAAATCTGAGATTTGGAAGGGAGATATTGGTTCTAAGTTAGTTCTTAATTGCATTAAATTCGTTATACATTTCACCACAAAAAAAATGTGTTACGGGTAATGAGGATAGAGTTCGTAACAGCTCGGCTGTTGAGATCGAACTGAAGTTATCGGCGTTTAAGACGTACCTAGATCTTGCTGGTGACGTCCAATGACATAAAAAAACCCTCTATTGCTACTTGCCTTTCCCTGCAGTTGTTCAGCTGTTCTTTTGGTCCTGATCCTGGGATATGGGCTACCACTGCAATTCCAGGTTTGTTGGGTATGTTGGTGGAGAGGGGTTTGTAAAAAGGGGCTGCCTGGACACGGACCTCTGCTTGGCTCTCGGATTTGCAACTCATTGGAGCCAAGTTGATGGTGCTGCCTATCTCCTTCCTCTTGTTCCTCGTCATCTCCTTGAAAGCGGAGGCACTCGAGTTCTTGTGGCTGGTGCTGCAGTAGGTGTTAAATTTAGTTCTCTTGATGGTGTTGCACTTCTTCTCCGTTCTAAGTACTTGGGGCGACCCTGCAGCTACTTATGGTATTGCAGACTCTATAGCTTGGTCTGGTGACGGTGTATATATTTTCTTCGGGAGCAATGGTAACAGGTTGACTCGAAACCTGTTATATTTGTATCATTTCGTGTCCGATTAATAGGTTGTGCAAGAAATTGCTAGGTCTACGTATAAGACATACACAATACAGGACTTGTAGGCGTTCATGCACGACAAATAATTTTAAAGATTTAATTTGTGGAAGTCCAATGACTAGTATTATTAAATTTTCTTTTGCAAACAACAGAAATCCGTTGTAGTCTAGTTGGTCAGGATATTCGGCTCTCACCCGAAAGACCCGGGTTCAAGTCCCGGCAACGGAATTTGTTTTTTCTTATTTGTTTGCTTTTGGGTTTTCAATTTCATATGGCTTATGCTAAAGGCCCAATTTCTAAAATTACTCGGTTTCATTTTTCAATTGATTTTTTTTTTTTGACAAATTTTTTTTTCAATTGATTTTTTAAATTTTTACTTGTTAGAAACAGACTAAAAAAATCAGAACGAATTTCCAGCTCTCTCTCTACTCAGAACAGAAGTAATTTCCAGATTCCGGTGCCATTGCAGCAATGGCATTTGAATTTTTAACTGGTATATTCTTTCGAACTCGTCTCTCTGGTTTGCTTGTTTTTCACTACTATGCATACAAATTTCAGAATTTTTTTATTTTTTATTTTTTTTGCCTGTTTGGTTACTTTGCTTTTCGTAATTAGCTTTGCTTATCGCCAAATGGAGTGTTGTTTGGAGGAGGACAATCATATTTTTGTAACCAATTTGTGCTTTTACTATTTGGGTTTTGATGGAATTGGCGCTTTGAGTAATGGGTTTCTTTTCTTTCTTAATTTCTCGTATTATTTTCTGTTGTGTAATCATTTTGTTTCTTCTTTTTTGATTGGTCAAAATTCTTGGGTGCTCCGGTGTATTCCGTACTCTGAATTTTTTAACCGTTAGATCTTAATTTTTATATTTTAAAATAAAAATTTAACCGTTAAAATATCTAAAGTACGAAATACTCCGGGTATGCAAGAAAGTCCCTTGGTGGTGCTGTGTTTTGAAATTTGACAAGTGGGCTTTTTCTTCTTTATAATTTCGGGGGTTTAGGGTTTTGGGTGAGGATGGAAATAGACACAGTACAAGCGATGAATCATCATCCACCGTTGATATTTCTTTGCTCCGAACTTGTCATGTCTGGTTGATCATGGCGTCATCTTCTCTGATTGGATCATCGAATCCTGAGTTCCCAAATGGAAACCCTAACTTATTTCTTCCGTGAATTCCTTCCCATTCCCCCCACTCTATGCCTCCCTTCGTCAGTCCTGGAAAATGATTTCCACATACATGTTTTCTCCGGAGTTTTCTTTTAGTTCATTCAATTTAAAAATTAAAAAAAATATAGGAGATTACAGGGTAAAAAAAAGAGTGCGGAAATCATTTTTCCGTGTCATATGCAGGTGCGATTGAGATGCATGCAATGAAATACACATGTCTTTTCACTTTGTTACTGTGATGGTCATGATACTCAAATCACCATGATTTTTACACCTAAAACTTTTCACTTTGTCACCTTCTCTGCGACCAAGGTACAAAATCACTTCACCTTTTACGACCAAGACACAAAAGTACGAGCATCTGGATTAAAGAACTTGTCATGTACTTACTGCTTATCACTACGATTATGAGTTTAGGACACATTTATTATATTTTAGACCACTTGAATTGTGAAATTTTTCAGTATTACCATCACGCTTGCATCTATTTATACCTACTAAGTTTATGAAATATCAATTGAGTCATCTACTAATTAATAGCATGTGACAGTTGAACCGCCATATTAAAACATAAATAGATCTATTTAGACACAAACTTGACCATATTACAGTAAATATGAAATAAGACCCACTTGGTTCAGATCAATGCGGTTTGGACCGGTCAGGATCACGTGCTGGTACCAACATAAAAAAAGGACCACGTGCTGGTCAACAATTTCCTAATAAAATCCGACGTGCAAGCAAAGGACCAAAGAATCTGATTAGGGGACCACGTGCCTAGCAGCAACCGTTCTATCTTAACGGCTACTTTCCCCTCTCTACACAACTATCCACGTGGTTCACCCCATTTGAGCATTAGTTTATTTGGCGGGAATATCAGGGGAGCAACTTACACCGGATGAGACGCCGCTTCGGTGAGTCGTGTAGAGTATAAGTCGTATTACTAACACATAACGTTACGATGACAGTGTTACCCACGCCTCACGTTTCAGATAGAAATTTTACCCCGTTTGGAATCAGTGAGTTTAAATTTAGATTTGAATTTTGATTTCAAATCCATGAATTTTAAATCTACTCGTTTAAAATCCATAAATTTGAAATTTGATTGTTTGGAATTGGATCTAAACTCAATAGAATTAAAAAGAATGGGGTGGTCCCTTGGAGCCGTAATTAAGGTAAAAAAATTAATTGAGCAATTTTAGGAAAAAAAAACAGGATTAAAGGCCAAACCAATAGTAGAAAATGAATTAATCAAAAACCTAAAACTGCTGGAAAGAAGATAATCAAGTCTTTTGTTTTTTGTTAAAAACTGAGATTAAAAATTAGGCTGGTGAAGGCAGAGAGGTCGGATCAGCTGAGGACGGGATGTCGGGTCCGACTCTGCAACCTTCGAGCATGAACACAATGTCGGCAATGGAGGGTCGATCAAGCGGATCAGGAGCCGTGCAAAGAAGCCCCACTTTCACTCCCAGCAAGAACTCTTCCCAATCTGAAGATTCCGGGTCAAGTTCAAGCAGCCCGGGCTCGAGCAGCTCGGAAACTTGACCTCTCTGAAGTTGCTTCTTCACCCACTTCACAATGTCTTCGTCTTGAGTAAACGTCACAGGATTCCTCCCGGTTAATATCTCCAGCAATACAATCCCAAAACTATACACATCGGCTTCTTTCGTTGCTTGCCCTGTTAACGCAGCTTCGGGGGACACATAGCCTAATGAGCCAATTGGGGTAGAAGACGAGGAAGCTTTTGCTGGTGTGGCTATGGTTAGCCGGTCCAGACCAAATTCGGATAAATGGGCTTCAAAATCAGCATCAAAGAGAACGTTCTGCGGCTTCACATCGCCATGTACCATTGAGGCAGAGTGCAGGTAGGCTAATCCACGAGCAATGCCTAGTGCAATGAGGTGCCGCATTGGCCAATTTAGTACATGCCCGTCTTGGTGGGAGGCCTCTTGGAGAAGAGCGCCTAAGTTTCCATTCGGCATGTAATCGTATACTAGGAGCCTCACGTCAGGAGAACTGGCATAATAGCCTCGGAGAACTGTCAGGTTTCGATGCTTCACCTTGCCAAGGTCTTCAGCCTCTTTGCGGAAGCCACCTTCATCAAGAAAGCCATCAGGAAGGCGTCGAATTGCAAGCACCATTCCATCTTGAAATGTGGCCTTGAATACCAGTCCATATCTTCCCCTGCTTAACACATTTTCCTCATCGAACTGTCTCGTTGCTTCTAATGCCTCTGCATACGTTATCTTGCTATTGAACATCACAAGTTTTGGCCCTCCATTCTCGCCACTTCCCCGGCTGCTTTTATCCCCTGAGCTTGTTCGAGGGCTGGTTCGCTTCTTCTGCCCCCCGATTACTGTTTCTCTAAGCTTTTTCCGCCATCGCAGTAGGCTGTAAATATAGCCACAACAGCACAATGCCAGAAGGAAAGCTCCACCCACAGCCACCGCAATTAATAAAGTCAACCTATTTCTTTTTCTCCTTCTCACATCTCCACATTCTCTATCCAATGGTTTCCCACATAAATCTCCATTCCTTGCAAACACCGAAGGATCATTGAACTCAGAACCCAGCAGCTTCGGAATCTCTCCAGCAAGGTTGTTGTTTGACAAATTCAGGTATTTCAAGTGAGGGATGATGAGCGAAAGATTTTCCGGGATGACGCCACTCAGATTGTTAGAGGAAAGATCTAACACAGTGAGGTTCAATAACTTAGGCAACGAGATTGGTATGTGGCCTGAAAGTTGATTCCCATCTAACAACAGAGAAGATAGAGAAGAGCATTTTGAAATCTCCTCTGGGATTTCACCTGTTAACTTATTACGACCTACATCGAGCTCCTTCAAATTGGATAGGTGAGAGATATCGCCTGGAATTTCGCCTTCTAATTGATTAGAGCGAAGATCAAGTACTTGAAGATTCAAACTATCTCCAAGCTCTTGCGGGATTTTACCCGAAATACGATTTCCAGACAAAGATAGAGCAACTAAAGAGTTGAGAAATCCATAAGTGGTAGGAATATTACCAGTAAAAGCATTGGAAGATAGGTTAAGATAGATCAAACTAATCAAGCTACTAAAACCTTGAGGGACATCTCCTGATAAGTGATTTTCCTGCAGAGCAACCACTTGTAAATTTGGCAACCCGAAAATCTGAATCGGCAACACCCCCGAAAGCTTCTGTTTACTCAAATCCAGTGTTTCAAGCTTCATCAAACCACCAATGCTCGCAGGAACACTTCCGGAAAACCCACAATTGCTCAAATTCAAAAGCTGCAAGCTTTTCAACTCTCCAACATTAATAATCTCACCGGAAAACTTGTTATTACTCAGATTCAAACTAGTCAAGTTGCTTAGTTGCATGATGACCTCATCTGGAACTTTCCCGGTCAGATTATTGTTGCTCAAATCCAAAGATTCGAGCTGCGAAAGTGCCCCTAAACTCGATGGAATGGCACCGGAGAATAAATTCCCACCCAAAGATAACACCTTCAAGCTCCTCATTCCTCCCAAAAACAAAGGAACTTGACCCGAAAATCTGTTTCCTTCAACATCAAGTACCCGTAACAAACTGCATTTCACAATCTCACCGGGAATTTCGCCAGTCAGTGAATTATTTGCCACCCGAAACTCCTCCAGCCGGAGAAGATTGCCAATCTCCGCCGGCAATCGTCCCAAAAACAAGTTTCCGGAAAGATCAAGAACTCTCATAATTGTTGTCACGTTGGTCAACCAAGATGGGAAGGAGCCACTTATCCGATTGGATTTTACGTCCAAAACCCCCAATGCACTCCAACATTTTGAGATATCTGGCGGCTCAGCAATGCTCGTGAGCGCATTGAATCCGAGCTCTACGATCCTCAACGACGAGTCGTTGTTTGCAGTACTGCACAACAGAGACGTGGGGACCGCCCCTGACAGCTCGTTCCGTGACAGCGACACCACCTGAAGCTTCGGCATCGCTCCGATAGTCGTCGGAATCAGACCTCTCAGCGCGTTGTCGTCGGCGCTCAAATGCACGAGCGAGGAGCAGTTGGAAATCGCAGCAGGCAGAGTGCCGTACAGCTGGTTCGAATCCAGCCAGAGATATTCAAGATTATTGAGACCTCCGATGGTCGCCGGAACCACGCCGGAGAACCGATTGAACGAGAGATTGATCAGCTGGAGGTTTGAGTCGGCGGAGAAGTTTGCCGGGATCTCACCGGAGAATGTGTTCGACGAAAGGTCGAGGTACCGGAGGCTCACCGGAATGTCGCCGGATATTTTCCCGGAGAGGAAATTGTGAGCGACATTGAGGATTTGGAGGTCGGTGAGGTTGAAAATCGAGGGCGGAAGAGTTCCGGTGAGCGAGTTGCCGTGCAAGTAAATGGCCCGTAAGAGAGCGCATTGGGAGAGAGAGGGAGGTATAGTGCCGTTGAAGTTGTTGCTGTAGAGGCTGAGCTTGCGGAGGTCACGGAGGCTGGCGAGGTGGTCAGTAATTCGGCCGCCGAGGTGGAGACGTGGCAGACGGAGCTCCTGAACTCGGTTGTTGTAACAGACGACTCCGCGCCAGTCGCACGGGGCTGACGGTGTGGACGAATCCCAGCCGTCGAGAGCGCCAAGCGGATCGTGGAGGTCACGCTTAAACGCCGTTAATGCTTGGATTTCGGAGAGTGCCGTTTCTGGACTCGGCCGTTGAGCCGCCGTTAAGGTGGGGGGGAAATAAATTGTAGGAATAGCAATTGTTATGAGGAAGAGGAAGAAGAAAGTGGGCGTCGCCATGAGAGAGCACTGGAATGCAGAATGTGCTGGGTTTATAAATTAATTATGCTGGGTGTGGGGTGAATGCTGCTGGGTTTGTGGTGGGGTTTTGTGGTGGTGGTGGGAGGAGCTAGATCGAGAGGCCGCCATTGTTGCAGATGAGAAGGAGAAGATCTGCTCAGAGGAAAGAGATGGCGGAGAGAAAGAGGGCAGAGATTTAGGGTTCCTAACTTCCAAGTGAGCTGATGAGTGATACTGATGACTGAAGTGGTGGTGTCTTACGGTGTGGGCAGATGTATGGTACGTTCATGAGCAAGCAAACGGAGTGATGCCACGTGGAAAGGCTTGTACTTGGTTCGCTATTGGAGTCAAAGTTTGAATCTTGAACAAGCTGATAATCACTTTTAGGTGGACGTCTTTCGTACTTTTGGACGAAAAATTTGACAAAAAAAATTTAGTTCGGGAAGTTTGAAAAATAAAAAGAGAAAAAAATGGGTGTAATAATTGGAGGAGGCCCCGCTCAAAAGGTCAATGATGTTGTCCATGGCGACTGTGGGAAAAGGACGGGGAAGATGCGCGGGAGAAAATGTCCGAAGCGAAAATGCTCCTTTTTTTGTTCTTTCTTAGGGAAATAATTTCATGCGCGACAGTATTTCAACTCAATCAAACACTTCATTCTGTTTTAACTTACAACATGACAACCGACATGGTAGTTTTCAAGGGAAAGGATTTACGCTAACTCTTTATCCTCGCACTCCTCCTTTTGTTTCTACTTCCTAGTCACATGATCGAATACCTCAACTGTGAAATAAGAGATAGAAACAAATAGGGTAGTGCGCAAATCATTTCTCACTCTTAATTAGTTTGGAATACCGCCCCATTGGCTTTGCGGTTAATTAGTTTGGAATACCGCCCCATTGGCTTTGCGGTTAGAGGTAAGTTGAGGTAAGTTGGAATACCGCCACAGGTGCTTATGGCCCTAGACTCTCACAAAACCTACATCGACTGGGGCGCTGACCTAGTGGTTATGAGAACTACTAACTTAAATATTTGTCTACCGTAACGAAAGCTTCAGAATACAGGTTAAAAAACAGTGGTAAAAGTAAATCTGCCCTCGTTTTTCCTTTATTAGCGTACAGACCGTACACTAGATGTAGGAACTTATGCATACAAAGAGTATCAAAGATACACTTAAAAAAGAATTTGAAGATTTCATCTGTGAAAGTTCAATGACTTGACTAGTAAGACTTTCTAATTTGTACAGAAAAAATGGAAACGACGACTAAGTACACTTTTCAGGCAGGTGTCAAACCTTCCGGAAAGGATTCAACGTCAGGGTCCTGTGAAAGAAATCTCCGGCAAGCGTAAAAAACAGCTGAATGGAAACGATCGGGTTGGTCTATGAATACAAAGTGCCCAGCCTGCAAATTTTTATCAGGAAAACCTTATTCATCGAGATCAAAATGAAATAATGACAAGAACTTCATGGATGATAGGAGGGAGAGAGAAACATACATCTGGAATCCTAATGATCTCACATGGGACCTTCATATTTCTGCCAGCTTCTTGAGCCGCTTGGTAGTTCATCCAGTCTTGATATCCATAAATAAAAGTAGTCGGCACTTTCCACTCCGATGCACTGTACATAAAAGAGGAGGACTACATGTAAATGCTTCGCTAAAACCAAGTTTATGACAAACTTCCAACTCTTCTATGGTATTTAAGAAAGAGGTTAGTATCAGACCTGTGTACAAGGGGACTCCTAGCAAACGCTCCGAAAGAAAATATATACTTTAAGCAGAGCTCCCCGCTAGCTTTGGCTGCTAAAGTATGATACACATAATCTGCAATTGAAAAAAAGCAACCATCAAGATCTTAATAGTAGGATGCGTGTGTTCTGTGCACAAACAAATTGATCTTAAATTACCTGTTAGAAGTCGGGATTCCTCTTCAGTTAGTGTGGTCCCTGATGAATAAGAACCAAATCTAGCAGTGGTGTAACTCCGAACAAGATTTGGACCCAAAGGCCCTAGCCCTCTGCAAAAATAAGGTAAACATATACACACATAAGATCTAAGGAAAGCATAATATGAACTACCTCTTTCTCTCTTTCATCTCTAATCCTCCACCACTAATCTTTGGAAGAAATGGATTTCAACGTGCACCAATGGCTCAAAATGTGCACGGTATGAATGAGAAAAAGTACTTCGTGTCCAAACTGACAATTTGAACAAAAGCAACACACGACTTGAAAACATAATTCAAAAAACAAACAAATACGTGTGCATGCCTCCGTGCTTCCTTTGGCTATTCCTCTCAGGAGAAGGGTGAGAGAGGAGGGGAAGCATGGGAAATCAGTATGAGTGGAGAAGGGGAAGCTGAAGTTGTTTCAAATAAATGCAAAAGGATAATATTTCCAAAGAATTAGTTTTAGAGGTTCATAGAACACGTGTAATGGTTGCAACCTGCATCTGTAAAGTGTGCAACTACCAGATCAGAAACCTACATAAATGATTGAAATAGATATATGTACCATGCATGATATGATTTTGCAAATTGTGTTGCAAATTGTGTTAACATTTGCATGGGGAAGAAAAAACAAAGTATCTACCTGACTAACTTCTGAGGAGTAAAATTAGACTCCCACAAATGGTTAAAAATTGCTCCTTTCCACGTTGCTTTGAATTGGCTAAGCCTCTCATACGATGCATCCGACTCTGATGAAACCCCGGCAGGTCCCACTAAAATCAAATGCTTAACGTGCTCTGGATGCTATCATATAAAAAAAAGATTACGATCATGAATATCAGAAACTACCACCATTATCCCTAGATTCAAATAAATATATGGCATAGCAAATACCTTCAGAGCGTACTTTGATGCAACATACCCACCAAATGAATGCCCAAGTAGTATAAAGTTGCTGAGGTTTTTGGCTTTTCGCCATTCCTCAAAGGAATCAATGAACCATGCCTCAGTTTCTGCATTACCAGTGGCAAGTTAATTACTCTGGAAAAATTATATTGTCCATACTTACAGAATAATAGTGAAATAAACTTTTGACGACTGTCAAAATAAGTTATAACTTGCAGCACAAAGATTAATATCTAATGACAGAGTAAAATCACCTTCAGTGCTTTTGCATGTAAAATCAGGCCTGCTTGATCCGCCCCAACTGTAAATAAGATTAAACCAAGGATTTGAGCACAAACTGTCTCATAGAAATAGACACCCAAAAGCCCCAACTAACATGGAACTACAAAAGGTTTAAAATGTTTGCCACTAAACATAAAAGGGAACTTGTGTGTACGGAGAACACCAAAATAAACACCTGCGAACCGAGAGCCAGAAAAATTTGTATCCCAAAAAATCCCATAGAGATATTTAGGAAATAGTTTGAGTTCAGGAGCACCAGACACGGAAAATAGAAAAGAAATGGGTGTCTTTTTCCTTAAGAGAACTAAGACTAAGCATCTAGAACAAAACACAATTACTTGAGTTAAGACTACTTAGAAATGTAAAATTTATGTTCCCTCATCGCGGTGGCATATATGTAAAAGTTTTAACATTACAACTGAAAACAAAAGGATATCTTATCATCTACAATACAGTTAAGGTCGGTTGCACACCAAGGAATAACCTAAAGCATGTCAAAGTTAATAACTTCCAAGAGGGGTTAAAAAACTAAGCAAACAAAGAATAAATTCAACGATCAATGTTAAGAATCTGCTCACCCTATTTGATCAATGGCGATGACCCTGAACCGACTGGCAAGGGCATCGAAATTTCTAAAGAAGAAACCTTGAGAAGCACCGTATCCGTGAATCATAACAATAGTAGGAGAATTCTCTTTGCTGTCAAATGAAACCGTGTTGATTTGCCTTTCTTCATTGCTTTCAGATCGAAACCACCTGACTTTGGAGCCCGGCGGTCCAGAGCCTATATTCACCCGTTCTTGAACATAAGGAGTCCTACAAAATTCAAGCAATTCCCATAAATTTGTCAGAATTCAACCTTTTCAACTGTTCAGTAAATTGAAGAAATTGAAAAGTAAGGGTTTGATCACAAAAAATTGATAAGAAATTTGAGAAATTAGCCAACTTCAACTCCAAATTAAGGTTCATATTACGATTGAAATTCAGAAAAATCCTAAAAATTAGAACTTTCATGACGGCACATGCTAACAAAATCCCTAGTTTCCATTTCAGTACTTTCTCAATAAATTAACATAACTCAGCAACCAAACGAATTGAAGAGAGAGAGAGAGAGAGAGAGGTGGATTACTTGACAAGAGAAAGGAGGCGCTTCTCGGCGGCGATGATCTTATCGGTGGAGGTGGGGACCCAACGGAAGACAGAGGGCCAAAACGATTTGAATTTGGGATTAACCGCAGCAGCAACAGCAGCGGATTCGTAGGCTGCAGCAACGGTGGGAGGGGAGGTTCCTAGCTCGGCGGACCTGCTGATTTCGTCGGCCATTCTCGACGAAATTCTACGCAGGTTCATGCGCTTTCAAAAAAATAAAAGCTTTGATTTTTGGCTGCGATTAATTACCGACAGCTATATATATACGCCGATTCTTTGCCAATGTTTCGCGCTTTTTTGGCTCCGACGGAAGCGGGATAGAAGGAAGCAGAAGAGCTTCGATCTTCGAAGGCGACTACTAGGGACACGTGTTAAATTCTTGATCAGTCGTCAGGTTTGACGGTTATTCGGAGTAAATACGTTGGCAATGACGTAAATTTTAGCCTTGTGGGCCCACATGAAACAGGAACGAACTTAACAAGTAGACTTTTCGTCACCAAACAACCATTCAAGCTTCCAAGTTTATGTTTATTTGTTTTGTATTACAAGTTTATGTTTTGTGTTCTACCGTTTTCGTTTCAACTAGTACTTGTTTCTTCTTTCTTTTAGTATTATTTTATTTCGCTTATTAATTTGTTTTCTTTCTTTTATCGTAGGTTTTAATACATAACTTTGCTTTGGAGTTAATTTTGACGATGTCGTTACTTGATCTCATTATTGCAAAGGTGATGAAGGTGGTGAAGGATAATGCAAAAATTAGTTTATGTTGAACTTCAAGCACGCGTGACGCTTTTTTTTTTTCTTATCTTGAAATTTTGTCCCACGTAGTTTTTTTTCTAAGGTTCACATCGATAATGTACTATGTTTGTTGTGTTGTATTTTCTTTTGGCAGTTTTTGTATTTAGCATGGCATTAATGTTAGTGCATCTTTGTATTTCATTCCCTGTGATGGTAATTAGGCCGCGTGTCTTTTATAAAGACGCAACTATAGTTTCTAATATTCACGTTTGAGTTTGGATAGTTTGTGCTATCCTATGTAAATTATCTTGACGTTTTATAAATCATCTTTTCAATAAAATAAAATATAAAATAAGCTTCCAAGCTGAAAACACAATTTCTTGTTTTTATTGTAGAACCACACTTAATTTTTAATTCATTATGTGTTAGTACGTTATATGTGTTAAGAATCGAAATAAACGCTGGTATTTCTGATAAATAAACATGTTATGGACTCAGAGCTATAATATTAAGTGAATGGGCTATTCTTACTCGAGAGACATCGGAATGACTTATATTTAGTCTTTTATTATACATGGTTGTTCAGTGATTAGGATTGAATCATATTGGTGGCCAAACAACTATTCAAAGCCAAACGTATAATTCAGGGTGCATATGAAGGCAAAGGTGAAAACTTATCCATGAAAGAAATTAGACACGAAAGAAATTTCTCCATTATAATCATTTCCATTTTGCGGATAATGAGTAAGGTCGTGAGCATATTGAATTATCCAATCCAATCTAATTCTAAAGAAACCAAGGCCTTGTTTAGTCCCTACGATTGAACGGATAATTAAATATATCAAGTTAAATTACTCACTAAAATAGTAGGATTGGAAGGAATATGTTTCCATATATCTAATCATTTCTAATCACCTCAAAATAAAAATCATTTCCCTCTATTTTCACTATTCCTTGAATATAGTGAATTATTCAATTCAATCCTAAAGACCAAACGATGCCCAAATAAGCCCTAAGGTCGACCCAAACACATAGAGCTCCAAACTCACCATACCATGTTCACCAGAAATTCTCCCCTGTGCAACCAAACTTACTATACCATGTTCACCAGAAATTCTCCCCTGCGCATGGGTTGCGCACGTTGCATGCCATCCGCGCTTGATGCACACAGCAAGATGCGCAGCAGAGAAAATGTCCCATGTTCACTTGACACTGGGTTCGATTTGATCAGATAGAGACCCAAAAATACATTCACCTCTGCATTGGATTTCTCAAATTATTTCACCTTCACAAACCAAACTCAAAATACTTAACGGACCATTCCAGTAGTAACTCGGTATTGCAGCACATAACTACCGGCCAACAAATCCAGAAGTAAAATAAGAAGGAACGTACTAAACACAATGATACAGGCATATAATCTTTGAACAAATAAATGTTTAATTCGACTTCTCAACACATCATGGGACCGTGAAACACAACGCAAACTTATTCGGAAGTAAAACTAATAGCTAATTCTATTTCTACCACCTTTGGCACATAAATACTACCACAATCCACCTGGTCGAACACATCAATCACACCATACAAGAATCGGCACTGTACCACCGAAACAAAACTTACAACTTTAACCAAAACAGTAAAGTAGTTCTCGATAAATAGCAGCAACTGCAAATGCCACCTACCACACCTTCTAGTCAGCTCTTGACTGACCCGATCGGGAAGAGAGAATGATACCAACAATCAGACCGTACAGTGCAAGTGCTTCAGCAAAAATGAGAATGAGGATCATCCCAACGAAAAGCTTTGGCTGTTGTGCATTGGCTCTGCATAATACAAAAATGAAATTAGAGGAAACTCTCAATCGAAAGGCTACAAGACACCAAACATGAGTAACCACACGGTCGTAAAGACATTCAAGAATGCTCAGAAAAACTGACCGTCGACAACTTGAATGAAGAGCATAATATTTTGAGGACTTACATGGAACGGGTTCACTGCCACGTGGCGTCCCGTATCCAATAATACATTGCCAAGTGCAAGTTTTTCTCCACATAACAATGTATTATTGTATTGGGACGCCACATGGCAGTGAACCTGTTCCATGTAAGTTGCTCTCTAAGATTTTTAGTTCATTAAATAAAAAGCACCACGACAACTATAGGTTCTGTACAAAAACACTTAAAAAACTCTAAATGATTCTTAGTTGCGATATTCCCTTGATGGCCTTCTCCCATTGGAAAGTCGGCACTGTATTCTTCAAAAGCATTGGGTTTGAAGTGTTTTTGTTCAAAAATATAATGTTACGAAGCACTTACATGTCAAAAATCCCATAATATATCACAAAACAATTACAAGCATAACAATTACTAAGAACTATTATTAAGAACTAACAAATACAAGCACAACACACCACAGAAAACTCGGTTCTTAAACAATCAAATCGATGTCCACTCTTAGTATCTAGTTAGAACAACGATTACACCAAGAAAACTTGACTCTTAGACAATCCAATCGATTTTGTATTGCAATTTATACAAGCAGTGACAGATTAAAATAGCATAACGAATACAAACATCCTAAACCAGATTGAAGCAGCGAGAGATATTACCTAACACCGGCATCACCGACAATGCCGATAGCCATACCGGCAGAGAGACCAGCAAGGCCACAAGCTAGACCAGAGGAAAGATGAGCATAGCCATCGAAAAGGTAATAGGGCTTAGCCTTGGGGTTGATACCGGTACTAATGATGACGGCGATGATGAGTCCGTAAATACCCAACACTCCCGCCATAACCACCGGCACGATCGACTTCATCACCAGCTCCGGCCTCATCACACCCATCGACGCCACTCCTACTCCGCTCTTCGCCGTCCCGTACGCCGCTCCCATACCTGCAAAACACACAAAACCCGATCAAAATCCCTACATCCACACCGACCAAACCCTAGGCGATTAGATCTGGACCGAATCGGAACGTACAGGAGAAGACGAGGGCCGCGGCGGCGCCGAGGAACCCGAAGAACGGTGCCGTTTCATCGCCGCTGAAGATTGAAGAAGACATTCTCCTTGATTTACGGACAGATATTCTTTGATCGGATCTGGCTTCTGATGGATTTGGTTTCCTCCTCCTCTCCTCTCCGCGAATATGCCTTTAAGCGCGTGTGTTTCGATCTCAGCCTCAAACAGTAACGAGTGTGTTATTACGCTTATACCCCCGGGATTAGAGGAGTCACGAGCTGACGATGTTTGCGTGTGTAAAATACTTTGGGCCTTCAGCCCAATCAAGCTCATTATACAACGTCATCGTTAAGTACGTGGCCCAATCTGGGAATGATTAGTTGGGCCCACCCAGCCCACCAAATGAAAACACCGACACAGTGTTGCAGGATCCAAAATCCTTAACCCGGTTTTGTTATTCCCATAAATTAGTTAAGAGTAGTTTTAAATAGAATATCACCTTGTGTTATTCCCATAAATTAATTAGAGTAGTTTTAAATAGAACATCGCCTTGTAAAGAAAAACAATCGAAACTTTGTGAAATGAAAATGATTTATGCACACCCTTTTTCATCTTCTAATTTGATAAATCCTCCGTTAATTATGACCCTTGATCCTCTCAGATTTGTTTAATCCAATTGTTCAAATCTACTAGTTGTGACACCAGCAGAAGAAACTGAAAACTTGCATGCAAACGGTTCCTTAAACTCCGCCTCTAGAGGGAGAGACTCTTGTATAGGGCAGCAGCATGGTGCGACCTTCTCACAAGGGTGGGACCAACACCAAACCATTATGTGGATGTGGGTCCCACCACCCTACGAGAGGGTTGCCACACTAGACAACCCAACCCAAGAATCGATCCTCTAGACTCTAGAGATGAGACGATAACTTTCCTGTAAAAAATTCCCTGCAACATAACAGCAAGTACCAAGTACATTGGAAATTTGGCCATTTCTTTAGTTTGCCAAAAGTTCTACAGTTGCATGTTTGCCTAACAGTATTAAAAGGTCACATAAACAATTAAAAGACGGTAACAAAGAATTCATCTCGAAATCATTGGACACGGACAGAGCGTATAGAACGACAAATTTCAAATGCTCGGTATCATTGAACCTCATCCCAAATGATTAGGAAAAGAGAATACTTATGTCTCCACTACTTGGTAATACTAATCACTCAAATGGAGTAGAAACCATTACCAACTTTCAAGAAAAATCGTCAAAGCAACAAAGCATAAAACACAACGTATGGAGGCATGCTTACAGCACCGCGATATAAGATAATAAGATATTAGGAATCCCAACTGAGAGAAACTAAATCCGAATGTCGGGCAAACAAACACATCTATTAGACTATTTCATCTCCAATCCATGGCATCTGCCAACAGTTTGGCATATTGAACATAAATCAGGCAAGGGTTGATCAAAGAAGTCTTCAAAATATATTAGCATCAACAAATTTGGAGATATAGAGGCTAGAGCGCATACCTCTCGCTTCTTCTGAACAGCCAAAAATATCTTTCCCGGCCTAGCAACAATCAAACAGAGGCGTAATCAGAGATTAAAAACAATAGAACGAGTGAAAGTGAGCGAAGGCATTTTCAATACGATAGATAAAACCTGGCATTTCATCATGCAATCCAACCATATTCGAAGCTAAAACTCAATACAGCTTCTGTATACATAGTTTTAGATATATAACAGAACATCTATTACAAAATATACCTGCGCTTATTTTCTGGATTTCAATGTAATACCGCTATTACATGTATGCTTTCAAATGAATCACTAATTTGGAAGCTGGAACAAGAAGTTGAAGCTATTAGAGCATACATCATACATGAATAGAAAAGCCTCCCCACCCAAGGCATATAATCAGAGAGGAAAAAATTTCAGAAAGCATATATTGCATCCCTCGGAGTCCGCTAATAGAGAAATATGCAACTCTTTCGTTCAATTTAATGGAGAGCAAATGTGAAGTTAGTGATTTCTGTAAAACCAAAAGAGTAACCATATCATATTAAAGTACTTTGGCCACCATGGAAAAATGTTCTGTATTCTTGTTGCACTAACACAATCCTACTCTGTACACATTGGAAACAATGATAAAAGAAAAAGTCAGGAATTAGCTTCTCCTCGTTGAGGATCCCTGAATGAAAAATAGGGTCTTAGGTCTTAAATTTTCAGGCCTAGAAATACATCCTTGATGGATGACAAGCCAACTTCTTCGTGCAATCTGCTATCATCTCCATACCAAGTTGATGCATGTAATTGAAATGGACAAAGCAACCTGCTTCGAGTGAATTCGTTATACTTCCGTTTGCATCCAAAATGATTGTCCCTGTTGACCAATGATAATTGCATTTCAAGATGCTGGTTCGACAGGCAACAAACCATGCCCTTTCTTCCAGTGCTCCTTCTAAATCACAAAAGTGCTGGTTGGCAGTTTCATTAAGAAGATCCGATTTGATTCTATCTATGCGCCACCACTTCCAGCTTACGCTGTAAATTCATCCAGGAACAACAGACTTCTGCATGTACTGTACAAAAGTCCATGCACAAACACAGGTCAATCAACCCAAGGGACCATCAAGATTTCACTGTGGGCTTTGCTGCCATGTGCTTCTCAATCAATTTATCCACAAATGCACGGATCTGCAGTTTTTAAAGCATTAAAGAGAAACTTGGAAGAAGAAACTAATGTCACTACATCATATATTTCTTAATGAAAAAACTTCTGTTCATTTCCTGACAAAATTGATGTACAGTAACAAAAAGTTCAGGTGCATGTACAAAAATTTCAAGCTGCCAACAATATTTTATTTTCTTTGCTCGTTTAGGTGAAGAAAGCCAATCTTTGTTGGAAAACATTTCAAATCTCAGCCAGGAAATCACTTTAATGACTTAAAAAAACTCATTAAAGTAGCATGGAAAGACAAATATGACGTTTTATAGCAAACAAAAAATGGAAGAATACCTTGTTCCTGCGCTTGAAATCAAGAAACTCATAAACAGCCATGGCTTTTTCCAAGTCTGTGGCCAGCTCCATGACCTGAAAATTGAATTCCCCAAAAATTTAAGACTAAAGAAAAACAAAAGAATGGGAATAGTTGCAAAACTGAGTTCAACAAAATTTGACTGGAAAGCATGGTATATTTTCTGTCTAGTATGACAGGAAGGAAAAATGAAAAATTACTAACCTTGGTAGCACTTTTCTTCATGATTGACTTGTATCCCTCTCTATCTATCTTTTTAGCTTTATAAAGGGGCATAAGCAATGATGCCACATAATCGACAACAGCCTGCTTAATATTATCTGCTCCTCGATGATGATTTTTTAACGACTCCTTGTTCACGGTAACTTGGGAAACAGAGCTCTCATTTACAGGTCCTTCATGCTTCCAGCTGTGTTTTCTCGAAGTCGTATTTGAATCTTCCTCGTCATTTATATATGGTGCTGGATGGAAGAAATCAGGGTCTGCTGCAGCTGCTTGAGATTGCCACATCTCAATGGCATGATAATCCTTTATTCCGGCACTACCAGCTGTATCAACCCATGCTCTTGTATAAATACTGCTGTCGACAGCAGCACTCTCTCCTGAGTTCTCTCTGAAATTCGTTTGACTAGCAGTCTCATTTGGATTGCTCCGCTGGGAGAGGTTATCGACTGACATTCTTGAACTATCAATATTGACACAAGCAGCAGAGAAATCAACAGACCAGTCCCTAACTTTGCAGTTCCTTGAGTCTATTTCTGATATACAATCTTGTCTACCCAAAACACCACCAGACCACTTCCTCCTAAAATCATACTCATCCATTTGAGGGTACTGCTCCCGTCGAGCAAACTTATGAAATGAGGGAATCTTGGGAAGCTGAAGCAGTGTACTGCTCTTGGCTTCTGAAGATGCATATGCCTGCAACGAACAACAATAACTGAATTCCTGTGGAACAAAATGGCACAAATAGGAAGGGGAGAGGCAGTACTATATCACACTAAATTGAGTAGAGTACCAAGAGAAACAAACCTCGGCAGCTGCAAGTGCTGCTGCACGAGCTGCTTCGGCAGCAGCAATGGCAGCTTGTTCTGCTTCTGTCACAGCAACATCGTTCTCCTTTAGCTCAGAATGTGGTCTGCCTGTTGAACCTCGAAACCTTGATGAATTGATCTCCGATTTTGAGGAATTTGCTGTTTCACCCTTAATGGGTTTGCCATTCACTTTCTTACCATTTGCATTCAAAGGCAAATGGCTTGCGGTGGATGCTGGATCCTGTAAGCTTCCTTTGTGCTCCAAACCACCATGAAATGTGTGTAGAGGCGGCTTACCAGAAGATGGATCTCTAATTGGTTTTCTCTTCAATGCATCTGCAGCAGTTGCTTGTCTTGAAAACTTCAATGCACCATTGGAAGCTTTTTCCTTGCGGAAAACTTCAAGCCACACATTAACCAGCTGACTTGCTATGGCACGTATATCACGGCTCGTATGTACACAAACTTTTTCTCTTACAGTTTTCCCAATGCCTGCACCAACAAACAGAGAGATTAACTAATTTTGAATAGATACATTCGAATGATACCCATTAATGCACATAGGAATGCCAGTAGATAAAGATAGAGAAATAAGGAGACAATACCAGACAAGCGCACAGCCAGTAGGTCCGTTGAAACAAGCACAAGGAGCCGAACACAATGCCGCAAGAGTTGAGTCCCAGCCTTCCCCATTGAGTCCTGTTGTAGTAAGGAAATTTATACCCTCAGAAGAAAAAAAAAATCTAAGAAAGCAAACATTGGATGCTATCAACAAAAAAATATGTGTGTGTGAACATATTGTGAATTCATATCGAATGAATGATAGATAAATATGGATGCATAATTACCAGTATCCACGAGTTGAGAGTAGTCAGCCCTTCTTTGGTGCCAGCAAAGGACTTCAAGGTTTCAACAGGAAGACTCAAAAACTCTTTGGCCAGATGCAACCTTCCTTTAGTAGTCTTTGCATTAAAGAACATGTCCTGGAGTAGGGCCTCCTTGTTCTTGTAAAGGACATTTGAAAGTTCAACTGCATCAAGTCTCCTTGTTATGTCTCTAACTTCATCCCTTTCAGAATCTGATTGTTTCTGAATACCCACAATTGTCTCTGCTTCTGCTGTGTAATCATTTCCAGTAATCAGTATGTCAATTATACGCACTGCCTCCCGAAGGCCACTCATCATCGCACCACCAACAGTGTCAGGATGCTCCTTGCAGGTAGCTTCACCAGCAAAAAATAGGCAGTTCTCAACAGGTCTCCCTAGTATATCATAATCTTCCCCGGAAGCTCCAACAGCAACATATGAGTAGGCACCATAGCTGAAAGGATCCCTACCCCAATCTGTCACAACTGATGCAACAGGATCAGGTACTGAAGCCTCTCCAAACAATTTACGAAGAACCACTAACGCATGGTTAACATGTTCAGAAGAGCTCATATTTTGCCCATCTATAGCTGCCTTACCAACCAATAAAGCTATGAGAACAGGAGCCCCAACGGTTTTCTTGACATTCCAGAACATAAAGCACTGGCCCCTCAGGTCTGTTTCCTCAGCAGTTGCTCCAAAGTAATCCACAGAGTCATCCCAAAAGACATCCGGAAATTCCAAAACTACTTTATTAAGAACTCCAAACCCAAGCCGCAGGATGGAAGAATGTTTCCAGTGGGGTAATGGTGGGGAAAATTTGATGGTTTCTGCTTTTAAGCACCCAAGAGGCACCGTAATCAAAACTGCATCCCCTGAAAAATGACTGCCATTAGATGTGGAAACCTTGACTTTGTTACACTGGTTAGTATTTAATCCAGCATCCTTGGTGCCATAAGAAATATCAGTGACTACATGATTCAAGTGAATTTGAAGTCCTTCTCCAAGAGCCTCAACAACAGTGCTGTAACCCCCTTTAATCATACAGTGAGCTCCTCCAAAGCCACCATAAACATCATCCTGGTTCCAGTTGGGGAGAGATACCTCCTTCAGCAGAGCAGCACAACCATATTCCAAATTGGCAAAATGCCAATCCATGACCCTCCTCTCAAGAGGGCTCAAAAGCTCTTGCTTTTGACAAATTTTCTCAGCTCTATCAAAACTTTTTTTGGCATCAACGAAACCATCCATTAAACCATGCAGTTCTTTTTCTTCAACACTAGTCCCTGTTTTAGCCATACGACGCCTCTTAAGGGCATATTCCAAACCTTCCTCGAGAGACATTCTTGTCTGTTCTCCCTCCTGTGCAACAAGCAATACCATGTCATCAAGAAGGCTGTTGAACTCTGCTTCCAATGCTTCATCCAGATCTGCAGGAACCTTTTCACCTGTTGCAATGTCATAAAGAGGGCAATCACTGTTTAAGACAGTCAACTCAAGGCCCAGCTGAGCACAAACCAAAGAGGAGGGGTCTGGCCGTCTTTCAGTTGTCCAATCAGCCTCAACACCAGTTATAATGCTAGCACCAAGATCCACAGGAACTGATAGAGATGACCTGTCTGTATAAACACGGCCCCCTATCCTACTCCTAGCTTCCAAAATAGTGACTGAAAAGCCCTGACGTTGCAAGTGGCGTGCAGCAGTTAATCCAGCAGGACCAGCACCTATGACAATGATTTTCTTTTTGACTTCCAGACCGCATTGCAGATTATTATTCCTCACTGCATGATCTTGTGATGCACATTGAGTGCTATGTGATACATTCTTTAACTCTGGAGTTACAAGAGGGATGCCTCCATCACCCAGTGTCTCACCAATTGGATCACTACTTGAAACATCCATATTGTCCAATTTACTTTGTAACCTTGCATCAACACTGGTGTTTTCCGGGTGATCAGCCTCACACTCAGCATGGTTTGTTGCATTGGATAATTCCAATGCCACTGTAGTAACAAGCCCATTGTCTTTTGTGACTCCCTGCCTCGAGTTGTCGCTTTTAATTATGACACCACTCTTTGCATCAATTTTAGTTTTAGAACTCTTAACCTGGCCTATGATAAAGGAAACTCCATCCTCTGAATCAGCAACTGAAACCCCAGAAATTTCCTCAAAATTTTTTTCTCTCAGAATTTTATAGTCATGCTTGGAACCAGGTTCTGCTTTATCCTTCTCACGAGCAATTCCAATATTTATATAGCCCTGTCCAAGTTTTGATACATTGGAAAAATGAGACAATCTAATACTGCAATCCTTCCCTAGGAAATGCAAGAATGAAAAGACACTAGGAAAAAAAGAAGAAGACTGAACAATATTGGACTGGCACATATAAACATCCCTAAAATGCTTCATAAACTTACACTGAGATCAAGGAATGCATAAATATCCCTAATTAGGGAAGCACGAGGTGGTTCATCCCCACAAGCAGTATCTGTTACCCCACAGTCAATGAGAGGCAAAATTCGACTAACATCTTTATTCCACAGAGCAAGGATCTGATTCCTGTATTGCACCAAGCAATGAATAACTAAACAAGGTAGAGCTTATCAGGCAAAACAATTAAACCGGAAGAAAATAAATTTTGAACTACATTGAAAAATTGATTATATTTTCATTCAAAAGAAGAGAAGACCACACCTCAAAAATTGGACACAACCACTTAAAGAAAAAAAAAAATCTAAACCAAATGCCAATAATACAAACATAAATATACCACCAATTTTATTAATGTCAACTTAAGTAAAGCGACATCAAAATTTAAAAAGAAAACTCAACCCTCTAAGGTCAAACAGAACTTAGCATTAGTAGGATGCGACAGAAAACCAAAACATTTGAATAATTAGAAAGAATTGTCAAGTAAAATGGATAAAGTAACAGCTACAATTAGTATCAAGTACAAATTGCTGAACGATGCAATCGTACAAGAAACCCCTATTATTTTACATGCAGGTTTCAGAATTAATAACTAACCTGCATTCCAAATAGTCCTGAACCCCACCTCTGCGCTTCAAGATCTCCTTGAATTTGATCTTCTCAACAGGACCAACTGCATGAGCTTTAAGACCAGCAGACACTGCTGCAGCCTCACCACTTTCAGACTCTGTACCGATACTTGAAGAGGAATCAAACTTCACTCTCGTTCTAAATGAATTGTCACTATCCAAACCTTGATCATTTATCAATACCTCCCAATCAGCATCCCCCTCATAAGCCATGTCTCCATGCCGACGCTTTCTAACATTGCGCCCCACACGCTGGACAGCTGATAGCTTAGTGTTTTTGTTTTCAACATCTGGTAGAGATACTGTGTCTTCTGGGCAACTCTCATTTTCATCAGCCTCTTCACAAGTGATAAAATGATCATGATTTGGAACATCATTTTCCTCCTGCAAAGGACCAGAAGGAAAGCCAGGATTCTTAGTGTAAGAAATTAGACCATTACAATTACTGTGAGTGTCTTCCATCCCCAGAGTGTTGTCATGCTGGGAAAACTTTGGACATCGATCAGAATCAAGCTCATCCTCAATCTTCACATGGCATGTCAAGGAGTTCTGTTGTAGATGTAACGAGGACACCAAATGTTTGTCCTCTGACATATTTTCACATGACTTATTCAGAAGATCATCATTATAATGAGGCAGCAGAATTCCTTTCCCAGCTGGAGAAGAGGTTTCCCAGTCTGCAGCTGAGGTGCATCTACCCAAAACATCCTTGGACTGAATGGAACCTCCTATAGAGCAGTGCTTCAATCCATCCTCAAAAGTTCGCGTTTGCTGTGTCAAATGTTTGCTGTCTCCATCATTAACTTCATCTGAGCTGCATGGTCCCTCTTGAAAATTTGATCCAGAAGGATCCACTATGGCTTCATTGTTAATCAATTTGGAATCAAATCCTGAATGTGAGTAGACAGGAGCTCGATCTTCTGAAACAACTTTGTAAGGCCTTTTATGCTTTTTATCATTGAATGTCTCTTGATTCTCCCTGTGGAGGTTAGAGGCTTGACATAATCTGTCATCAAAACTTTGACTTTCATTTGCCTTACAATGATCAGAGGCTGAATCCAATGGATTTGAATCAGCCAAAGGCATGGTGTTTCCTGGAACCTTAGAACCACTCTTCTCTTTAGGACTTGAAGAGGCACGAGAATTCATAATCAAACCAGATTGTGACTTCCGGGAAAATGCTGATAATGAATCTCCTGGATGATGATCCAAAGAGCTATTAGAACCTTCCCCAAATCCCAGAGACCCTGGAATCTTGGGCCTCTTTCCCTTTCCCTTTCCATTAAGCTTGTTTTCTACCTCTATATCAATAGTCACATCAGATCCATCATCACCCATAACAGGACCTTTCTCTAAAACCCTTGACACCGATTTTGCATCCAACCCCCCGTCATCCAAATGCCCATTAGAGGACCGATCCAAAGACTGTACACCATCCAAAGCAAAACTCTTTCCCCTCATAGTTCCAGTCCCAGAATCTTTCTTAGGACCCTTCAACTTCTTCCTCAAACTTGCCAAGGTATCATCCAGGCCCCCCAAATCCTCTTCTTCATCCTCAACCTTCTTGCCCCTTTCACCACCACCCACCAACTGCGGCTTAACCTTCTTAGGGTTTCTCTGCCTCTTCAACTTCAACAGTGACCCAATTGGCTCATCATCATCAGAATCAACCATATTCGCCTCGACAAAGTTCGATCTTTTCTTAAAGCCGGACTTCTTCTCCTCCCCATCCATTTTGTCAACCATATCTTTTTACGAAAACACAGTCTTTCGTAACCCTAATCCAGCTTCAGTGCCCAAATCAGGGAAACCAATCATCACCTTCCACTTCTCTATTGTCAAAAAATTAAAGCTCATGATTCACATGCACCTCGCCCTAAAGCAATTCAGCTACAATTATAAAAAATTGAAGCCACACCTAGAAATCCCAACACCCATCAAATCGCAGACAATCACAAATATGAACAATTCAAAATTTTGCAAAATTCAAATCCTCGATAGGCTTCTGCCAATGAGTAAGCTCATCTCCACCTTCTGCCAATGGCCTCCCTCTACTCTAAGTCCTCAATCGAGAAAATCTACCATTGAAAAATACAGAGGAAAAAATAAGGAATTAAAATATATTAAATCTACCTAGGGTTTTTCATCCAGTTACTAAGCCCTAATGAGAGAAAAAGAGAGGGTGGCGGAGAGGTCAAACCTGTGTGCAGAGGAGCTCCACCGTGGTGGCGTTAATGGATTCGTCGAAGGGAGTGAAGTGCGCACGTTAGCGTCGCGTAGGGAAATTGGGAACGTCGGCTGTGTAAAGTGCGCCGCGGGAGAAATTAAACGGGGTGAAATAAAAAGGAAAGGAAAATAAAAAGGGGAACGTATTGAGGAGGGATTTTTGGCCCGACACGATTTGTATGAGAGAGTGTGTGTTGGAGTGTGCGACGAAATAAAAAGTACACAACTACGGAGAATGAATGCCTTTGGCAAATTGGCACCACTTAGTTATGATTTTAATAATTGACAAAAAAAAATATATGATTTTAATAAAAATTCACCAAACAAAAAAAAGTGGGTAAATTTTCATCAAAATCTTATAAAAATGTTAAAATGGCCCTTAAGTGTAGTAATTCAACTGTCATTTTGGAATGGGAAAAAAAAAACACATTATACATGTATTTTGATAGTTTAAAAACATTAACATGAGTTGTTTATATGGGAGTGCTACATGTTAAACGTTGGAGATATTTTTGTAACGTGAGATTATTAGGTCTACTACATGGATAACTCAGATATAATTGTTGGGTTTGCTACATGAATAACCTAACTCTGATATTATATCAGAATGTGAGCATCCAACTCAAAATCAATTGTTAATGAACGATGATACACAATATTTTAATCACTTGGACTCTCATATTTTCATAAGTGTTGATGTGAACAGTATACTATTTAAAAGATTGTAAAATTGTCTTCAATCTTGATTGTGAAAAAGAATTTCTATTCTCTTGCTTAAATTGGAAAAGGAAAAGATTCCATAGCTTCACAAGTCAATGCAGCTTTTGGAGCATGATGTTGATTTGCAAATGATTACATAACCATCTAAATACACACTAAAAGACAATTGACTTTGTGAGTATCACCTAAACTATTGATTTTCTAAATTTCAAGCGTCAATCCAATAGTAATATTAGAAAGACCAATAATTTTGTAAGTCTTAATCATCCAATATGAAATGACACGACATGACTACAATAGATTGGTAAGTAACGACGTGAAACTAACTCATATGAGTTATTAATAGTTCATTTGTATGATTGTATCACTTTTTGATCGACAATAATTAATTCATTAATTAGTATACATTCCATGTTTTCCTTCATAAGTACGATTAACTTCTTATGACTTTTTAATCAGTAATACACTGTTCATTAATTACTCTATATTTTTCATCATTTGCTTTATGAATAAGTTCACTTACTTTGCCAAATACAGATGCACAATGAAATTTGACAAAGCTTCTAATTAATTAATTACATAATTTCGAGTGTTTTTTCCATTTCAATCCTCCTCAATAAATTTATAAACTGATTTGTATTGAAATGACAAAGAACATGTCCCATATCCGATAAAATTAGAATGATATAAAAAATCCCTTGCGCAAGAATAAATAACACCCATCAATCAAGAAATGTTCTATTTTTGTCCTTAAGAAAAATGTATAATAAGCAGTCATTTTCTTATTGGGCCTGAATTCAGTTCATGGGCTCTTTAAATTGGCATTGGGTAACATTCCCTTTTAATTGGGCCTAAGTCCAATCAGTCCAATTTACTGGTTCGGCTGCAGAGGAGAGACCGCCACAGTGCTACGTTTTCACTCCTCAGCAGGCAGCTTCTCCACCGAGCGCCGTGGCCACTTCGCCAAGTTGCTAACTTGGGAAAGCAATTCCGATGAGCAAGCAGAGACGGCGGCCGGACCCAGTGGTGGTGCTGAGAGGCCACCGCGCCTCCGTCATGGACCTCTCTTTTCATCCTTCCCAACCTCTCCTGTTCACCGGGTGAGATTCAGTACACTTACGCAACCTACCTTTTGTTATCTTTTCTCAAAAATTATAAATTTTGATCAAAATTGGTGCTTTTTTTTATTGTTCTAGTTCATCAGATGGCGAGTTGCGGATTTGGGATACTATCCAGCATCGGACTGTATCATCAGCTGGGTAATTCAAATACCGATTTTCCATTTTATTTTTATGATTATAAAGTTCATATCTTTTTTTGTTTTTGGAATGAAAAATAAAAAATTATTTGCAATTTTTCAGGGTGCATAATGCAGCACATGGTATTGCCTCTGTTGCTTGTACTGCCAACAGAGTTATCAGGTGATTTTCTTTTCATTTTTCTACTTTTATTTGTTTATTGGCTTATATATAATTATTTTTATACACGCACACACATTCTGTAGTAGTAGTAGAATTGAAATTTGAAAATGTTGGTGTAGCCAGGGAAGGGATGGAACGGTTAAGTGTTGGGATATTGAAGGTGGAGGTCTGTCCAGGTTCTTAGCTAATTCCCATAATTGTAGCCTATAGTTATTCGGTTTCCGTTGTACACTGCTTCATTTGTTATTTTTGATCATAGCATGTGCCATATTACTTTTGAACCTCGACATCGCCTTGGCAGGGTTCCATCTGTTACAATCAAGACAAATTCTTACCACTTTTGTAAACTTTCCTTGGTGAAGAGGCCTCAATCTTGTTCTACGCGAGTGGATGGGATTAAGTGTCATGATGAAGAGGAGAGAAGGGTTAAGGGGACTACTGATGAAGATACTTTGGATGACAGTAGAGAAAACAGTGAAGGGGATCTGCTTGAGCAGCCCAACGCCTTTGAAGGTTTGTTGAAATTTGGAATTGATATTCTGGTCAGGAATGTTGTCTGTGCACTTTAGCTACTTTCTCTCAGGAGATGAAGGCTTAGACTTTTGATGTATCTGTTAGTATTGGATTTTGAATACTGGTTTCTTCTGTATTTAAATTTGTTTTTCGCTTTATCGCTCTGTGATAGTTGAGAAACAAGAATGTTGATAGACAGTTTTTGAAAACAGAAAGTACTCAAGATGAAGGATCTAAATATGTCGCTGTAGCAGGGGAGCAGACTTCTGAGGTCTGTATCTAACCTTGATTTTGATTTTCGTTTTTGAAGTCCCAATTACTCACTACCTTCATGTGGTTGTTTTGCAAAGGTTGAGATTTGGGATCTTAATACCGCAGAAAGGTTTGCACGGCTGCCTCAAAGCTGCTTTGGTGGCTCCTCAGATATTTCTTCCAAGGAGAGAGGTCCCTTTCTAATTCATTCAACTTTTGGCTTACTAGTTTCTGAATTACATTGTGTCCATCCTTTCTTGTTGTTTTCATCTTACTTTTGACATATAGCCTTTGGTTTTTGGCAGGAATGTGCATGACAGTTCAAGCATTCTCACCATCTGAATCACAGGGATTCCTAAATGTCTTGGTTGGGTATATTCTTTTACTTCTCATTTTCTATGTTTATGAAACCGAGTACCTGATCAAAATTTTGGTGAAAATGTAGCTCATCCGTGTGTGTCTGCGGTTTTAATGATGTTTGACTTCATAATCTTCAGCTGCTCGTAGTAGAATCTTGTTTGTTTGTTCTGTTTGTCTGTTGTCAGACTCTATGAAAACCGCTCAAATTTGTTTTTCATCATCTTTCAAACCAATGTGCTTATGAAGGGTTGGTCAGAAGTCATATGTCATGAATTTCTTGACTAGTTGTCTGTAGCAATCTTAGAGCTCTTCAGGGTGTATGTAGTTCATTCGCTGAATTGAGCAAATATTTTGGGGTCAGAAGAATTTGATAACCTGGTTTGTGAGTTGTTGACGCGCAGTGTGAGAATGAGATGTGTGTATCATACATGAGTTATCCTGCCCTTTCTAACTTAGGAGGGGGGGGGGCCGGGGTCGGTACTGAATCGAGGTGTGTGTATAACAGATCTTAAAATTTGTTTATACAATGTGAGCATGCACCCATATTCATACATGTTATAATAACCGAAGAAGGATTATTCTGCATTTGGTTTCTGGAATTGAAATGTGAGGTCAAAATTTGTTATTTATTGCCGTTTTGATATGTGTATTCTGATTTTGTTTCTTTGTTCTACATGGTACAGTTATGAGGATGGTTCCATGCTTTGGTGGGATATTAGAAATCCCGGAGTTCCAATGACCTCTGTCAAGTTTCACTCAGAGCCAGGTGAGAGACCTAGAATTCAAATAACCCCCATACATTTTTATTACTCTCTCTCATTTTACCTTCTGAAATAAGCCATGTTATGTATCTTTATCTGCAGTTCTAAGTCTATGCATTGATGGGTCGTGCAATGGTGGTATCTCAGGAGCTGCGGATGAGAAAGTTGTGATGTATAGTTTGGATCCTTCCATGGTAACTTAGTCATGTTTGTAAGTTTGTAGTACTAGATGTTTTACAACTCCTGCCTCTGAACCTTAGAGTGGTTTTGTGGATGTTTAAGTTGAACTAACAGATAAATGAAAATGTTACCTTTTCATAAGAAAAGCTTTAACTTTGGCCTGGATGTTAATGTCAACATGCAAGTACTGTTCGTCATATGATTGTGAGGTTTTTATTACACAGTTAATTGCAGTTAATGTGTAAGCTGAAAGATCTCAAATATACAAAGAATTGGCTGTGAAAGTAGCTGACTAGCTAGAGATGGCAACCAAGTCAAATATATATATGCATGATTTTCTGCATGTTGCTTGTTTATGACCGCTCTAGTCGAAATTCAAGTCATATTTCCCATCTCTTTTGCCTTAATGTTGTGCTGTCCAACCCAGGGTACGTGTGTGATCAAGAAAGAAATTATTTTGGAACGACCTGGAATTTCAAGCACTTCCATTCGACCTGACGGTAAAATTTTTGCAATCGCTGGCTGGGACCACAGGTTGGGAACATAACTTCCATTTTGAGATTTGAAGCATATCTTGTAATTCATTCATACATAGCCGATTTTCATTCTTATGTCTTTTCTTTTTGCCCTTTTCCATTTTACCTCTTGATGGCAGAGTGAGGGTATATAACTATCGTAAAGGAAATGCTTTGGCGATATTGAAGTATCACCATGCAACGGTATGATGTTCCTATTAACACAAGAAATTAGATACACAGAGATTCTCATTTTCGGGATTTTGCATTCATTTCTCTAATTCGAGCTATGGTGTTACAAAAATAAAAAAGGAAATATTGTCGATGACTTGATGGGTACATAAGTCTATTTGGTCACCTGTTTTGTTTCTTCTCTCAACAACTCTATTTGGCTTGGATGCTTTGCTCACTACTGGGGATGATTATACGTTTTTTTTTTTTTTTGCAGTGTAATGCCGTTTCTTATTCAGCCGATTGTAAGCTAATGGCATCTGCTTCAGAAGACACAACGGTAGCACTTTGGGAACTCTATCCTCCTCGAACTTAATACGATACGGTCTATATTTTACTGTGGTCATGGGGTAAAATTGAGCTGTGTTCCCTATAATTTAACAGAAAATCATCAATAATCAGTATTGTAACAATTTGTGTATATAGTTATTATAGTCATAGTCAGTCACTGTAAATTATGGATGGATGCAAATCTGTTCTTTCTGTTTGTTTTATTTTCGTTTGCTTCTCTTGGATACCAGCTATTTAAGTTGAAATTTTGGACTTCTTTATCACTTTAGGTGCTTGCTCCCATCGTTCAAATTATACTAAAAGACTTAGCGGCGGTTTGATAACCATTTCGTTTTTTTTTTTTTTTGAAAATTGAAAAATGAAAGTACTTACCAAACAAGATTTTAATTTTTCAGTTTTTTAAAAACACTTATCAAACGATACTAAAAAGTTCTGTTCCCTTAGATGGGACTCTATTTAGTCAAACATGACTGTTCTAGGCAGGGCGGGCCACCCACCTTCGAATGGTGTTGGTCCTATGGATAAATATTTTGTCTGTGGGCGTTGCTACGATGGTAGTTCATTTTTAGTCACTTTCTTCTCTTCTGTAAATGATAAATATTCTATAACAAGCCTATTGCTTGTTTTAGAAACAGCTGCTCCGAGAAACTTCGTATGAACCAAGTCGTCATTTTGGAAGCAGCAAATGATAAGGCGTTTGGAATCTGTTTTCTTATCTGATATTCAATAGAGTGCCGACCTATAAGTATGGTTCTACTAATTAATTTCTCAAACCTTCTAATTTAAACACCAATCTTCAAAGCGAACGCAAAGTGGAACCAAACAAAAGAGGAAAAAAAGTTGGTATATCATAAGCATATTTTATGAATAACCTATTTTTTTGAAATTTTCAATATAAACCCATTGACCATCCTTCCACCTCAGCAAGCATTCCATACTAGGAGGATGAGTCGGCCAATATTTACTACCACAATTAATCAAAATTTTCTTTGTATCTATTTTACTCGGACTTAGGCTCTTTATTTGTCAATCCATAATTGTTTGCATGAATTAATGTAATTTATGACTATGAAATTAATTTTTTTGAAAAGAAATAGGAATTAAATTTTTTGAAAGAAATAGGAGCAAATTTGTGAGATCATGAAATTTAAAGTGCTTAGAAAGTGTTGTTACGATTTTTGGAGAACGAAGAAAAAATAAGTGAAATTTTACAAAGATCATATGATGATTTGGACATCATAAGATAAGATGAAAGTAAAGTCATTACCAGCTCGTAACATTTTTAGGATTAATTTTTGGAGTTCGGATGTATTTTTAAGTGATTTTAGAAGAGATTGAGATGGATTAAAGCGATGCTACGTGTCGTGCACCTATTAGACCTCTGAAATTGAAGCGGTGAGCGGCAGAACGTGGGATTAATCTCAGCTCTATTTTCCTCGTTCAGTTGCTGCAAACAGAAAAACAGAAAAGGGAAAAGTTCCATTAATCTTTCGAAATTTGTAAGTTTTAATCCGGGAATCCGATTGACGAACGGTTTTCGCCTACATGCTTAGTGAATCGAGCCCAACGTTCTTAGGTAAGATTAAAGGTCTGTTATTAAGTTTTCTGAAATTCGTTCAGATTGGGCTTGTTGACTAATTAAAGCTCAATTCTTCGAGTTTAAGTTTGTTCTTGGAGGATTTGAGGTCTTGGAGCTTAACTGAAGGCTGTAGAACGAATTCTGAGGCATTAAGGTAAAATATTTCATACAATCAGATTGCTAGGAGTTCTTTACAGATTTGATTATGATGAGATTATGAGGAGTTTGATGTTTGATTCGAATTTCATCTAATTTGGACTTCAATGGAAGTTTGTATGGAATAGATGAGTTTGTACCATTGATAGATTGTGCTTTGGCTTGAAAGTTAAGTAGAATTTCTGGAAAAACAGGGCTGGAACTCGCTGCTTTCATACCAGGGACCTAACTGTAAAAACAGTTTCTATTTTGGGGCCATTTTATGTTTATGAGTATAACTTTGATTCTTGAAGAATATTGTTTATTTGCAATGTCATGTTGATATCCATTTATAATTATCATGAATGATAACTATTTCATGCATTTTGGAATCATTGGGGAAGTAGCAATGGAATTGAATAACGATGATCATTGCATGATTATTTGTTGGGTCCCAAATTGGAAAAATATGTGATTTATGAAAAATATGGAACTAAAAGTAGTCGAGTCCATTCTCGGGGCACCAAGATCTATGTTCAGCTTAAAGTGCACGAAATAAGGGAGTGAAGCCTTTTCGGTTAAAGTTCAATAAAACGATCTATTTAGAGGTTTTGGGTTTAGGGACTGAGAGTTTGACAATATGACTAATGAAAAGAAATGAGATTTTTTGTTAACTGAGTTAACAAAATTAGGATGAAGAGGAAACATTACATTCATGCATCATACTGCTTCTGTTATGTTACATTGCATTATGGTTATTGTCCCTACCGAGCTAGTAGCTCACCCCTTATGAATTATTGACAGGTGTTGAACCAGAAGACTTGAAAAGTAGTCGAATTTTATGGGAAGTCAAGAGAATTTTTGTGATGTAAAATAAGAGAATTTTATTTTTTTTGTTTGTATTTGTATTTTTATTTATTTTATTCGCGCACTGGGCGCGAGGTTTAGTTTTTTTCACCAACCCTGAGTTTGGGGAATGACAAAATCCGTGCGCATCATCATCCTATTACTCTCATTCTTCTTGATTTTTTTTTCTCAATTGATGTGTGGCTTAAAATAATTTATAATACACGCCATCAATAAAATCTCCCCTTCAAAAATTCAAAATTTTTATTCTCTTCTTTTTTCCCTTCAAAATTTCATGTTCTTCACCTTTAAAATTTCTATGAATTTCATGGCGTTTCTCCTTCTCCTACAATGTTTATAGTGCTTTTTATTATTTAAATTGTTAAAAGGTTCAAGTGTCATGGCAGTTTACCTAGCAAAGAGAAGTATTTTATATTTTTGGTAATTTTTTGTTTTCTTCATATTGTAGGTAACATAATCTTAAATCTTTTCACTCATGCATAGGCCTGTTTTTCGGTCGAATCGGATCGGAAACACATGCTCCCAATTTCAATTCAAAAAAGTTTCGGAAATGAATATACGTTCCAAATTCAGAATCGGAATTTCGGAATTCTATAAACCCATGCCAATTCAGAATTATCAGCATTTTCAGAATTTTTGGATATTTTGGAATCGGATTAATTTTGGTACAAGATAAATTAGACAAATCTAAAACTATTAAGACATTCATTTGTTGTGAAGAAATGGACGAAAATGCTCTACAAAGAAACACAAAATTTAATCCAACAGTTATATGGTTTTCGAATTTGGGTGATTTTTGGTAGACATAATCTTTGAGGTAAGACATAAAAAATAGACGGTTGGATCGTTGAAATATATTATGGAGTGGGTTCCACAAAAACGTGTGTCAAAAGCATGTGTCCCCGGATCCTAACTCATTATTATAGGTTAAGTATTTATAAATGTGTCTTTGAAACTTTGAATATATCTACATAAAAGGGAATTGCAGATAATGCAAACATATTATTATACATATATATATATATATATATATATATATTAGTAAGTATATTGCTATAAATTCGGCATATTTTGGCACATTTCGGAGTTTTTAGATCGGAATGAGTTCGGCAAGTTTCGGTTTGGAATTCAAAATTTTCAAATACATTCCAATTCCTATCCAATTTTTTTCGGATTTTTCAGATTTCGGATTCATTTTGAGTACGCTAAAATTGGAAATTTTCGGTTTGGAGTTGGTCGAAATCGGAATTTCCTATCCAAGTTGCACCTCATTCATATTTTAAACATCTTTATGTTGTATCTATGAACAAGATAATATAATGTTTACGTTTCTTAGCAAGGTAATATAATTTTTATGTCTATAAACAAGGTAATACATTGTCATTCCTATTAATAAGATAATTTCAAGAATGTATGTATTCTTCATTTTTACTTTTTGATTAGGTAGATTATGTGTATATTATGTTGATTATACTTATAATTGTTTGGTACGTAAGTTATGACTTTTGGTTTGCTATTAATGTTCAAAATTGAAATTCAAATCTAAATTTTGGAATAATATAAGTTTTTAAAATTGAATTTCAAGGATAAAATAGTCCTACCAAATATGTTGCCCATGCTTATGTGGATTATTTTTTTTTAGTAGGTTTTTTTTCACATTTTGCACGGTTGACTAAGTCTAAATCAAAAGACCCTAAAAATAAACAATAATAACTAGGAAATTATTATTGGCACTCTAAAATTCTCATTTGCACTCCAAACTTTTATGTTTAGAAAAAAAAAATACACTTATGAAGAATGCAAAATGAAAATTTTAAAATACCAATAACAGTTCTTTAATAATTAATGTTGACTTTTATTCTTATAATCATGAAAATTTATTTTATAAAACTCAAACAATATGTATAGTATAATATTAATACATATTTGTGAAAATGATGAAGCTGAGCTGTGAGAAGATTGGATGTCTATGGTCATGCTTACCATGCAAGATTGGATGTCTAATTGCGTTATGTATTTTTGGTCCCTCCAACAGCAATGGTTTGGTTTTGTCTCCTGCTGGTAAAGCAAAATGCATGGGTGGTTATGGCCTCTGGTGCTTGTTATAGGTTCATGAATACATGAAAGATTTGACTCGCATAATTTGGTGGTTAGCATGCAGCACGCATGGCTGCTAAACATTCTTTTTGCAGGTTCGTGAATTAAGAGCTTAATTTAATTTGTATGGATAATCCGCGGTCTAAAATCGTTTGGTTGACGAACACATTAATCAATTATAAGTTATAGGGCTCATTTCAGACTGTTTACATAGAAATTAATTAAGCACTTAGCACTTTAAAAGTGTTTTTACGAGGAAAAACCGTTAGTTTTTATTTGAATTTAAGTGTTTTTATGATTCATTAGTATTTTTAAATTTTTCTGTCAAACGTAACTATCATAATCATTAGAAGTTGTCAGGAAGCGTTTTTAACTCTTTCGTAAGCAACTCCTAAATAAATTTTTAGTCCATTCGAATACTACAAACACAAAGAAGAAAATATGATTGGCAAACAATAAAAATACATAAATGTTGACCAAAAGAACGAGTATATGTGAGGAAACTTTCACTAATAATATTCTTCGACCAAAACATAAAAAAATAGAACTAATTAAGGAATGTCATAGGGCTATCGATCGATGTCAACAATATATATAAAATAAATATACGAATACGGATGGTGTATATTGTAGAATAGCAAGACGTGCTGTATTTTTCTATTTTCCACGGCCTGACCATTTGAGATGATCAATTTATCAATCATTGCAAAAATAAGATCAGAAATACATCATAAATTTAGTTGAAGAATGTATCTGTCTAAACCAACCGCATCCAAGAAATTCTGATTGAGCCCCATGAACCGTATCATAATTATCCAAATACACTAAGGAATATCTCATTTAATACAAATATAGAGTTAAAAGATCATGACTTGACTTGTTCACATATGTTTTTAATTGATAATCTACTTTGACACACAATTTTGAAAACATTCATTCTTTTTATCATAATTTAAAAATCATCTCAAAATAAGAAGTCATTTAATTTGGAGGTTGGGTAAACCATTCATACATATGAAACAAATTACCGATTATAATAATATATAACAAGTAATATTCCCATGATATGCCTTCAATTTGTTTGATTCAAGTCACGTCATCATGTTTGGAGGAATGACTCAAGCCATATTGTTGATAATCCTACATCAAAATTTGAAAAAACAAATTACAACAATTATAATACACAGTACAATACCAGAAAAATCTTGAGTGGTACGTACCATTCAATGGTACGACTATTGAATGGTTCAGATTAATTTGCAGTGGGCCCCAAATGAATCTTAGCCATTTAACAGTACGTACCATTCAATGGTACGTACCACTGAAGTTGGACCCACTACAATACCTAATCACACTGAAACCTTTATGATAAAACCTCAAAGTTTTCATGGTTGGGGAGTTAGGTTTGACCAAAATAGGACGTTATATATATAGTTAATGGAACATACTATGTAGATTTCAATCATGTCATCCTGTTAACTACCTCAACCATAGATGAATTGGAAAACCTTGCATTATTTTGTTGCAAGATTATACAACTTACATAGACCAAATGTCAAGAAACTTAAGATAAATGCAATGGATATATATAATGATTTATCTAACTACAATTATGTACGCACTAATTTTGTTCTTTTATATTGTAATATTGGGTGCAGATATGACTAATCTGTATAATGGGCAAGCTATAATTAGGCATCAAACGTATTATTATCATGAAAGTCGAATTTAAAACATTTTACTTACATGTGGACAAGAATATCACTATATGTTGTGATAATCTTATATACTTGTTGATTAATGGAGTACGTAGGCTAGCTATTATCTATTAGTTCCATGCACGATCAAGAAGTCGCTCCCAAAATCAAATAACATTCAATGTTCATGATATCTAATGTCGTTCAGGCCGGTGTATATATATATATATATTCATTTAATTAATTAGGAGGAAGCTAACATGTGGGTAGCTCGATCGAAACCCTAGTATTTAAGGAGGGCCAAATCGAGACTTGAGACAAACAGAACCACAGTGCTAGCTAGCTAATCACAGCTAAAACACAAATTAAGTAAGCAAAATCCAAGAAAGAAAGAAAGAATGAAGCCAATTACTAGTCTCATTCTTTCTTTTCTGTTATTAATAATATTTCATGGGTTCTATCTGACCGCCCACGCTGCCGGTGGCAAATGGCAAGTGTTGGCAAACGTTGGCATTTCCGCCATGCACATGCAGCTCTTCAAAAATGACCGCATCGTCCTGTTCGACCGCGCAGACTTCGGCAAATCCAACTTGTCCTTGCCCAATGGTAATTGCGTGAACAACGACTGCACCGCTCACTCTGCCGAGTTCGTCGTCCAGACCAAAGCCTTCCGCCCCCTCACGGTCTTATCCGACGTCTGGTGCTCCTCCGGCTCCATGGCCCCCAACTGAAACTTAATCCAAACCGGCGGCTTCAGAAGTGGAGAGCGCCGCGTTAGAGTTTTCCAGCCCTGCACGGGTTGTGATTGGACGGAGATTGTGGACGGCTTGGCCGTTCGCCTTTGGTATGCCACCAATCATGTTCTGCCCGATGGACGCCAAATTATCATCGGCGGCACGAAGCAGTTCAACTACGAGTTTTATCCCAAGACCGAGTCTACAAGCAATGTCTACAGCTTGCCGTTCCTTTCGCAGACCAATGACCCTGGCGAAGAAAACAATCTATACCCTTTTGTTTTTCTCAACCCTGATGGCAACTTATTTATTTTCGCTAATAATCGAGCTATTTCGTTGGATTACATGAAGAACGTCGTCGTTAAAACCTACCCACAAATACCGGGCGGCGACCCGAGGTGTTACCCTAGCACGGGTTCAGCCGTGTTGCTGCCGTTAAAAAACTTGACGGCTCCGTCTGTTGTGGCTGAGGTTTTGGTTTGCGGTGGAGCTCCAAAAGGGTCTTATGTCCAGGCAAATAAGGGTACTTTTGTGGAAGCTCTAAACACATGCGCTCGAATCAAAATAACCGACCCTAATCCACAGTGGATTGTTGAAACTATGCCTCAAGCAAGAGTCATGGGTGACATGATATTGCTCCCAGACATCACTGTTTTACTCATCAACGGTGCATCGTCTGGGGTTGCGGGTTGGGAAATTGGCCGTAATCCCGTTCTCAACCCAGTTGTGTACCGACCTGATAATGCAGTCGGGTCACGGTTCGAATAACAAAACCCCACCACCATACCACGGATGTACCATTCCTCAGCATTATTGGTACGCGACGGTAGAGTAGTCGTTGGAGGTAGTAACCCCCATGAGAAATACCAGTTTGGCAGCAACGTGCTTTTCCCAACAGAATTGAGATTGGAGGCATTTAGTCCTGAGTATCTCGACGCTAAGTACGCGGATTTGCGTCCTACAATTATCACACCCCTCAACCAAGCCAAAATCCATTACGGAATAAAATTGACCGTTCAGTTCTCAGTTACGGGAACGCTAACAATGAATTCAGTGTCGGTGACGATGGTGGCTGGTTCTTGGTTGCAGATAACATACAACAGGTAGGGCCAACAACGTATCAAGCTCAAGTGACGACGCCGCCTTCAGGAAATCTTGCGCCTTCCGGATATTACATTTTGTATGTGGTTCATCAGCAAATTCCAAGCGAGGGCATCTTTCTTCAAATTTACTGAGAAACTTGAAGGTACGTACATTTTACAGTGTGAATAGTTGCTTCCTCCTCTTCATTTTTATTTCATTTCATTTCCAAAAGAGAAACATGATTGGTTATCAGTTGAAAAAAGAAATAAAAAAATGTTCATATACACAGAGATCAAGCTAGCTAAGAGTCCCATGTAATTTCGATCACAATTTGCAAGTTGTATTTTCAATTTTCTTTTGTATTTTGTTTCTTTTTTACCGAAATTGTAAAGTTTGTATCTAAACTGATGAATAAAGTTGTATTATTTAATTTCCATCGAACTTTTGGCACCAGTCCATAGTCATATAGACTTGCACATATTTGGTATTTGCAAGTTGTACTTTCAATTTTCTCTGTATTTTGTTTCTTTTTGCTGTATATTTTGGATCATTCCAATGGTAACCTTGAACAAGAGTTTAGAAGTTTGTAGTGCTCAAGATGTTTTACAACTCTTGTCTCTGAACATTAACAGATAAATGAAAATGTAACCAGGCAAATCTTTAACTCTGGTCTGCATGTTAATGTAAAAATGCGAGTATCGTTATTCATTTCTCTAATTTGTGTTATTACTTGTTTTGCATTTTAATTCTTAATTTATTTTTTGTTTTTGAAGTGTAATGCTGTTTATTATCGAACTTGAACTGATATTGCCTTTATTGCAAAAATAATCAGTGTTATTACCATTTGTGTATATGATTGTAGAGTCATTTAATTCATGGATATTGATGAACATGTGTTCGTTCTGCTTGTGTTATTTCCGTTTGCTTCATTTAAATATATACCTGTTGTTTAAACAAAGCTTACCGGAAAGTCGAAATTGTGGTATGCTCTAGATTTAGGGTTTAGGTTTGTAACTGAACAACAGAACCAAGCTCACACGCTTTCAGACTTATACGAAAGTCTCAGTCGGGATGATGTAAACACATGGTTTGGTCCTTCATCGAATAGCATCGACAATATATTCCACGGCGTCCAAATTCTTGGTCATGGTGGGCAGGTGGTTCAAAGCTATTAATTTGGTTTTGTGGATGAAAAAGAATTGAAAGTTCAAGGATGGTAATAATCTAACCTAGAGGGGGGTGAATAAGTTCCAACTTAATTCAATTGTTAATTTCGATTTTCAATTTAAATTCTACATCCACATTACATCCAAACTATCCTACACATATGCAATTAAAACGATAAATAAAATGTGCACACATGATGTAGGATTTAACGAGGCAAAACCCACCACTGGGAAAATTCTCGGGCTCTCAAGCCAGGACAATCATTAAGAGAAATGAATACAGAAAGACTTACAAAACTCATCAACTAGACACACGTACTAGTAGGCAGTTTTGTCTCCGCGCTTTGCTACTCGATCTCTCTTCAGTCTTCGAGCGGAAGTAACACGACACTAACGCGGACGTCAATCACCTTCGCCTCGAACTTTGCAAGATACTAACGCGATCATGCATAATGTATGGAATGAAATGATTTTTAAAAATTAACCAATTACGAAAATCACAAAGCACATTTTCATAATTGATTTCGAATAAAGCACGAAAAAACATAAGTGATTAAAAACTAATCTTTTCTCTTTGAAAACAGACGGATACAAAACTGATTTTTCTTGAAAACAAAACACACTACTCTTGGCTGCAAACAGAAACTTAGTTCATAAAAATGCTTTTCGAACAAATATGATATTCATATCAAACACCTAAATGAGTAGGACATATACAGCTAACCTAAGAAATCCCAAAACAAGAATCAAAAACTCTGCCGCAGCCCTCAATTGTACCATTTCTTTTCCTCTCTATGTAAATATGATTTAATGCATGTGTGTGTTATATATGGCAGCCACAGCCAAACCCTAATCTAATGCAACTATATATATAGGTAGACATAGCATACAAAACATTACAAACACGTGGGCCACTAAAGTGATAAAGCCTAATCACCGAATCAGTTACACACTTATCATCCTAGTCCAACACAACTTAGGGACTGGCTACAGTGCTCGCAAGCATTGAATGCTCACACCGATCTCACCCTTCTTTTCCCCCTCTCTCCTCCCTCCTCCCTTATTTTAACGGTGAGATCGGTGTGAGCATTTAATGCTTGCGAGCACTGTAGCCTACTCCCACAACTTAATCACATAAGTAGAAGAGATAAAGAAAAGAAAGAACTGACTAGGTCATGCACACGGCAAGGAAAAATATGCTAGGGTATTATGCTGACTTAAAAACACGGGCTTAAACTAAAGCATAATTAATTATACAAATAAACCCAACTCACTTTTTCTAATAGAAAAAATGACTCAACATTTAACCCAAAACTAAATAGCCCATTGAATACAAACTACATGAATGCACATGCATGCCGAACTTACCAGAGTGGATGTCTCTGAAACGCTTGCTATATTTGTGATTGAGGGCACGAGAAGCAAACTTAGACTTGAATAATTACAGTCTAAGACATTACAGACTCAAGCATTTTGTCAGGAATTGCCAATTTTACACTAACAAGAATCCACAATATTCTTGATTATTTTGTGTGACCAACATTAGTCTTGAAATATTTTTGAATATTCTTGGAAGAATTGGGATTCTGAATTTTCGTAACCTGGACTTCCTTATCACTTTCAATTTCTACTGAAAGATTCAGGTTTCGATTTTGTCGGCCGGCATTGCTACGATATTTCAGAGAGGAAGTGTTTATAAACAACAGTTAATATATTAACTAATTGGTGATTACTACTAACGCGTGCGCCTGACACGAGTCGTTCTCTGCAATTAGATGGTTTCATAATTTCTGATCGAGCTTGTGAAATCTGAATCATGTGGTGTACTTTCTTTTTGGTAGAAAAATGTCGCGCTGCGGATTCAGGGGTTTCCACCGACCTTGAGTCCGAGGCATGACGAAAAACCATGATGTTTTCGGAATTTAGATAACGAAACAAGCAATGCTTTGAGGTCTCTAATACTTTCTCCTCCCACAAGGCACCCGAAAATTTTAAAATCGAACCAGCTTCGATTTCTTCCACTCAAGCATGACCTAGTTTTTACTGTTGCATCCCAGGGTATCCCCCATTAATTAAGAACCAGTCTAGCGCAGTTTGTTACCTTGTAACATGTTAATTAGATGAACCGATGGTCAATTTGCCTGGAAAAAACTTGTCCCACTTTTTTTAGGCAAAGAAGTTACATAATTGCAGTATCAATGTTATTATGCTCATGGAGTAGTCATTCATTCCCAAATGTGGTCTCTGATATCATTCTCTAGCTTTCAGATGTATGATTAAATTGGAGGATCCAATGTACAAGAGGCAGTAGAAGTTACTTAATTTTAACGTGCCTACCTCTTGCACTAGTAGATGTATGATTAAGGGCTCGTTTGGCAAGTGCTTTTAAATGACTGAAAGCGCTTTTAGATGACTGAAAGCGCTTTTAGAGAAAATGTTTTTGAGTTAACAGTCAAAAAATGCCTTTTAGAAACAGCCATGCATATTGGATGCAAAATTTAAACACGTTAATCTAGTAATTAATTAGTGTTAATTACTTCATCAAGTTGAACCTTGTTGCTTGTGACTTGTGTGTGGAAATAGAGTGCCTACCCAACTATTTTTCTCGTTAATCTCTAAACCTTCTAATCCTTCTTCTTAATTAAGCACCAACATTATTCTGACCGAAAGCAAAGTGAACCAAACAAAAGAGGAAGATACAATAATTTTGTTGACTTAATTTTAATAATAGACACTAATAATGTATAAATGTAAACTTCAACGTCATGTAGAATACAATATAATATATTCTACTTGTGAAAACGATGAAGCTAGCTGATCAGCTGAGAAGATTGGATGTCTATGGTCCTGGTTATCAAAGTGGAAAAAAATTAAGTCTAAATTATATGTTGGAAACGTTTTATTTATTAATCAGTACATCAATATCATTAATTATTATTATTTTTTTTCGGTTTGAGTGGCGGGACTAAACTCAACAAACCAAAACACTAAACTGTAACATTCCTGGATGGTTAATCACTAGTAGAAAAAATAGCTTGGGTGACAAAACTTTAGGCGACGAATAATTTTCCGTCGGGCAAGATCACTTTGGGCGATGAAATACCTCTTTCGTCGCCTAAACATAACTTTAGGCGACGATACTTTAGGCGACGCCATCTTTCGTGGCCTAAACATCACTTTGGGCGACAAAACTTTAGGCGACCAAGTAATTTGTCGCTTAAACTTTACATGGGCGACGAATAAATACATTCGTCGCCCAAAAGATGGAAAAACTGGCAGCAAATAGAGAATGTGGCGCCAAACGTTTGGGCGACAAAATAATTCGTCGCCTAAACTTTCGTCGCTCAAAGTGGCGACTTTAGGCGACCACAATATCACTTTAGGCGACGAATATTTTCGTCGCCCAAAACCTACCAGATTTAATCCCCCACCTTCAACCCGAGAGGCAGTTTTTGCAGAAAAATTCTGCAAATTTGCCTCTCAAGCTCTCCCTCTCGGATTTCTCCCTCCAAATCTCTCTCCCTATCTCACTCATCTCCATCTTTCTCTCCCTATCTCACTCATCTCCCTCATCATCTCACTCTCTATCCCTCTAGATCTCTCTCTCTCTCTCCCCAAAGCTAGGTTCTATTTCCTCCTCCACCACCATTTCCTGTCCTCCTCCACCACCACCATCCGGAATCGTTAACGGTAATTTTTATTTTTTAATATTATTTTAATATTTTTTAATTGTAATTAACATAAATTAATTAATTTTGTATAGGTTTTTTGCATAGGATTTTTGTTGGAGCACCAATTTGAAGGTATTTTCTTGATCATTTTATGTTGTTGACGTACGAATTTATTTTATATGGTTTTGTATGCAAATAATTTGTATATGTTGAATGACTTTATGTTGCGTTGTACGTACGAAGTTAATAGTAATTAACTTTGTCCGAATTTATTTTGTGTTGTACGTACGAAGTTAATACTTCGTATGCATTTTTTTAACAAAAACTTAGTTTCCCATTTGAGAATTAATTGGATTTCGCGCATGGATGCGAAAGCGTGACTGCGATCCAATTGATTCTTGAATTGTCCCATTTTTTGGACAGTTTGGGAGTGCACATTTGTGTGTCGTAGTTTGCGGTTCACAGATTAGGTTTCGATTGTGGGTTTTTGGTAACATCTTCTTACGTTCTTCGAGTGCATAGTAGGTATTTGATATCTACATCGTGCACTTGGAGAACTGTAGGGAGATGCTGCCAAAATTTGCCCAAGTCAAAATCTAATCTTGGTGGATCCGTAAACTACGAGACACAAATGTGCACTCCCGAATGGGATAGGGCCTTTACCGGAGGCATAAGGTGACGAGACATAGTTGAAGTTATTCTAATGCTCCCCTTTCTCTCTTTTTAATGTGGTAACAGGAAAAATGGACAGACAGTGGATACATAATCCGAACAGATGTGCTGTTGAATATTTGGAAGGAGTAGTTAATTTTATTGAATTTGCAACGAGACACAACCGGGGGCCTTCTCATATCAAGTGTCCGTGTAGGTATTGTAACAATTGTATGTGGGAGACCCTTGACAATGTTCGCCATCATTTGGTAAGAAATGGGATGACGCAGACCTATACGAGATGGAATCATCACGGGGAACCATTACATCATGCTTCGTCTTCGTACCAGTCACGAACGGAAACTGGTGAAGGAAATTTATCTGGTAATGACCAAGTCATGGGTATTGTAAATGACTGTTATCCATACGCCTCAAGCAATGACAATGAGGAAGTTGGGGATGACGTGCCTCCCACCATGGACAAGGAAGCATTCGATAAGTATGAAAGGTTATTGAAAAATGCCAAGCAAGAATTATACCCGGGTTGTGAAGACTATTCGGTTCTTACGGCGATTGTGGAGTTTATGTAAGGCAAGATGAAGTTCCGTATGTCAAATCGGTGTTATGACTACTTTATTGGTATTGTGTGTAGGATGCTTCCAAAATACAATTGTTTGCCTAAAGATCATAAAAGTGCTCAGAAGGTGCTGAACGGTTTGGGGTTAGGGTATGAAAAAATCCATGCATGTGTAAATAATTGTATATTGTTCTATAAGGAAAACAAAGAGTTGGATAAATGCCCTGTTTGTAATGAGCCGAGATATAAAATCACACCTAAAAAAAGAAGGACGAAGATTCCAAAAAAAGTGTTGCGTTATCTTCCATTAACGCCTAGGTTGCAGCGCTTGTACATGTCGACGCACACAGCAACTGACATGAGATGGCATAAGGAAGAACGGGTTGATGATGATGTTATGAGGCATCCTGCAGATGGACATGCATGGAAAGAATTCGATCGGATGTACCCTGAATTTGCAGCAGACCCACGCAATGTCAGACTAGGACTTGCCACCGACGGATTTAATCTGTTCGGAGTTCTGAACCAAACCCATAGCACTTGGCCGATCGTCGTAGTTCCTTATAATTTGCCACCTTGGAAATGCATGAAAAAGGAATTTACGATGATGAGTCTATTAATCACCGAAGATCCAGGAAAGTCCATCGATGTCTATTTGCGCCCGTTGGTTGATGAGTTAAAGAATTTATGGGAAAACGGTGTGCGTACATTTGATAAGTCCACTGGGAAGATGTTCACCTTGCGAGCGGCAGTGATGTGGACGATACATGATTTTCCCGCTTATGCAATGATTTTCGGTTGGAGTACGAAGGGTTATATGGCATGCCCAGTCTGCAAGGAGGACATAACATCTGGTTGGCACGCCGAAAAGGTATGTTATATGGGTCATCGTAGATGGTTGTCGTGGGATCACGAGTGGCGTACGAACGATACATCTTTCGATGGCAACATAGAGACCCGCCTCAGACCCAGAGAATGGTTGGGAGATAAGATTCTGGATAAGTTGAAGAGTATAGAATTTGGTCCATATGGCAAAGGTGTTACTGGGCCCAGACCAGCTTCGCATCATAACTGGACGCATAAGAGTATTTTGTTTGAACTCCCGTACTGGTCCAAGTTAAAGCTTAGACACAACCTCGATGTGATGCATATTGAGAAGAATGTATGTGATACATTGGTGGGGACTATTCTAGACATTGAGGGGAAATCGAAGGACCCGATAAAAGCTCGGCTAGATTTGGAACGAATGGGCATAAGGCGACCCTTGTGGATGAAGAAAGTCGGCGGTGTACTCAGAAAGGGTCATCCGTTTTTTACTGTGAAACCGGAGGGGAAGAAACAATTTTTCAAGTTTCTTTCTTCTGTACAATTTCCAGATGGGTATGCTTCAAATATCTCGCGTTGTGTGAACGTTGAGACAAATCGATTTTCGGGATTAAAGAGCCATGATTGTCATGTGCTAATCCAACGCCTTCTCCCAGTTGGTATTCAAAGTCTGTTGCCTTCTGATGTGGTTAACTCGATAGTGAAGTTGTCCAGATTTTTCACACAGTTGACTGCAAGGTCGTTGCGTGTGTCAGATGTAAAAAAGTGCGGAGATGAAATTGTACACATCCTTTGCAAGTTCGAGCAGATTTTTCCGCCAGCTTTTTTTACTAGTATGATTCACGTGATGATACATTTGGCGGATGAGGCGTTGCTTGGTGGACCAGTCAACTATCGGTGGATGTATCCAATAGAAAGGTAACGTCGACCCATGGCCTTTGTATGATTCTTCATCATTTTATATATGTTTATTAATTACAACCATCGCTTTTCGATTTTGCAGGCTTCTTGGGGAGTTTAAAAAATTTGTGCGCAACAGGGCCAAGCCGGAAGGATCCATTGTGGAGGCATGGATCGCATATGAGTCGCTCACTTTTTGCGCAATGTATCTAACTGATGTTGAGACGACTTTGAATCGGCCCCAACACAACAACGACGGTGGTGTTAGGAAAGAAAAACTTTCGGTGTTTGCACAAATTGCACGTCCGTTTGGCTCGTCGCCAAGAGGCGAATCATTTTCTGAAAAGGACATGGAGGTAGCGCATTGGTTCATACTCAACAATTGTGACGAGATTGGGCCGCTTCTAGATGAGCATGAACAGTTGATCAGCAGTTCATATCCTTCAATTTTACATGCCGAGAAACACCGTGCATTGTTTCCTCGTTGGTTGCGCGAACATGTAAGTTTTGTACTCTTTGGTTTCTTGACATTTTAGGTTTTTTCGTCATTGTCTTCATATGTTCTTCAACTAACAAGATTACAAATTTGTGTACATATTCAACTAGGTTTTCAAACTGAAGGAAGAGAATTCGCCGTCATACACCGAAGAATTATATAACTTGGCGGTCGGACCGTTTCGCGCTGAATTGTACTCAGGGTGTCATGTGAACGGCGTTAAGTTTGTGGATGCTCAGCGTGATGACAACTTGTTAACTCAAAATAGTGGGGTCTTCGTCCCGGGCGGTGGCGACAGTGCCGATATTGAGTTTTATGGCAAACTAACAAGTGTTGTACAAGTGCTTTACAAAGACCGATGCCAAGTGATTTTGTTTAAGTGTCATTGGTTTGATACAAATCCAAACAGGAATGAGAGTATTAAGCGAGACGAAGGTTTAGTATCAGTGAACATTAACACACATTGGTACGATGAAGACCCATACATTTTAGCAACTATGGCGAAACAAATCTTCTATCTTGATGACCCGAAGGCTGGGAATGGTTGGAAAGTTGTTCAAAAAATCCATCACAGAAACATATACGATATTCCTGACGGAGATAATAATGAAGACGACAGCGACGCTGACCAACAGCTTTCATCTTCGATAGATTTTGGTTTGGCAACACCGTTGGATACAAATGTAATCCAAGAACCGCTTGAGGTAGCTGAAATGCCTGAAATCGATATACCGATTGATTCCATTACAATTGACCTCGGTAATCTGAGACCCTACAATCCACATGACCCCGCACAGGCCGAGGACAGTGATGATGAGGAATCATATGCAAGCAGCGAATCTGAACTACCAAGCGAAAGTGATGAAAGTGACGACGACGATGTGTATTGTATTTCTGATTCAGACTAAATTCAGAAGTGCTAAAATTGTATTTCAATAAACATTCAAGTTGTAACTTGTAACGTTGTCACATTAGTAAGAAGAGACATTGAAACATAAATTACACCTTCATTTACCAAGGAAAAAAAAAAACCTGATTTGTAATTATAGGGAAGAAGCAATTTTCGTCGCCCCAAATGGTAAAATAATTATTTTTTTAAAAAACCAAAAATTGTTTTGTAACCAATTGCAAATGTACCTTAGGCGACGAATATAAGTTCGTCGCCCAAAGTCTCTTAAGGCGACGAATAATGCTTCGTCGCTCAAACTATTCGTCGCCTAACGGAAATTATTCGTCGCCCAAACTGTTAATAATACTATATTTGGCGCAGAATTTTTAAGGGATTGGGCGACGAATCGTCGCCTTAACCTATTTTTTAATTTACACTAAAAAATCTCGTAATAAGTAATTGAAAAGGGGGAAAATTTTGTAAAAATATACAAACGCTCGTAACGAGAAGGCCTACAACTTTCGTTTACGTGTCATCTCCAAAATCGAACACTAGAAACCATGAAGCCTATATTATTTTTTAACCGTCGATTAACGTTTACGTTTACGCTCGGTTATTATATCTGTAATTTATTTTTTTCATGCCGGTTCTTTTTCGAAAACATGATCTTTTACTAAATCTAATAAGATTAACGGTTCAGATCGTTTATATTATGTCCCCATCTTTATATTGTAGTCAAATTTGTATATGACGTTATATAGTTTATAGAAACTATATAACATCATCACACTTTTCAATAAAATGTTAATATGGGGCCATTCTATGAACGATCGGAACCGTTCATCTTGCTACATTCAGTAAAAGATCATGTTTTCAAAAAAGAATCGGGATGAAAAAAAAACTATGGACATAAAAACGGAGTGTAAACATAAACGTTGATTGACGGTTAAAAAAGAATATAGACTTCATGGTTTCATATGTTCATCTTTTGGAGATGACACCTTAACGGAAGTTGTACACCTTTTCGTTACGAGCGTTTTTGTATTTTTTATAGATTTTTCCCACCTCTCAATTACTTATTATGATTTTGCCCACTGTAAGTTAATTTTTCGTACTACTGTTAATTTGTAAACACACTTACATGTAATTTTTTAAAATATGAACCGTTAAATATGTAGAAATTTTCTTCAAGATCATTCTGTACAAACATTACTTCAATACGAAATGAATAAGTCATTATTTAGGAGATCAGAAGAACAATGGTCGACAATAACTTTCTTATCTTTAGGCGACCAAAAACAAATTCGTCGCCTCAATTGGTTTTGGGCGACAAATTTTTCGTCGCCTAAACCTTGAAATTAGCTCCACCGCCAAAATTTTTGGCTGATTTTGAAAATTTTTAATGAACTTTTGGGCGACGAATTTCGTGGGTTGGGGCGACGAAATGGGTTCGTCGCCCAAAGGCGTCTGGTTTAATTCCACCCCGTGCTATTTCTTTTTTCTTTCTTCTGCATTTTCTTCCTCCCTCTAGCTGCAGATCGAACTTGAAATTTTTTCGCTTCAAATCTCGACAAAATCTCGACGAAGCTGGTTCTTCTTTCTTCTTCTTCTTTATTTCGGGACAAAATCTCGAGGTCGAGCTCCAAATCTGAGTTCGCTTCGTTCGCACACTCTAGAACCAAATCTCAAGCTCCAGTCTGAGTTCGCTCAACCGCACACCACCCTTCTGCTCCCCCTGACGAGGTAAATCATCAACATCTCTAATGTGTCTCTCTCTTTGAATTTCAATTTCTTCGTAGAATTTCAATTTCTTCGTACAATTTCAATGAGCCCGTGTGGGTTTTTTTGTTTTTGGGGTTCTGGGTTTTGATTATTGTTCTTCAAGTTTTGTTTAGCTTTGATAATATTGGACTTGAATTTGGCATTATGTCTATAACCGAAAAGAGATGATTTTTTTTTTTCGATTTGATGAAACTTCTGTGATGTTAATTGGATGAATCTATGATGTGCCTCGATTTTCTTCTGCATTTTCTTCAATTTTTGCAATTTGATGAAGCTGTGTTGTCCGTAATGTGTTTATGAAGCTGCATTTTCTTCAATTTCTTCAATATTCAGATTTCTGGATATGCACATTAATGTGTTGTACCGTGCTCCATCTGAAATTAGGGTTAGTTCTTGTATTGGCGGATTAGAAGGAAAAATTTGAAGCATTTTCTGTTTATTTTCGCTGTTTTGGGTTGTATGGCTGAGTTCCCTGTATTGCTAGAGGATGAGTTTACTTCGTTTAAGCTAAACATTATGAGATTTTGGGTTTAATGTTCTGCACAATTGGGTATAATTTATCCGGAATTGAATACAGATTTGGAATTGTATGTTGAAGATAGGAGTGTAGAAATGATTGAGTTATGAGCTCGTCTTCCTGAGTTCCCTGTATTGCACTGATAAAGTGATATTTTCAAATTTAGTTCAAATAAATTCTGCCGAACGTAGTTCATAAAAGTGGGTTAAAGATTGCGTTAGTATTAGTGAAATGGGAATCCTCACTTGTAATCAGGGATGAATCATATGTCCAGGTTTCAAGCCTTGCATTCATAAATGGCCTAACACAGTAATTTTGCTTCTGCTATAGCCTCAGATGTTGAGACTGTGTTGTTTTTCTTTTTATTTTATTGTGATATGC